>OV651820.1:48922161-49522161 GCA_927349885.1 Psylliodes chrysocephalus | reverse complement strand
CTACATCTTGATAATCCGGTGTATTTTTATTAAAAAGTTCACGAGAAACATCGCTAGTAGAAGGTTGATTTTCTTCTTTCCAAATTTCTAGGAACACTAATAAATATTTTTGAAGATGCATGTGAATCATTATCACATTCTGGAACAAAACACTTTTTCGTAGTCATAATATTTATAAAAAGTACAAAATTAAACAATCAAATTCCAAATAAATTCTTGATGGAGACACTATGATGACAGATGCCATACACAGTGCTGCCATTTTGCCATTTTCTAAATTATTAAGTGACTTTTAAAACAATGAAACTTTAAATATGGTAAAAGTTTAAACAGAAATATTACTTTAAAAAAACATTTGATATATATTTAAAAGATATTTGTTTAACGATGTTTTAGAAGTCTAAAAGTAAGAAGGAGTACACAAACGAACGTACATCACTTCTCGTAAACCTTCTAGCCGGCAACGTTGTGCGCTAGCTCCTATTGGTCTATTCCCGGTGACGTCATAAATTTTAAAAAAATTCATAACTCCGGCAAATGAATAGATAAAAAAAAATAAAAAAAATGTAGTTTTATTTTTAACTCTACTATTCATAAAAAAAATTTCAAAATTTTTGAACATGCCCCATTGAGTATGAATCGTAACCCAATGGAAAGAAAGAAAATTAAAAATAATAACAAAAGTAAAACAAAATTGGAATATCAACTTTGAAATTTCTTTTTCCTATTATTTAACCACTGTAAATATTGTTACGCAACACCCTTTATAAATTCTATGCTAAACAAGACTCGTACGGCCCGTAGGTTTTTCTGTCTCGAAAATTTCACAGTTGGTATAGATGAATTCTTTGACTTTTCTAAATTCTTCAGCTGCCCTTTTATTGGCCTGACAAAATCGGTAGTGACAGACCTAATTAAAGAACATTCCCTTGTGAAATTCAAGGAAAGATGGGATGAGACAAGAAACTGCAGAGTTGCCAGGGAGCTCTTAAGTTATCCTGACAACACTGCAGCAAACAAATACTTGACTATGACTAGACAGAATCTGCGTCTGGACACAGGCATTCTGACTGGTCATTGCCAAGTACGGAAGCATCTCCATATCATGGGGCTGTCAGAATCCGCACTCTGCAGAGGGTGCGAACAAGAAGATGAGACCATCGAGCATATCCTTTACGATTGCCCGACGCTCTCATTTATTAGAATATTTGTGTTCGGCGAGTATCGGCTAACACCGGCCGATATAAGAGAAGCACCTCTTGGCGACGTTGTCAACTACATTAAATCTGTAGGCTGGATGACGTGCTGACGAGCTAGGAGGTGCCTATCATCTTAGGAGGATGCACAATGGACCTAATGAGGCCTAAGTGCCTTGGGGGTAACCCACCCTCCACACGTTACAGATACAGAAACATCAACAAAACATGACTCTGCAAGCTAGGGATAAAGACACTTAAATATCCTTGCGGGTAACGAGGATTGCTTAATTTTTGATGCAGAATTGTTTCTTTAAAATTTAAGAAATGTGACTATCGTGGCAACAAATACTAAAATGTTTACTCAAACTCAAAAATTTTATTCATTTAACGTATTTACAAATTAAAATTCACCACAACATTTTACGCGCATCGTCGAATTTCTTCGCCGCAATCCTCTGCTAGGCTGGAGAAATATGGGCGTCGTCTCGTACCCGTCATCACTAATGCAAGTGGTTTAAAAATGTAATGAATATTATGTGCCATCTCCTTATCCGTGGATATTATAGGGCAATTATGATTGGTATGGGAACGTCGGTAATGGAACTTATCTCTTGTAGTTGTGTCTGTTATTAGTTTTGTTTCGTAATCCCTGAAAAAGCGTTGAAAAAACAGGGTTGTCCTTTGGTAAAATGTTTACTAAATGGTTAAAAGAAAAATTATGTGAATTTAGCCCAATTTAGAACAAATGGATTATTTTTGACCTCTTCTGCGATAATCGCCCAAAATGGTCACAGTGTTGATGCTGTATGAAGCTTTAACTGTTGCTACGTTAGAAATTTAGAAGAAATGTGTCTAAAAAAAGAGAAAAATAATTTTCAATTGGTGGAAAAGAGAAGAGATTACAAATTAAATAAGCCAATTATAAAAGTTTGATGACGACAGCGACTTATCAAATTCAGATGAATAAATTGTTTGTTTACGTAAATAAAATAAGTTTAATGAGAACTTTTCAGTTTTACAAGAAAATATGCTCGGAAATAAGATAGACATGTTAAATCTATAGTTTAACACCTGATCTGAACGGTACTCTTGAAGGGACTAAATTTATTTTGGGAGTACAATAGTAAAATGGACCGTTTCACAAATGTCAACAAATCAAAGTTATAAAATTTTACAATTAATAAATTAAGCCGTAATTGGCTTAATTCCACAAATCATAGATTTGAGATAGTTTGAGTAAAGTTAAATTAACACAAGTCAATTCCCAAAGTAATTTAGATATTTTTTTAGTACTATATGTTATTGAAAATAACTTAAATATTAGTAATGATTTGAAAATCCAAAAACAAGAATTAAAATTGGGAATTTAGTTTTAATTAGAATTTGCAGGACTTGATCTACTTTGGCACTGAAATGTTTCTAGCATAAGGTGGGTTAAATAAAAATACACAGAAAAATTTAAAATGTAGATACAGCAGTTGCAAGCATTTTAATATAATATTATTAAAATAGAAATTAGGCTTTATTAAAGACAGGTTCGTCGTCATCTGAATCTGGAGATAATTCCCTATTCTGATAAATTTGTGGCCTATTTGACATTTGTATCCGTAGACGGTTAAAATAAGAATGGGCATTTGGGGAAAGGTAAGGTAAGATACATCATGTCCTTTTTCTTCGCCACTGTGACCACCGTTGCAGTTTGGTATAGTGCTTCTTGCTTGTCAACAAATTTAGAATTTTCCGTCGACATGATCGTTTTTGAGAAGAGCATATCGGGAAAGCAGGAATTTTTAAATTGCAATATCCAAGGTTCCTTTTCATCATACTGCATTCACCTCATTTTTAGCCATTTAATGGGAGTGCCTTCGTCAGTTTTTTCCTGTTGACCAACATCTCTTTCAGTTTTTTAGTGGATAAGAACTCAGGTCTAGTTAAAACAAAAGGCTTCTTAGTCTTTGCTCTCTTGATCACTTGTAGCCAGTCCTCAGGTGTAAAAATCTGAATACACTTTCGTGACGCTGAATAAATCACTCCAAAATATTGATCATTAGGGAGAAATGTATGACCGAAAACCCAATATTTATGATCTATTGTTTAATGAAATATATCAAACAAATCTCAAAGCGTTGAATTTCCGATTTTGGCCAGTGCATGAGTCCGAGTAGAGGATTACATAGCTATGATTCTGAAACTCTTGCCTTATGTGCTTTGCAAGTAGAGGTGCTACTTCTTGTGATCCTCTGCCTGTACCCATTATGTTTGTTAAAAGAATGTATTCCAATATTATATTCGTAAATATTTCTCTTATAGTACGCTATAGATGTCGTTAATTTAGGATATGGAAGAGCGCTTTGAAGGTCAAATAGTGCAAGATAACATATATCTAATACAGCAGCTTTATCAGTATTCAGACAATCTCTGGCTTGTTAACCTTCTGCTAAATGCATTTTTTTTCTTTTTCAATTGTATTACGCCATTTCAGGACATTAGTTTCAGCTACTATTTTTAACTGTCGTTCATTACATCGACTACGTGTATCTTTAGTGGGAACTTTAAAATGAAAATTAAATTTAGTGAAAAAAAACTTGATAGCAAAATTTTTTTTTTAAAGCAATTTTCTTATATTCAAGTCAGGGTGAAAGTATTTCCTTTTCGGATTTTGTTTTCTGCTATAATGGCTCTGATAAGCAGAAAACGATTTGACATCTATTCTGTCGAAATTTTCCAAGTTTATTTACTGAAGCTCTTCTTTCTCTAGAATCAATGACGGCATGAACTTCCGGTTTTAAAATATACCTGTAAACTCTACCATGACTAGTCGGAAAGGTTTCTTGCACACCATCTAAAAACATAAGAATACGAAACATTTTTTACACTACCACTTCCATCCTCTATTCGTTTACGTTTCACTTCGTGATACATAACATAACTTCTAATATACATATTTTGCTTACTAAAGTCTTTCAACTTCCAAAATGATAGTACTTCTTTTTACACAGACAAAATGCATTTTCAAATTTTTTTTTGCGATTCCTTTGCATTTAATTGATTGATAAGCAAGTCCAATATTTCTTAAATGCCGTCTCTTTCTTATTTTCCAAGAGTTTTAATTTTTCTTTTTCTTTTTTAATATTGGTTTTATTTGACTGGTTGTCATTTTGATTAAGCCTGCTTGGCACAGGAAGAGGTGAAGCAGAACCTGCGATTGGTTCCTCCTGATCCAAATCGGAATTAACTAAAAAGAAAAATATATGATTTTTTGCCACGGCGGTTGACTAGAGAGTCCCACTAACATTTTTATCTCTGTTAAGTTTGTATTCTAGTTTCTCGTTTTATTATACTATACCTTCAGGTTCCGAAGAAACTGATTGGTTTTCCGAAGGCACATAATCTAAGGATGAACCAGAATAGTCCTCGAATTTATCTCAATCCATTATAATAGTTTTCGTTTACGTTTCAATTCTTGACAACCAACTAACACCCCTGCAGAAAATAAACAACAAACAATAAACAACCAGTCTCTGCCTGTGGATCGAAGGGTCCCAGGTTCGAATCCCACCGTTGGCCGGGATTTTTTATTTAATTTAATTATTTAAAATTAATTCTGATGCCTTATTAGGATTCCCCACTCGACCATTCACTGTTGGGTTCTAATTAACAGTGCTGTTCCTAAAGTGGCGCTGGGAAACAGCAACAAAGCCTGCACAGAACACGGCGCTAATGGCCTTAGTAGTCAATGCCGATGACACCAAATAAAAAAAAATAAATAAAATGAACAACCGCTGCCATCTGTTCGAAAACTAGGGTAGCTGAAGCTTGATTCACTATAGCACAGAAAAGACACACTTTTATTTAGTACTAATATGTAAGAAACTCATTTTTTTTTTTTATAATGTGGACTTGATCCACTTTAGCTTTGAGCGCTAAATTAATAACTGTAGAACGTTGTACTTATTCTGTATGTATGTGCCCACAAGGTGAACACCACAAAAAAAGTAAATAAAATATGTCTATCATATTCTTAATATCAATCTAAGAGACTCTCTGTTATGGCATTTGTCATGTTTTAAATATGTTAGAAAGTGATTAAATCTAAAGGTCTGTTTCACCTACCGTCCGAAACCAGTCACTGACATAAGGATTCTGCGCAGTTGATTATTTCGACTGTCAAATTACATACTGCGCAGAATGTAGGTGCAAGTGACTAGTTTCTGATCGTTGTTGGAACAGACCATATATATCATCAAAGACAAGCAGAGGCCTGTGGTTGTCTGTCGAAGCATCTCCATATCATGGGGCTGTTAGGAATCCGCACTCTGTAAGAAGTGCGAAAAAGAAGATGAGGCCATCGGGATATCCTCTACGATTGCATATTTGGCGAGAATTGACTAACACCGGCCAATATAAGCGAAGCACCTTCTAGCGACGTTCTCAACTACATTACATTTGTAGACTGGCTCACGAGCTAGGAGGTGTCTATCTACTAAGGAGGATGTACAATACATAACTAACATCCTAGCTTTAAATTTTATAATAATATACAAGATGACCTAACCAAAACTTGATATGGGAATTTTGGGTATAGATTGCAGATGACTGTTTATTGCGTTATTTTGGATTTTAGCGCCCTCTACCAGAGTGAAAAACCAAAGTGTGACACTACATAAATACATAAACTAATCGCAATCAAACAAGATAACAAATTTGTTACGCATAGTTGAGGATATGAAAAAAGATGCCTCTTGAATTCGACCTTTCTACTATATCTACTATATTAATACCGAAAAAGCCAATGTCAAGTTTTCGTTGGGCCATCTAGTACAAATCTTTGTTAATATTATCACTTCATTACTAATATTTATTATTATGAGCACAAGAAGATTACAAAAAAATTTAAATTTATTTTATTTCCAATCAAATCAATGATATATTAATATAAATCAAGGATTTGTGATTAACATCAGCTTAGATAAAGTTTCTTAACGCCAGATGCATAACACAATTACTCACAAGGTTATAAATATCTATTATAACATCAAAAATATACCTATTATGGAATTCCTCGATTTTTAAATAAATATTGTTATCAAGTAAAAGGCACCTTATTATATTTCGTTGGAGTGAAATCGATAACCATAGCATGTAAGATCTCGGTCGTTGATAAAACTATTGCCTACTACCCCATTCTTAGAAAATTAACGAGAATACACAACCAGGTTATACAGTGTATTGTAAAGAGGAACTTTAAAGCCACTTTTCTCTACTTATTCGCTCTGAGCAAGGATCATTGTTAATTATAATAAATATTAATATCAAACATAATAAAATATATTTAAAAAAGGTATAGTCAGATCTGTAATTGATACGCCAAATAGTTAATTTGCGAAAGATATTTACTATAAATTAATCTATGATTAAGAATATTTATTTTAAATAGTTAACTTTGGTCAGAAATGAAGAAACGTGTTGTTGTTATCGGTTCGCACTGCGTTAAGAATAATGTAATCATATTTCGTAGATGCTAGCTTTGAAATACAGGGTGTCTGTAAAAGGTCTTTACAAAAACATACCACATATTCCTTAGACCAAAATAAGTCGATTTAAGTAAAATTACCTTAGTACAAAGTTGCTTCGTTTGGGCTCCAGAGGGCCTTGAAGTTACAATTTTTAAATCGTTTTTCCCATATAAATTTAAAACGGCATATGCGATTTTGCTGAAATTTGGTATATTAGTAGAGTTCTATGTGGCAAAAAAATGGTATTAAAATTTTGTCCGATAATAATACATAGGCGTAGAACTTGATTTTTTAAATAATTGCACCTTTAAAATTCTACGCCAATGGAAGAAAAGGAGTTTGAGTATGAAATTTAGATTGCGCAACTCATTTACTTTAAAAAAGATACTCTCGATAAGACTCGATTACTCTCATGGTTTTCGCTAAATTTCTGTTTTAAAAATTTAGAGTGTATAGGTTTCACAAAAATATTTATTTACAACATAATCAAAATAGAGATTTTACAAAAATTGTTCAAAATGTTCACCATTTTCATGCATACAAAGATTTATACGTCGAAGAAAATTAAAATGTATCCTTTCCATAACTTCTTCATCACCTCTAAGATTGTTTATTGCATCTTGAATACGTTACCAGAGTTGTTCCTCATTTTCTACAGGTTCCCTGTAAACTGTGGATTTCAGATGTCCCCATAAAAAGTAATCCATCGGTGTTAGGTCTGGGGAACGTGGTGGCCAGTTTACAGGTGCGTCATTACCTCTGCCTATCCATTTGTGTGGATATTGTTCATTCAAGTGGTTTCTAACGTTTAAAGAAAAATGTGGTGGAGCTCCATCTTGCATAAACCACATATCTCTCCGAAGTTGGAGAAATAAATCTTCTAACAATTCTGGCAACGTATTTTGTAGAAAATCCAAATAATTTTCTCCAGTTAATCTTCGTGGAAGTATGACAGGACCAAAATGAAATTACCAATTATTCCAGCACACACATTAATTTTGAATTCGTGCTGAAAATTATTTAACTTTATTGCATGCGGATTTTCAACGGCATAAAAATGTTCATTATGGGTATAAGTTATACCTCTTCTTGTAAAACCCGCTTCATCGGTAAAGAGAACCTTCTTGACAAAGTTTGGATCTCTTTCTCTTTGCATATTAACAAATCGACAAAAACCCAAACGAATTTGAGGATCATGGACTAATAATTCTTGTACTGTCTTCTTATGGTATGGATATAGCAATTGTTCTCTAAGTACTTTATGAACGACATCTTTACTTACTCCTAGTTCCCTTCCAATTCGTCTGGTGCTTAATTCTGGATCTTCTTCAACACGTTCTAAAATGTCTTCTTCAATTTCAGGAATCCTTACAAAACGTTCTCATCTATTATCAACAGTGTTGGGAGCAAAGGAACCAGTCTCCCGAAGACGTCTCAACAGCAGCAAAAGTTGGGTACACGACGATTTGGAAACCTTTCAGAGTACACCCAGACACTCTCTCGAGCATTTCCTTCACAAAATCCTAATTGTCAGTAACATATCGGTATATTCTGCATTGGTATATTGTACAGCCATATTAATAAGCCACGCATTTGTTTTTTTAATTATTGAGTCAGATAGAACACTTTCAATCGTTAACAAGAGATTAGGTGTTAAAACTTGACAATAATTTTATTTAGATGGAAACCAACAATAAATGTTTTTGTATACGTATTGCAGGCAAATAATTAATATTCCTCAAAAAACCGTACATGGCAAGAATCGAATATTTTTGTTAAAAGTCTCGATTAGAGGTGTTGAAGAAGATATGAAAAAAGTACATTTTTATATTTTTCATCGTATAAAATTTTGTCCGATAATAATACATAGGCGTAGAACTTGATTTTTTAAATAATTGCACCTTTAAAAACTCTACGACAATGGCAAAAAAAGGGGTTTGAGTATGAAATTTGGATTGGGTACTCATTTACTACAAAAAAGTACCCTTGATAACACTCGATTTACTATCATGGTTTTGACAAAGTTTGTATTTTAATAATTATTGTTTATGTTCTAAAATTACTAAAATGCAAATTTCGTCAAAACCATGAGAGTAATAGAGTCTTATCAAGAGTACCTTTTTTAAAGTAAATGAGTTGCGCAATCTAAATTTCATACTCAAACTCCTTTTCTTCCATTGGCGTAGAATTTTTAAAGGTGCAATTATTTAAAAAATCAAGTTTTACGCCTATGTATTATTATCGGACAAAATTTTAATACCATTTTTTTGCCACACAAAACTCTACCAATATACCAAATTTCAGCATAATCGCATATGCAGTTTTAAATTTATATGGGAAAAACGATTTAAAAATTGTAACTTCAAGGCCCTCTAGAGCCCAAACGAAGCAACTTTGTACGAAAGTAATTTTACTTAAATCGACTTATTTTGGTCTAAGGAATATGTGGTATGTTTTTGTAAAGACCTTTTACACCCATTCCCACTTTGATAAAAGTTCCGTAAAACGAGCCTACTTTGCCCAGAAGCAAGGTCACAGCTATTTTTTTTTTCAACTTGGCAAAATTGCAGAGCTCTGTCCAATTGCGCTTAGACGGTCAACAATTATGAAGCTTCCCAATAATTTGATGCATCAATTGGATGACCTCGATTTTACAAAATATTTAAAATAAAGAAACATAGTGTGGAATCAATACCTGTCTAACATGTTGCATGGTTTGTTTGAACCAATAGAGACGCTAAAGAAATCTAAATTAAATCAAATATCAATTTGACTGCGCTTTTTCGTTGCCTGTCTATATTAAAAGAAAAAAACAATAAACTAATACGAAACTTATTTTAAAATTAAATCCTGGTCTTAAAATTAACAATGTAACATTAATATAACTATTTAATAAATTAATAGTAGTGAAGTTAGCCACTACAGATCAGTACCAGTGGCAACTGGTGGATAATGCTGCAGTGCTACAGAGCTCCCAAAAAAATGCTAAATACATAATCTAACTCAAATATTTCCTAGTACCAAAAAGAAAATGTATAATATTATATTCGCATTGTAATAATAATGTAGATAGTCTAAGGTTAAAACAAACCGGTGATTTAAGTAGAGAATTCGCTGCAATTAGTCCAGCGTAGCGCGTAATCAAGGGCAGCTCCAGGGAGGAAGGGAGGGCATGTGATTCAGAAACACTTAGTAAAACAATTTTACCTGTTATAGATCCTTTAATTCAAAATTCACCGAACAAACTGATTGCACAAAGTCATGATGGAGCCTTGATGATGAGCGGCCAACACGCAGGAGTTCAAGCATTAATTAAAAAGAAGTATCCTTTTGCTCACTATGTACATTGCTATGCCCATTAGTGAAACTTAATTATGAATAAAGCTGCTTCTGAAAATTCGCAAGTACGTGAATTTTTCGGAAATTAACAAGGCATTCCGGGTTTTTTTTAATAATTCACACCAGCGAGTAGAAGTATTTAACAACAATGTTGTAGTAGTAGACTTGTAAAAAAATACTTAACAATTTGTAGAAAATTTTACTACAATTTACAGTTAAAAACTATTAATTATTGTAGCAATTGAATTGTCGAATAAAATGCTACAACAATAGGAAAGAAGTCCACAATGTTTAGTATATTTTACTATTGTTTGTAGAAGTAGAAATTTATTACAATTATCGTAATTACTACTACTAACTTCTGTAAAAATTTGTACAAATATTAATAATTATCTCTACAAAAAATAGTAATTTTCTCTACAAAAAATAGTAATACTTTACATCCCTTCTTCAAAAATATTCCATAATATTGTAGAAATTCTAAGTCATGTGAACAAAACAGAATTCTGCTATTGGCCAACGTCGATCATAAACGGCCAGACAGCAGTAGCCGTTCGCCATGTTCACATAACAAAGCATGGTCCATATACGAGTACCTATAACACATTATTATATTATAAGCACCGATGCGTTTGAGAATATTTTAATAATAAATTCTATTGGTGGTAAGTACATTTATTATTGTTTCTGAATAATTTACCTTTAGATAACTAATTTAAATAACCTAAGTAGATTATTTTAAAAAAATAGTTGTGGCCAACGATCGAATGTTGTGCCCAACGATCGAATTTTGTGCCAAGTTCAATTATGTTTTTTGTCTTAATTGTGACATACCTACTTTCTCATTTTTGTTAGTTATCTCACTTAGTCATTTAATATCCAAATCAGTGTAAAGGTGATACATATCCCCGTTTTAAGGGTATGAACAATTCAATTGGTATTAATTTTTATTTCATATTTTTCAGGTGCAGAAAAGCCAACTGAGACTGAGGGCGCTATTATTACTGTTATTTATTACATAATGTAATTAAGAATTTGTATCTTTTATATTAAAACAATAAATTGAATATTTTATTAAGGAACATTTTTTTCTAGGTTATAATTATAATAATTATGGAATACTACTACAAATTTTATTAAAAATTACTACAATTTGTATGAATTTTTACTATTTATTGTGTAAAATTTTCGTATTTATTTTCATAAAACGCAATACATTTTTAATATAAATTCATACAATGAATAGCAAAAATTATAACAATTTGTAGAACAATTCTTATGATGCATTTGGATCTTTTTACTAAATATTGTGGATAATAACTCTACAATACATTCTCCACAAATATTTGGAAATTTTTACTACAAATTGTCCCTGTCTCTATATCTACTATTTATTGTAGAGAAAAAATCTACAATTGTAGAAATTTGTTCTACAATTTTTTTTCCGTGCAGCCACCAGAAAATTAATGGAAGCGCCCGGGTAACAGCAGATTTGATCATCGGATTTCGGCTTTAGAGGGGTGTGACGTTATCCTAAATTGTGCAAAAATCCATTTGATTTTAAAGAGCATCTAGTAGTTGCCTCACTTTTTTTTCGGAATGCGAGAGTATTATGGTAAATTTCCCGAGAATAAACTTACTTCCGCATGCTCTTTTTATCCCACACTTGATAAAGAACGATTGTGAACTGAACTGTCTATTATTTATTCGAGAAATGATTGCAGGACATTCAATGGTGCACTACCTCTACTAAAATTTTTAATATCAAACAATCTAGGAGATACGTTAAAGGAGACCAGAAAATTATTAGAAATTATTAACAACTCCTATGACAACATCAAAGGCCGAACGATGTTTCTCAACACTAAATCGAATCAAAACGTTCTTTAGAAATTCCATGCTATCTGTTGAAAAAAAGTTTGCTTCCGAAATAGTCAATTTTAAAGAAAAAGTTATTACAGAATTTGCGAACCGAAAAGAACGTTGAATAGACTTAATTTATAAAAAATAGACTGTAAAATCACACTATCTGTTTAAATTGTTCACGTCATTTTTTTAAACATTTTGTATTTTGCTTGAATAAAATAGAGTACAGTAAAATGAAAGGTAAGCTTTTTGCAAAAATTGCAGAACACCCTAAAATTTTTACCACGAGCCGCCACTGATCAGTACCAACATAAATTTGGTTACTTTTAATTAAATGTTTGTTTACTATTATCGACTGATAGTGAAATGTTCTAATCACACTGTTCAAATTTTTCTATTTGTTAGTTATCAGACTGTTAAACTGAAAATAGTGGCAGTAAAACATACAATATTTAAGAATAACATACCGGAACAAAACAGGATCGAACGTTTTATTAGGAGATATAAGCAAATATTGACAAAACGACATTGTCAAAATTTAAAACATCCTAGGTCAGCTAACACAGAAGGAAAAATTGAATTTTCGTCGACTTCAAACAACCTAAAGTGACGTTAAACCACAACCGTTATTAATTACGACGAGACTAACATAATAATTGAAAATCATGGAGCACAAAAGTGTTAATTTCACCGAGGTACCCTGAAAGGTACATGAACTCGTCAAAAAGTAAAGTCTCAGTTATGTTTGAATCAAATGCTTTGGGAGAGATACTGCCGATATATGTCGTATATAAGGCAGAACGCCTATATGATTGATGTCTTCCAGGGGCTCCGCCTAACACCTTTAATAATAGAAATAAATCTGGATGGTTCGACGAAGCTACCTTCCGAGATTAGTTTGTAAAAGTATTAATTATCCTTGGCCTAAAATAATTATGCAACCCAAAGTTTTAATCGAAGATAATCTCTTGTTTTATATCAATATCGAAATTATCCAAATGTGCCAGCGTCTTAACATAAGATGTGCTATGTTACCACCATTCAACCCAACTCACGCAACTACTAGATGTATGTTTCTTCCGAGCACTTAACAAGCTTGTCGAAGCATATTAATTGACATTAAAATTCAACATACCAATATCAATTGCGTAGAAAAGAGCATATTTCCTCAATTTACTGTCCAAACTCATTGATAAATTTAAACCAAATTCAAAAAATATATTACGAAACGGTTTTCGTGCTCCGGGTTATTTGCCCTTCCAATCTGCAAGATATTTTGAAGAAAATGCCAAATGAAAGGTTTAAAATGTATGTGAGCAACGAAATTCATAATATAGTTCATCAAATTTCTAGAGGCTTTCGACGGCTAGACAGAGAAAGCACTACTGACAGGCATCCCGACGGATTTACGCAATGAAAGTACACTCTGCGCATCAAGTATTTCACTATTTCATTCAGACGTAAATGTCAGATGTAAATTTCGCTAAAACATTTCTTTTATTTTCGTTTGTGTTTTTTGCTCATTACAGTTTAATAGAACCTAAGGAATGGAGTTTAATAGCAAATTAAGAGGCCGCGTGATTAACAGTCAATCTCGCGAAATAATAGCCAATGTAATAGAGTTTATGAGAAGAGAAGGAAACTTTAATTCACCTTCAATACCATTTAAAAATGTAAATGATCGTGTTGCTGCAGCCACAGGAGTATCTAAAAACACTGTCGTCCGCATTTCTGGAGAGAAAAAAAGAATCGATAACCGTGAGAGATATCGGAATTTTCATCACCAAGAAAAACCATTAAAAAACCAAAAACAGTTAATGATATATAGATGAAGCTGCACAAGAATCAAATTTTATTTTTTTATTATTAGATAGCTATTTTTGTTTCTGAGTTGTGTTCATTTACAGGCTCAATTTTTTTCCGTTTCTCCTTTTTGATTTTATATGGGGTTTCAAGTTGTTTTTGACTTATTTCGACGTAAATCACAACAACACACTTTTTTAATAAAGCAAACAAGTGTTAAGAGGTATATGTACGTGTAAACTACAATTACAAAAATGTAAAGCTAGCTTCCGTACTAGAACATGGTGTCATTCGTCGAGATAATTTATCGTTTTGTTTAATAGATCAAGAAATGTAAATATTCCCCTGTTATTTTTTATAAAATTATAAGAGAAATAAATTTTTTTCTAAATAGTATAGTTTATTATTTTGTAGAAAAACAAAATTTCGAAAATTTTAGTAATGTTTCAGAAACAACCGTTATTAATAATAGGTACCATTTTCCTTAATAAGGTAGAAATAAAATATAAACTATTTTCACGATTTACAAAGGCCTACAAAAAAATTATAGGTATTTTCCGCTATCCTATAAAATTTATATTTTCTGACTCAATTTCAAAAGGTTGAAGGAATTCCAAAACACCTTTTATGGCATAATAATTATTTTCAATTCTACATACTATCTTCAGCTGCTTTTAAAAACGTTCTAAGAAAGTCCAATCAGACCAATTTAATCCCTAAACTATTCCACACTTTTAAAATTTAATTACCTTAAAATATTAAAAACTATTTAAAATAACTTGTTTAGCAGACTGTACAATAGCTATCTTAGTCACACGTAGCGCGTTCTCTGTCTGGGCGTCGAACACCTCTAGAAATTTGATGAACTGTACATTACTAAGTTTTCTTCAGGATGGAAAAGAATCACAAGAACAGGCCCTTAAGAGACGAAAAAAATGACTCTAAATATAAAACCAGGTGAGTCTGTTATTAATGAAAATCTGAATAAACCAGGTACCAGTAAACAGAACACTGACGAAAAAGGGGGTGAAATAAATAAAAATTATAAAAACACCTAACCAAGATTCTAATTGTTATGATATATAACCTTGTTGTTACGTTTGTTTTTCGACGAAACGAAAAGTAGTCCATTAGATTGGAAACATTCTAGAAATTTCGGAAGATGATAACTACCGAGTAAAATTTTTAAGAAAAGACGAAAACTCTTTTATATATCCAAACTGTGATAATATATCAGATGTAAATTATTTTGACATAGTTCTTTTACCAACTCCTATGATCGATAAAAGGGGTCGCCATTTAGGTATTTAGGGAAATGTTCTTCAGTAAAATGTAATTTTTTTGTGTAATAAATAGTAGTTTGTGCAAAAAGAGTGGATATGAATAATCCACTCGAGTTGTACAGTATATTTTTTCTACGAGCCACTAACGGAAATCTACAAATTTAAAAAATATTTTAGGTTATTAAGACAAAATAACTTATTTTAAAATATTTCATGAACTTTACTAATTTATAATATAAAATAAAAGATTTAAATTAATTAGTCCCCAACCCTGATTCGAACCCGGAATTTTCCCATGGAAGGCAGACGCTATGTTTTAATACTTGTAATCAAATTAGTTTCATATAGTTTGATTAAAATTTAATTATTTTTTCAAAATGTGGACCAAATAAAAATAAAAAGGCTATTATTTATCGATTCTACACAATAAATAAGTCATTTTAATGTACATAAAATAATGTATATATAATCTCAATAAAAAATACTGACAATTAGTTTGACAGAATTATCACTTATTTAAAATTTTAAAAATAATAGTAGTTGAATGTCCAAAATATGCACTGTAATTGATGTATTTCATTTTTTTGCAGTATTCTCACTACCTAGAATGGATATGAAATATATTCATTCAGTTGAACGCAATAGCATACTTTTTAGTTTTGTAGTATGTGCGTAGATAAGCTAATATCCTTGTGGGTATAGAAAAAAGTTTTGTTTTTACCTTACACTTGTTTTTACCAAATATTTCTTGTTCAAATTTTAGAAAAAAAATTTTCTTTTTATAAATGAAAATCTTTTTTAGACTGGCCATGTATAATCTGTCTTAATTTATGATTTAGACTAGAAGTTTTCCTTTAGGTTTAAAGAGCTTTTGTATTTTTGTACGTTTATAATAAAAAATGCTGTATTATGGTTTTATTTATTTTTTTTTTGATTCCCAACAAGAAGGAAAGCTACTTAGAAATCCTTTTAGTGGACAACATTGGCTTTGTCAATATGACTTTAAAACGGTTTTTGAATAGGTGGACAAAGTTGCCATTTTTGCTCACAACTTTGTAATTAAATTCCCCATTAAGTACGACCAACAATAGTTGGCCAAACCTAACAAAGAAGATACTTACAAAAACGATACCTGGGCAAAGTAGGCTGGTTTTACGGTTTTAAGTTTTATGTTTTAAAATAACTGAATATTAGTGGAGAACAAACCAACGCTTACAAGGAGGGGCGTAAAATTATTTTTGCCAACCTATGAAGATCGTGTTCTTTTGGTAGAAGTGATGTGCATTAGATAAGAATTTAACAGAAATAATTATGAAAGAATTCAATTTTGATTTTGGCAATGTAGGGAATATGACTAGCCAGTCTTATTTTTAAAATGTATACAGGGTAGGTAGTACACATAAAATGTATTTTATTAATGAGGTAAAAGTGGTTTTGTAATTTTTTTAACAGGTTAAGTGGAATATTTTAACGTCCACAGGTCGATCACTTTTTCTTATAAAATTGTAAACCTACTAATTATGAATATTATGAGTCATGTGAGTCCGCATTAGCCTATCAGTACCAAGTACCAAGCCAAAGACAGGAATCTCACTGAGCTTAGGTAATCATGCGACAGTATTCCAGGCAGAAATAGCAGCAATACATCACTGCGCAAAAGAAGTATTAAGACAGAAGGTAAATGGAAAAACCATTGTCATATACTCAGACAGTCAAGCGACGTTAAAAGCACTCAGTTCCATGCAGGTACACGCAAAGCTTGTGTGGGACTGTTTGGAAGCCCTAACAGAGCTGGGTAGTCAAAACAGACTAACCTTAGCATGGGTACCAGGCCACAGGGGACACAAAGGCAATGAAAAGGCTGATTTACTAGCCCGAGAAGGAGCTTCAAATGCTCTTATTGGCCCAGAACCCTTCTGTGGTGTAACAAAAACAACTATCAGAACATGCACAAAGCAGTGGATGTTTAAAAAATATCAGGAGTGGTGGGAAAACTCACCAGGACAGAGACAGGCCAAAAAGTTTTTAAAAGGACCATCGTCTAAACTCACCGAGCATCTACTAAGCCTTAATAGGAAAAATACTAGAATACTAGTAGGTCTATTAACAGGGCATTGTAGGCTTAACAAACATATGTTCAATATCGGTCTGACAGAAGAGGCCTTGTGCCGATTCTGTCAAGAAGAAGAGGAAACGGCAGAACACGTATTGTGCTACTGCGAAGGTCTAGTAAGACTTAGATTCCTTACACTTGGAGAAGAAAAACCAAGGGCAACTAGCTATACCGGAGAACTACTTCCCAGTCTATGGAGTCTACTACAAAAGACCGCATTAGACAAGGTACTCTAAACAATGATTAAAGGATATCCACAATAGATCTGAAAAGATCGAGGTGGGGGAGGCCACATGGCCCATAGTCCTAATTAAATCTAATCTAGCCTATCAGAAGCAGAAGCCACAGAGTTCAAGACTATATGGCCGAGCCCAAAACACAACATTTTCTGACGAACTATCATGTGATTCGACATCGGACATACACGGCCCGTTTTCACTTTTACTGGTTAGTCTATGTTGGCTTCTTATTGCGCTTGCACCTGTTTAACTAGCTAAATAAAAAAAAGAAAGATCCATTTTAACAAATAATGTAGTAAGTAATCCATAAAGGAGACTGAAAATTCAGTATTTACCAAAATTAAATAAAAAAAAATATTTGCAACTAGTTTCGGTCAGTTTAACCATCATCAGGCCTCGAAGAAAAACATATTTCTTAACGCTAATTTTGAGTGGTCGTAGAGAAAGTTATATGCTATTAAATAAATTCAAAATGTAATCTTAGTAACGGACGGTAGCAAATCGCTTTGTAAAAAATTATTGGATCATCTGATACTTTTATTGGGCATAGACATATTTAAAGTAATTATAAAAGAATTTTTGAGTCTTGAGTGCCCTTCTTATTTATTAAGCGTTCAGGTCACATTTTTAAATTGACCTATTAATGCCAGATGGATGAGTAATAAAATGGTTCAATGAACCAAATTGTATATTTTTATAAAGATATTGACATAAAATTTAACTGAGAGGTAATAAAAACATGCGGGGATTAACAAATATGTAATAAAAAAAATGAAGGGGAAAATCAGGCATTAAGATTAAATCTCAATCAGTCGAAATTTCGAAATTCTTTAAACATCTTACAAATCTAAAAAAGTTTACGGTTTTTTAAATAATGATACGCCAAACAAATACGACTCATATTGAATTTTTTCATTTTGTTTTATGTCATGTTCGCCACAGAGAGCCACAGATGTGTGCAAGTACTGCGAGGCAATCGATACGTCGGCACACACGATCTTCCACTGCAACTGCTGGATGATAGAAAGACAAAGGGCGTGGGGCACTATAGGAGCGATCTTAAATGAGGACATCCTGGGAAGGCTATGATGGCAAATTAAATCCTATATAAGAAGGAGAAAAAGGAAAGAATAAGACAACCACAATAATAAAGAACATAAACGGCTAGGAAAATTTTGAAGACCACTTAGTATTAAGAAGAATGTCCCAAAAAGACGATGTCGGGATACTGATAATTAGAAGGTGGGGTTTTAGTGGGAAGGCCGGCATTGCACCAAAAGATGAAGTTCCACACTCCCAAGTACGATTGAATCCAGCATCTGGGGTTAACGAGGATTTCCTCTCCACATAAAAAAATATGTAAACTCCGTGCCGCCAAGATGCAATTCCGTTCTATCTATCTATATATCTATCTATCAATCTATCTATCTGAATTAGGGCGTGGTTCAAAGACCACTTGTACTGAAGCTCTAGGCTTATTGTACCCCTCACAGTTTCTATCCCATCAGATTGATTTTCTTGATAAATTCAAGAACATGTCTGATGTGCGATTTCGCGATTTCTTCAGGTTCCAGATATTGTACCCCGAAGTATCATTTCCGTTTCCATTTAAGGTTCCGACAGTGGCATAGTATGTGAAGAGGAATTTCGTTCTTCTCTTCACATATTCTACATAGGGAGTCATCAGATATCCCTAAGAGATTTAGGTGTCTTCTAAGGCCGCAGTGTCCCGTAAGGAGCCCTATTACGGCCTTGACTTCGCTTCTGCTAAGGTTTAGCAGTTGATGTTGTCTGCTCGTGGATGGCTCCTCTATGAATCTTTTGGACTGTCAAGTCCAGGAAGTTTCATCCAGAGCCTATGGTGTTCTCTATTTATTTGTTCCTTTAACACCTATTTAATATGTTGGTATGAGATACCACACGTGGGTTCTGGTCCAATAAGAGTTTTTTCCGCTTCCTTCCTTGCTAGGAGGTGTGCTTTCTCATTTCCAAACACTCCCTAATGCCCTGGCACCTATTTAAGGGTGACCTTGTTATTTTCTTCCAGGGCCTAAAGGGACTGTTGGCAATCAAATATTGATTTAGATTGTACTTCTACCCTTTTCAGTGCTTTAAGGCTGCCTGACTGTCTGTCATGATAACGATCCTCTTTTCTCTAAGAGAGTCATTTAGCATGACTTTGGCGCAGGCATTCATTGCTGTTACTTTAACCTGGAAGACTGTTGTCAGTGACCCCAGGTTCAAACTAATTTTCCTTCCTGAGTTCACATGGTAGATCCCAGCTCCTGTGCTGTTTTTCATTTTCGAACCGTCTGTACACCAGATTGATTCGTTTTTTTTTTCTATTTTCCCGGCTTTTTGCCCTTTTTGGTATTTGAATATCAAAAGGTTTCCTGAAGTCGTGAATAATGGTCGTTCTATCCGATGGCATTCTTAGTACCGGATTTTGTTTTAATTTCTCTAATATCATTGTGTGGGGTCCTTTTCTCGAAAGTTTCCATTCAAATCCATTAGTAAACAGCCTGTATGCCGACGCCATAGCCTCCTTCTCCACCACAAGGTGTAGTGGTGGAAGACCTAGCAGTAGCTCCATCGCTGCTGTGGGCGTAGTTCTAAATGCCCCTGTTATTATAAGACAGGCTAATCTTTGCAACCTGTCTAATTTTCTGTTAGCTGTTATGCTTTTAGTCTTGTGCCACCATATGACTGATAAGTAAGTTATAACAGGTACTACAACCATAGTGTAAAGCCAGTGCATCATACTTGGTTTAAGCCCCCATGCGTTCCCTACCATCGGTCTACAGGCCCATAGTATTCTTACAGCTTTTTCTGTTGTTTTTTCTCTATGGCTGCAGAAGCTAAACTTGTCATCAAGAGTGATTCCAAGATATTTAACCTCTTTTGTCATTTTAGATGTTGTTCCGACATATAAAGCTCCTTCATTCCTTGAGGTTCCTTTTTCTTGTGAATGCAACAACAGAGGTTTTTGTTGGGTTTGTGGATAATCCCTCTTTTAGGCACCATCTTTCGACGATATTTAGTGCACGTTGCATCCGTTCTAAGAGAGGGCGCATCGAAAAGTATGCTGTTCCAGCTGTAAGTGCTGTCCATCAGACGATGATGAAACTTAATGAATGACTGTACAGTCATGACGACAGAAGCACGTTCATATATTTGTTTTAGTCTATACTCTTTGAATATTGTACTGAACGTATTATACATTAGGTACTTTTAGTTGAAAGTTTAAAAAAAGAGTTGTTTTACAATGTTTAATTATTGCATAATAAACGAGTAATTGTTACATATAATAAATGTTTCATTATTTCATATAATAAATGTTTCATTATTTCATATAATTCACGTTTAATTATTGCATAATAATAAACGTTTACATCTTGTTTATAAATATACGTTTAATTAATATGTAATAAAATATTATTTGTTGGGCATATAATAATGAATCACTTGAACATACGTAGATAATATAGTAGATAACGTTAAGGAAACCGGAAAATACCGTTTCAATATTACGCATAATTATAACATAAATTTCTACTCCAAATCAACCAATATTTCTTCTGTTTCATGTTAGAAATTTTGTAAAATTCAACGTTTGATTTTAATATTTTCTTAATAGTAACATAAAACGTTACCAACATACGTTTAATTTAAATGCAATTTGTGGCTGCGAATAACGTTATTTTTCACGTCATTTGAACTATTTATTATACGTTTGATTATCAACCAGTTTTCGACATTTTTACGTTCGTTTGCTCGTTGGGATATATAATGTATTTACAATAAAAGGACAACTCTTTTAAATTCACAGTACTTTTCTATTTACTATTTTTCACTACGCTCTATTAAGTATATTTTTTTAAATTAGTCAATTATATCTAAAATACGTTTCAACCAGCCTAATTGAACAAAAAAAATTTAAATTATATCATGAATAAATAATATTTATATCATAAATAGATGATCAGCTCTTATACCTATATCTTTGCCTCATATGAAAATATAAAAAGGAAAGAGATAATTCTTAGACTAAATCAACAATGCTTTGGTAGGGTCCAGTTAAGTAGATACAGTGAGGCCGGTATTTATCTTTCCCCTTCTAAAAATTTGAACCAGATTAAATGTAAAGGTGGACAAACACATAAATCATTGTCAAAAATAGCTGATATGACATTGTGAGGGAATAATAAATGCGTAACCAGTACATAATCTAGGTTATTATTTCATTAGATAATTTTAGATCTAATTTCCATATATTAGTTAATTAAGTCAAAATTAAAATGATATGTTTTACATAAACTGGTTTTAATTTAAAGACTACCAAGGGCATTGGAACAGTGTTGAAAAATGATTTTGTTTTTATGGGATATTAGAGAAAGTTCATTATTAATCATTATTCAGACGTTCAGAGAAGTAGACACTATTTTTTGCTTTAGAATAGGATATTACGAAGGATCAGGCATATGTATACTTTTTTATTATAATTTCAAATAAAAATTCACTACTGGTGTCATTATTTTCTTCTTGGAAATAAAAAATAATTTTATACAATATTTTATATTGCAAAACAACTCATTCTTGGCAGGTACATGTTACATAATGTTCAATTTATAGAACTTTGTTGTTTCTGGAATTCTAATATGTTGTACTAAAATTGCGAAAAGCACTTTTCTCACAGAAAATTTTTCAAATAGTTTACAGGATAAATATAAGCGTTATGTGCCTTCCCACATAAAATTTCGTTATAGCGATTGTGTATGGTTGTTTTGCAAGTGCAAGTGATTTTTAGAAAGTAGTCATACAGTATACTTTCGATTATCTGACTCACTATTTTCCGATCGCTGGATTATCCGAGTTAAGTAATACCGCCGTTTAAATCCGTATTAATCGAGCGATGCCGATGTTATTCGAGAATGGACACAGGGGAATCCCTCCTTATTATATTTCTATCTGCAGAGCAGTGTTTGTACGTTTTTATAAATTACAAAGTTACATAGGTACATACATATTTAATTACAGTGAATCACAGTCGTAAGATGGAAAAAATAAAAGTAAAAGAGTTGTTATAACAATCGTGGAGAAGTTAAAAGCCATAAAAAGGTTGGATGCAGGTGAGGCTGTGGGAGTAATAGTCAAAGAGTATGGAGTAGGCAAGGTTACAGTGGGTGATTGGAAAAGAAATGGGAATGCTATTGAACATTGGTGCAACAAGCAAGTGTCTACCCCTTTTAAGGGAAAATCAATGAAACGAGCAGAATATGAAAAAATAAACAAAGTTGTTTACGTGGTTTTTGCAGCAAAAGGTGTTTTAGTTTCCAGACCAATTTTACAACAGAAAACCCCAACAATAAGCAGAGAATTTCGTGATTTTGACACCATTTTACGGCCAGTTTCTTCCAACGGGTTGGCTTACCCGTTGGAAGAAAAGATTTGGTGTGCGCCAGTTTGCCTTATGTGGAGAAAAACTTTCTGCAGATACAAATTCTGCTACACATTTTAAGCAGACTTCTAAAGTGCTAATCGAAAGTGAGGGTTACACATTGGATCAAGTCTATAATTGTGACGAAACTGGCCTAAACTACAAATTGCTTCCGTAAAAGTAATTAGCATCGAGAGAGGAAAATGCAGCCCCAGGTTATAAACGCAGTAAAGAGAGGCATACTGTAATGACATGTGCGAATGCATCAGGTACACAAAAAATACCTCATATTGTTATAGGAAAATCAGCCCGCCCTAGAGCCATACAAAACATTTCCCAAATACCCTTCCAGTTTATTACACAAACCAAAAAAGTGCTTGAATGGATACAAAGTTATTTAGAGCATGGTTTAAAGAGCAGTTTGTTCTATTAGTGACTAATTTTTTGGACAAAAACAAACTCCCAGAAAGGCAATTTGGGTAGGAGATATTACTGTTAAATTTTTACCGCCCAACCTCACCAGCATTCTTCAACAAATGGAACAAGGTATCCTAGAAAATTTAAAGAAAAAGTACAGACGTTTGTAAAAGAAAACAATGAACTTACCACGACTCCGTGGCAGACTACCTTAAAAGATGTTATCTACTGGGTGAGTCAAGCTTGGAACTCTGTACAAGCAACCACAATACAAAAATCCTTGAACAATATCTTGAGCCAGGATGATGACACAGAAGACGATTTGTCTCTAAATCAGCTAGCTGTAATATTAATGGATGCGCAAGTTGACAGCGATTGTGAGGATGAAATGACCTTGTTTGATTTAATGAAACAAATACAGGGACGTGAAGATGTTACATAACAAGATGTTGATCAATGGATTTCTTCTGATGACCACAAACAATAACTTTCTATAGAAGAAATAGCTCCATCTGAACAAACTCAAGAGGAAGACCTGCTTGAAAACGAAGATAAAGAGCAAGAGTTTGTTGGTGAACGCATTTCTAATCAAGAAGGTTTTGCTGCTTTAGAAAGAGCTTTGCAGTATGTAGAGCAGCAATCCAAGTCCACGCCATCAGATGTTCGGCTTTTAAAAAGATTGAGAGATATTGCAGCAAGAAAGAGAAACTCTCAAAAGATGCAAACTATTAATATATATTTTAATGTAGTGGAAAAATATTTTTTTTATTATATTACAGTACATATTATTTATTTTTTTTCTATTACATACATATATACATTTACATAGGTGCATGTACATACGTAATATATGTATGTATTTGGTTTTGTATTTGATTTTAGTTGTTCCTTTGTTTGTAAAAATTTTTAATAAAATATTTTAAAGTAGGTATTGGCATTTATTCTTAAAGAGTATTAAAAAAAATATGCATAAACAAATAAAACGAAATGAAGAGGACAGATGTTAATATTTTTTTTACTCTGCTACTTGAAATTCTTACAACAAATCACCTACTTGATAAACCAGGCAATATATTTAATGTTGACGAGACGGATATATAGATTAACAATAAGCCGGGAAAAGTATACTGGACACAAAAGGCGTAAAAAAGGATGAGTTTTTAGATGCACTACCTCTACGAGCCGGTGTTCTAGTGAGTACTTAATCGTCATATATCAAATTGGACCTATTTTTTAAATGGTTTAAAGATTTTTTTCCGCCAAAAAAGCGACCTGGGAAAGCGCTTTTAATATTGGACGGACATGCATCCCATTGTAATGCAAATGGTCGTCTTAACTTAGCTGCTGAAAATGAAGTAGTTTTACTCTGTCTTCCTAGTTATACGACGCAAGCTTTACAACATTTGGATAGTGCATTTCCTAATGCCACTGGAAACCTATTTCTTTCAAGAGGCTACATATTGGATGATACAAAGTAAAAATAAAAAACCATTGAGAGTAAACATTTCCAGATTAATTGGTTATGCATGGGGTAAGGTATCTACCGTAGCCAATGGTACAGCTCGTTTTAGAACTTGTGGTATTTATCCATATAATCCTCAAGCAATTCTTAAGCACTTCTTTTCTATTTCTGATGCAAGTTTGTTAGCCAGTAACTCACATCAAGCTACTCCGTCCACTTCAAACAATCTTGCATATACTAGATAATCAGATCCAGGTAAATCCTCAATTTCTGGTATTTCTGGAAGTAAAAGAACCCTAAATAACTACAAAGAGCGTCATTCCACCCCCTCCTTACATTCAGAAGATTCAGATGTAGAAGAACTCCTTCCAAATTCTTAAGAGAAGATAATCCCATTCCCTTGATTCCTCACCAAATTGGTAAAAGAAAACAACATACTTTAGAGCTAACGTCTCCTGAAATTCGTGCAAAAAGAGAATAAGAGAATAAGAAAACCATCGCCGAAAAAAAATTTTAAAAATGCTATAATATCCAGTGGTAGTGTTATAGCTGAAAAATCTAAATCAAGTATTTCAAGTTCTTCGAACTTCGAAAGTGAACCCATTCTAAGCTCTTCTGATGAGCTGTCGGATGATAGCGAAGACTTTTGTGTCGAATGTAATGAGTACTACTTGTACTACAAAGTCTAAAGTTGACTAAAGTCAATGTTTAAAGTGTAGTAGTTGGTTACTTACACGAGACTTGCTAAAGTGACTTCCCCACATGCAGTGGTAGTGCCAAGAAAACACTACAAATGAATATATTTTTAAGAAGGGTGTATTTAACGACTTATAAGGGGGAAGACAACCCATTGCATAATTCTTTTAATGCCTTTTTTAAAAAACTATGTTACTAAATGTGTCCATTATAATAATATATACTTTTTGGTTGCTACATTTATGGAACTGTAATAAAAAATAAGTTTTTTTTTTGTATAAATATATTTTTTTTAAAAAATGTGGGGCGTATTGCACTAGTTTGCCCTATTAAAAATACATCGAAACAATTAAAATTCTAGTCGAGATAAGTTTTTGAACAGTGGCGTAAAATTTAGAAAGCATGAAGATGATCTTACCTACCCATGCCATACGCCACTAGTAAGTTTATTTAACTGATTTTTTTTGCCGATATGAGGTTTCCTTATGACACCAAAAACACAATTTAGTAAATTTATACTTAGTAATTAAAAAATTATTACCATTAATATTTTATACCCCTTATAAACTGCTCACGGAAATAGTTGGTACAGCTAATTTTATCGTCATTTGTAGGATACTGTATCTCGGAAACGCCTTAGCCGATTTTTAAAAACGAAGAAGATTCTAAAATTTCATTATTTCTTGTATCAATGGCTTGATGTGATCTTCAGTAAAAAGTCATTTTTCAGTGTTGTACAGGGTGTGAAAAAATACAATGTAAAAATGTAAATTTTTAACTGTCTGTTCCTGTTGCAATAGTAATTTTAGAACTTTCATCGTATTCACATTTAGAAGTTTTGGTCGATATTTCGGGACGTATTTGACAGTTTTGTATTTTTTGTTTAGAAAAAAGTTATAGGGTAATTTCAAAAAGTCCGCATTTGTTAAAATTACAATTTCAGTTTAAATAAGTTTATTTTACTTTACAATAGAACGGCACGAAACACAAATTTGAAAAAGCTAACCTAACCTATCCTAGTCCCGGGACAAGCCAATATTTTAAAAAACAGCTTACAGTTAAATGTTAAAAAAATAAAGAGGAACAATATTAACTAATAATTTAGTATCGAGTAGACCCACCTCGTACTCGCAAAAGTTCTGTTGTTCTTCTCGGCATACTTTCCACCAAGTTTCTAATAATCTCTTGAGGAATAGCTTCCCAGACCTCTCTAACTGCAATTGCCAATTCTTTCAAATTGTGTAATTCTTGCTCTCTTTGATTTAGTTTTAGTTTCATTCTGCTCCATACAAATTCAATTACATTCATATCTGGTGACCTAACAGGCCAATTCATTCGCTCGATACCATTTTCTCTCATACATTGTTGGACAATTCGAGCCCTGTGTGGACGAGTACCAGAATAAAATCTTCGCCAAAGTTCTGAGCAAAGGGAACGACAATCTCATTCACACGCAAATCACGATACCTAACACTATTCATACTTTGTCCAATCAAAACTACCAAATCAGTTTTGTCATTCCTCATTATTTAGATGACAATTACCGTCATTATTTTGAGCTTCGTTTCCATGGTTTTTGTTAAACTGATTTTTCCCAAAGCCTACTAAGCAAATAAAAGTTTTGAATGGATATCAAATTTCACCGGATCGCAGCAATGAGAACTTAAATTAATAACCGACTTAATAGGGACATCAAGATTCAAATTTTGAATGATAATTTGAAACGAGCTAAAATCATAATACTTCTAATAAAAGCTAGATAATAAGGTCTCCACGGAGTTCCATATCAAATGAAAGAGTTCCTAGACATTAATAATTTTTGTAATTTAAAAAAATGCGTACTTTCTGAAAATACCCTGTAACTTTTTTCTAAACAAAAAAATACAAAACTGCCAAATACGTCCCGAGATACCGACCAAAATTTCTAAATGTGATTACGATGAAAGTTCTGGAATTACTTTTACAACAGGTGCAGGAAGTAAAAATTTACATTTTTACATTGTATTCTTTCACACCCTGTACAACACTGAAAAATGCATTTTTACTGAAGATCAGATCAAGCTATTAATACAAGAAAAAATGAACTTTCAGAATCTTCTTCACTTTTAAAAATCGGCTAAGGCGTTTCCGAGATACAGTCTCTTAAAAAATCAAAAAAATCTATTAATAATAAAACACCCTGTATATTTTACCAGGCATACCTTATTATACATTTTATTTTATAACCATTCTACTAGGTAGATTATACCAAATTCTATAAATTGTTACTTGGGATAACAACGTTTATAAAACGAAACATTTTATACAGAAATAAAAAAAACTTTAGATACGGCTTATCCAAAAATAAAACTGACACAAAATTGAGCATCCCAGAATTTTATGTAATTTTATTTTTGTGAATATACTCATCATCAAAAATATCCACAGTAGGTAAATCATTTATCATATAGGTACGTTAACAGACACAGGCATCTTATCTTCTTAGTATTTGTTTGCTTACATATGTTAGAACCTTATCTTATTTACAGTGGTAAATAATGTCCAGGAACAAATAAGCAAAACAAAACTTTATTTGAATTATAGGAATCAATGTTGTGACATGTATATTGGAATTTTAAGTTTTATGAGGATTTACGAAAAGAATTTAATATCAACAATATTATTTTTTTATACTTTTTCGGAAAAGGTGAGTAAAACGAGGATATTTTGTAAAATGCAGATAAAAAATGAAATTAAAACTGCAATGTAAAAATTGTAACTAAAAAAGTTGAAGATAGTAAAATCACACAATAAACCAGCTCATTTTCTTCTGGACCTATTTCATATTTATTAAATAATTTTTTGTATGGGATATGTATAATATCTTTAAAATATAGTAGACAAAGATATTTATTCAACAGCCGGTTGCAAGAAGGTTCATTAAAATTAATTAGCCTGATAAAATTTGACAGCGTTTAATGTAATCTACCTGTACCTATGACACGAATGTAAAATTCCTGATGATCGAAATATCTATTTAGTAAATGTTAAAGAAACTGACTGTAAATTTATATTCTGTAGATCGCGGCTTCCAAACAAAATATTGATAAATTTTGATTGCTAGAAAAATATTTATTTAAGATTTTATCTGAACGTTTTTATGATTTCAAATAATAACATGTTACTAATTGTTTAAAAATAGTAATAATGACTATAAAAGTCAATAAATTTTCGATACACTAATAATTTAAAAACAAAACTGTAGCTTATTTTGAAATATGGATAATTTAACCGGGTTTAAAGAGTCAAAATAAAACGAAAAATCCTTATAAAGTTGGGTCCTAAAATCAACCGTTTTTTTTTAAACAAGTAAATTTCTAAACAAAATGAACCGTTTAAGATAAATTAAATAATAATATTAGATACCTACATAAAAGAATATTACAATTTACTCTTAAAACAGCTAAATATCAGAATTACTTAATTTAAAATATTTTTTTTAATTTTTATCAAGGGGACGTCCATTAATTACGTGAGGTAATTTTGATGATTTTTTGACCCTCTTCCCCCTGGTGATATTTGGTAAAATTTTCCTCAACTCCCTCCCCCTTCCCCCTTTTTTCAAAATTTGTGTTTTGGATGTAAAAAAAAACAATATGTTCTATTACTTTTATTTAAGACTAGCAAAGACTAGTATTTGAGAATATTGCCGTAATATAAAATTTCTAGAAACACTCTTTAATTTAACTTTACTTTCACGTAATTTTACACCGTTTTCTACTAGAAAAAATACGTTAGATTAACAAAAACCCCCTCTCCCCCAAGTGAGATTTGGAAAGATTTAGCTTGATCCCCTCCCCCCTTGAACACCTCTCGTAATTAATGGATGCCCCCCAAAGATATTGTCAGGCTTTTATTTAACTAACGTGACAGTATCTCATATTCTAATTCATTAAATGTTCAACAATTTTGGTCCTACGATAATTTATTTTTCCTACGACCACTTAGGAAATTCTCACTATTTAGTCTTATGGGAAGTACCCTATATCAAACTGGTGTGGATAAATTAACTTTCCACACGTGTGTGAATATGAATCTACTTTACGCAAAAGCTGTCAGTCAGACGTCTAATTTCTATTTTGATTAATTAACCGACTTCAAAAAAGGAGGAAGTTATCAATTCGTCGCGATATTTTTTGTTAACAATAATTTTTAAATGTAGATCTTAGATATTTCTTTATATTGAATTATTGAAGATTGTGGCGGTACGCTTAATGCTAACGTCACATAAATTTGACATATTCTCTAAAAAAACAAAATGCAGAATACAATCCAGTTCATCACCCTACATTTTTATAATTATACATTTATTCGTTTCAAAGAAAATACCTTCTTGACAGACTTTTTTGCTACATTGTATAATACTAAATCACTAAATAAAACTTAAACCTAAAAAACACGAAATCAGTTATGTTAAGTTTTAATTATTAAATGTATTTTCAAAATAGTAAAAAGTTACAGATAAGTATAGTCGGCGACACAGATAAATTTTACTATTCCACAATTAAATGTCAGTATTATTAATATATCTATACATAATTCAGAAAGACATCGCCAACGTTCAGACGTAGAAAACACAGTTGTCAAACTGCAAAAAACGTGACGTGTTCAATTTCATTACAGCTAAACGACTATGTACGACATAATACAATTCCAGCAAATATGCTTGAAGATGGTATCGCATAAATATTTTATAGCTGGCATCGCTGCACGACGAGACCAAATACTGATCGATTCATTTGGAACAGCTTAATTCTAGCGTCTCTTGTTGGCTCAACCGGGTCTTTCTCATATTTCTATTTGTAGTAGCACACGATAGCCCATAAGAAATGCCGATCAACGTGGACCTCGATATCCAATCATAAGTCTGTGATTTTGCTCAACTTATATTCTAATTGGTTCTTTAGCACGCTTGGATGTGTCATCGCCGTGTTAATTGAGCACAGATGGACAATGTTTGTTTATTCAGTGTTATATTCATATTATTGTTTGGATTTTATGTTTATAAAAATATGGCTTTTTGGAGGCGTTTTGAAAGTGATCAAAATATTGTAATCCCTGAAGGTATGTAAAGAATTATAATTTTGATTAACTATTTTTTAAATAAACAGGATCAGTTAAACAACTAAATTTATATTTAAATACCCACATAAATTGTAAAATTTAAACAGTTTAAAGTCAGCTTTGGCAGTGTTTATTATTGTTTACCTATACAGGGTACCCGGTTTTCCTAACAAATCTGACAAAACCAGTAGAAAAGTGCTCCATTCTTTGGGTTTTAGATATCGTACCTTAAATAGAAGACAGCATATTATAGAATCTCAAAGAATTATGATTTTACGTAATGAATACCTCATTAGAATAGATGAAGCTCGTTAGCAAGATAGATTCAAAGTTTATCTCGACGAAACTTGGTACGACACTCATGATATTGATTTCTCTAATAATTTGTCAAATTTCCTGAACTTCTCTTCCTCTGCTATGACATGTCTTACAGCATTTTACCAATTGTCCAATCTGCTAAATGTTTTGTAAATGCTCCTCCAAATAGAAAAATATGTATTATAATATTACATGCTATCGAGTATTTCCGGCCCATTCTTGCATGATAAACCTGAATGACACGTCAAGTGAAGATGATAGTTCTCATGAGATTTTATTTTCCATTTTGGTTATATTTTAACGTTATTAAACGTAACCACGTGTCTGTTGGTTCACGTTATTTTGGAAAGGAGCATGAAATTGTTCCTGTTTTCCTTCTCTAGGAATGTAACCTTGACGTGGTGAGAAAACTTTGTTATTTGTAATCTCTACAGGTAGAAAATATTTACAATTCAAGATCAATTTAAGTAGCCCTGAACTTTCTTAGAAAGGATTAAAATTTAAAATCGACAGAAAGTGTAAATTGAATATTATTTTAGTTAGGATTTACGATTTACATTTCTGTTTGTATAGTCCTGTGATTGCAACACGCAGAATTGTTAGTTCTGTAATAATAGGCGATAAAAAGCGATATTGATCAAGTGAATTTGTGCGATAAAAATGGCACAAACATCTAATTATACTCCTGTGAAATTAAAGGGCAATTTAACCCTGCATATAAAAACTTTAGTTTTATATGTACATGACGCTCTTGTACATGAACATTTTAACAATACTGTTCGGAATAGTTTCTAAGTGTTCAAATATGACCGGAGTTGGAGAGGAAACCATTTATTGACTTTGGAAGCAACGAAAAGATAAAAGTATTACAGTGCACCTAAAATGTTAACTGGGAGAAAACATATTAAAATAGAAGGTACTATGAAACAACTAATCCGAAGAAAAGTGCATTCATTTTATTTACAAAAAAGATACCTACTTTAATTTTTTAGTAGACATTAATGGAGACGAAACTTTGACAAACGTTAAAAGAGACAAACTGTGGAAAACTTTACATGAATTGGACGATAAAAAATGTGCAATCAGAAAAATATTAAATTATTTGGCAATATTTAAGGGAAATTAGAAAATTAAGAAGAGAAGACAAAAATATTTTTTATTTGGATGAAACAAGGATAAATGAAGGATATTTTGTAAAAACAGTTTAGAAAGATAAACAGGTTAGAAATGCTCGTCAGGCATTTATAGAAGGTTTGTCTACTGGCTTAAAATTTCCAAATGGTAAAGGTCGCCGTTTAATTAACACTCATATTGGAGGAGATAAAGTATTTGTTAATAGAGACTTGTTGGAATTTGTTTCAAATTCTACAAAAGACTATTATGAAGAAATTGCTGATGTTTTTGAGGAATATTTCAGTCAAACGATAGATTTATTACCGACCAATTCTGTAATAGTTATGGACTACGCCAGTTACCATTCAAGATTAAAGGAACATAGCACTAAATGGAAAAAGAAAAAACTCTCCGATTGGCTAATAACCAAAGAAATAGTGGCAGCAAAAGGATTACTCAAAAAAGAACTATTGCAGTTATGTAAACAACATTCACCAAAATTTAAGAAATATAGTGTAGATAAAACAGCAAGTTACCACCTTATTACTGTGAACTAATTGAACTAATCTGGGCTCAAATAAAGAAATATGTCGCGAGAAACAATAAAACATTTAAACATTTAAGATGTTCGTCAACTATTATGTGACTCCATATCAAAAATTTCACTGGACAATTGGTAAAACGCTATAACACATGTCATATATTCTGGAAATTTGATATGTTAATCGATAAATCAATAGAAATAATTATTATTTCTGTGGGAAGTGAGGAAACTGAAAATGACTCCTTATCAGGAGAAAAGGACTTTTTTATTAAGGTATGTATCTCTATATTTAAATTATATGTCGCTGGTACGCGAAACAATCAAACAAATTTAAATAGAATCACTTCGTAATTCTAAAAATGAAATAAGTATGAGTATTTTATGAGAAAATAATTTTTTGCAAAGATTTTTTTTAGTATATCATATATTTATTATTAAATTTTAAGGAAATGTCCTGACATAATATCTAGAATGCTATTTTTATAAAAATAAATATGGGTACTTAATATTGACAGTTTACTATTTTTTATATTGTAATTTTGTGTGTCCCGTTATTGGTGAATCCTTTAGGGTTTGGTCATTTACATTTTATGATGTACTGTATTCGAGGTTTTTCGAGACTGTTATATTAAAATTTAGTGATAATTCAGATAAGAAGGTATCAATAATACTTTTTTCTGCTTTGAACATTCCCGTATAAAGACCTTTGCAATAAAAACTGTGCTATCATGCATTTTCAAATAAAATATAATGGGTTCTTCTATTAATATTTCTTTCGATGTACTTCCACTGATAGTAGCCATTGCAGAGTCACTTGGTACTGAAGTTTCATCAACAGTTATGGCATTTGGGATATCCATGGCTTCTTCGAGCATTCCATCTCCTGATAGCTTCTGGTAGGAACGCTTCTTCTGGAATAATATTTTTGTTGAAAGGAGTAATTTCTGCTTTTTGAAATACACCTTTTATAGCTTTTTTTTTTTTCGTGTAAGATAGAGAAACTGTAAAAACATTTTCTTTGGTAGTTTACGGCTAACATGTCATTGCCAAGAGATCAATTTTTCATCCCATTTTAGTTTAAATGGCCAAACAAAAAACAGATAAATCTAACGGTTGTAATAAATGGCTGCTATGCGAAGGCAATTTTATTATCGTAATATTATTTTGAGTAGCTGCTTCAAGTAGTTCCAAACTTATATAGGTTGAATGAACATCGTAAATTATTAAAACAGGACGTTCTGGACCAAGTGCTGGAATCAAAGTTTTTAGGAAATAACTTGTGAAAATATCGGTCTCCGTCCAGCCTCTTTTGGTATCAGCATAAACGGTGCCTGGAAAATCTGTTTAGGGAACAGCAAGCCACTGGTCCCACAAGTATTTGTTCTTAGACATTATTGCACATCGAAATAAATGTGGTGTTCTTCTTTCCAGGAGAACTTATTGTTCTCGAAGATAATTTATTTACCTCACCGACAACATTCGACTTTTTGGTGTCAATACTTAGGCTATTATCATCTAGGTTCCATATTCTTTGAGGTTTATCGAGAAGCAGTAGTTCTGTCATATTCTTTTTTTAATAAAATCAAAATATGGATAAATTATGAATGGGTCCAACACTTTCTTGCGAGCATATTCCACATTTTGTGGAATTTTGAGGCTTAAGTCATGACATTTCTTGAAATTGAGAAACCAGTACTCACCGGGCACTCCCTCTTTAAAACTTGTCTTAATTTTGTTATCTGGTACAATTTTTCCTACTACCTGAAATACTTATTTTCCAGACAATCCGAATCTCCACTTTTCTAAGGTTTTCAGGACATTGGCTAACTTTAATTCGTCGTCAAAGGGAATATGTGGACTACCTTTATTTTCTTTTTTCTTTCCCCGGATACCTTTAGCTTTACTGTAAAGTGTTACATTGGGTATCTTGTATTATTTACAAGCGCCGTATATGGTACTCTGTCATCATTTAATGTCAAACTTCCTGTGTGTACTTTATATCGGCCGCAATATGTTTCTTTATGTACGTTCGCACTATATTGTTTCTAAAACAACGGGGTAAATGTAATTCATATATGACAATTGCCTCAACTGTATGTGTCACATTTGCCCCAATGAGCATTTTTACGGGGCAAATGTAAAATAATTCATCAGTTTAATTATTACGTTACAAGTATCTGTAAAGAATAAGTTTAGAAAAAATAAAGCAGACTTACCTAAGCGAATAAAAATTTTACTTTAAAGATGGTAAACATGCCAACTTAAAAATAAAGATTATGCCATTATTATTAACTGTCGCTTCGCACTTAGCTGTACTGGCACGTAATTTCGTTTAGTCTAATGTAGGGGTCTCCAAAATTACCAGCCTTAGGGCCATACCGATTACTTCAGTAGGTTCCAAGGGCAAAATCGTTTCAATTTTTCTACAATTATCTATAATTTCTAGACTAGTCGCCCAGTACGCGCTCTGAGCGAGCGTACGCATACAGATGACGCTAGTAGTACTTTCGAAATCGCAGTAACAATTAAACATTCGTGAATAAACTCAGTGTTTCGAAAAGTAATTGGAGTATAAGAAGCCCAGCGGTGCGACCGCGAGTCAATCTGTCTAGGGAAAGCAAAGGAAGCAAAACCTGTCTTGTGAAATAAAGTAGTGGGTAATTGCGTTTAAAAGACATGTTCGAACCAACCAACGCCCTTACGTAACAGTATAACAGTATTTTGATTTGACTTTGTGTTTTTGTGCAAAAAAATAGACAGCGAATGGAAAACATTCAAAGATCAATGGAACTTTCATTATTTCGTGATTGAGTCCAGTAATAAGGCGCTATAATTGATTTTCAATGAAACCATAGCCGATCTCAAGGAATGTAACATTAAACGTCATTAAGACACGAAACATTTGAAGCTTTGTAGCGCGGATTGAAATCGCAGCAGTCTTTCTTTACGAAATTCAATATTGAACAAGAGGTTGCAACTCGTGTCAGCTTTCATGTGACTCTTGAAATCGCAAAACCTAGAAAACCATTTACCGATGGAGCAATGTTCAAAGAATGCGTAATTGCAATAGCCGAAGAAAGGTGCCCCGAAAAGGTAAATGTATTTAAAACTATTAGTTTGTCAGCAAACGTCGTTGCACAGAGGGTACAAGACATCGCAGAAAATATATCATCTCAACTGTCTGACAAAAATGGATATCTTGAGTGATTTTCTGTGGCCTTAAATGAATCAACGGATGTGTCAGATACTGCTGTGTTGATTTTGATTCGAGGAGTAGATAAAAGCTATTAAGTGTATGAAGAACTTCTTGATATTGATAGTATTCATGGCACGACTACTGGAGAAGATATTTTTAAGGGAGTTGGAAACGCCATTAATAAAAGAAACTTTCAAAGGAAAAACTTGAAATCTATTATAAGTGATAAAGGCAGAAACATATGTGGTAAAAATAAAGAAGTGGTTGCACTGGTGTCAAAGGCTGGTTCAAAACCAAATGTTTGGATATGTCTAAAATTCTAAATCGGTCATATCAGTTGTTAATTTCATCATATCCACTGGGCTGAATTACCGACAATTCCGCGAGTTTATTGAGAGATGAAAATGACTTATCATATCATACTGCCGTACGCTGGATTGGGCGCGGTAAAGTCCTTTAGCACTTTTTCAAACTTCGAGCAGTGATCGAAATTTTTTTGAATGAAAAGCATTGCCCTCTTACTGAATTACAAAATAGCGAATGGCTGTGGAAGTTAGCATTCTATGTCGATTTGACAAAACATATAAACGAACTGAATTTGAGATTGCAAGGAGAAAACCAGCCTCTCCGTGATTTATATACCAATATCAAATCGTTCCAACAGAAAATAATACTGTTTCCAGTGGCGTAACTACAAATTTAGCCCCCCCCCCCCCCCGCAACTTTCAATATAAGCCCTAATAGATAAGAATTTTAAGTAGTAATTAAAATCTAAAACTTTTTTTGTGGGGATTCGCTTTAGTATTCTTTTTTAGAATTTTACATAAAAACTGTCTTTTAAAATAACGAAGGGTTGAATTGGATGTCAATCCTAGTACATACGTACTACATTCTTGTTAGATAAATTAACCAATAAAATTTATAAACTTTTTCATTATACTAATCATCTTAAATCTGATAAGTATAAGTAAACTGTATAAAAAATAAATGAACCAAATCTATATAGTTACTAAAAACACTATTTTCTAGCTTTCCTTCCAGAAAAAGAAGTAATGGCTTGGTCAATGTCAATTTCTCGCGCCAAATCATTTTCGATTGCCAAAAGTGCTAGAGAATCCAGTCTGTCTTGAGAAATTCTGTTTCTCAAATAATTTTTAATTATTTATAATTTAGAGAAAGACCTTTCATTACTTGCGACGCTTATGGGTGAAGTCAAATACATTATCAGAGCTTTAATTGTATTAGAAAAGCTAGATACGCATGTAGGATTATCAACTAACAAATATTTTAAAAACTCAGGTATATAATAATACTCTCCCTAATTCACCCCCTTACGAGTAAATTTTAACCCCAAAAGCTGAGCTTGTGCGGGGAAAGGGACGGTTATTATTATTATTTGCCGTGGCGCTCCTGGGCGACTTAAAGATGATTGATGGTGCCATTTGACTTACAGGTGAGGAAAACCTCACCCACCATCATCGAGACCGTAATGCATGGCGATTTTATAATCTGCATATCATATCAACAGAAATTGAATTTCTATTAATACAGCACACATCAAATCCTATACCGAACCATGTAATTTAATTAAAAATCCATATGGTCTGGCCTGAGATTCGAAGCCCGTCTGTCTCTGACCATAAACTTGCCTATAAATGAATATAAGCGTGTTAGACTGCTACACCACCTACCCGACAATATTCTCAATATTCTGAAGATCTTTACATAATAATTTATTATTTCTTATGGCAACTAGTCCAAGACCTAAGGATTCAGTTTTATCAAAATCACGTTTATAAAATATTTCCAACTCATTGCCTTTTTTGACAAAAATTTCTAATTTAAAATTTAATTTAAAAAGCATAGATGGGTTTAGGAAACTAAATTTTTCATTAACATGACAAAATGATTCAAAACGACACTTTATTTGAACGTTTATGATATCCAATGTTGCAATATTAAATTTTTTTTTCCAGGAATCATATATATATACTTGCCTGCATAGAAATCGGCCTACTGTAAACTTTTGACTTTAACTATATTTTTTCTTTTAATTATTAAACAACATTACTCTTATTAATTATTAGACAACATTAAAGCATATTAAATTGTCTTTCAAACAGCATATTTTTTTTTGATCTGATGAAACAACAGTTAAAAAATGTTCTTCAATTTTTGTTGATTAACCCTGCCAGTCATTAAGTCCCGATATCCATTTTGACCCTAATCTATGCTGAACAGTGTTAAACAGCTAACATGGCTGGCAATAAGCAAGATCTTTGTTTTTCGAATAACACACCCAATTATTATTTTTAGTGTAATAATAACTTTCTGAAAAGGATCTTTGTTTTTGATCCATCGGAAAAGGACCATTAGGCTTTGATAGTCCATAATCAATAATTAGCTTCCTTAGTTTATTAAAGTTTGAAATGTCAACATTTGAAAAATGCGCAAAATTAGTAGCATAGGTATTATTAACATTAAAAAGTGTAACCGAATTATTTTCTTCAACTTCTGAAACCTCTATCATCAAACTGCTGTGTCTGCTTCACTATCGATATCTGGTTGAGTAGTAGTGGTATCTACAGTGTCTATGCTCATGGGATATGTTTTTATTAAATTTTCAGTTGGTCTTGGGATAATTGTAATTGAATATTAACATGAACACTCGCGCCACTCGTAGAGGGAGTCTGATGATCTACATTCTACAACGTTTAAGATCGTTGCACTTGATGGTTTCAGATTAGGCAAAAGAAAGACATTGATTTTGGGTAGTTTTTCTTTTGCTTCATCAAACAATTTTCTCCTTTTTTCCTAGGCTCTACTTAAAAATAAAAAATACTATCAAGACAAATAGCTAGGTATCAAGGTTGTTAACAAAATCTGCGCCAGGAATTCTCAACTGACTGCTGACTATGTTTAGTATTGTCTAGAACACAGCCCAACATAACATATTTGAAGCCAAACTAGCTAAAGAAATTGACACGAACACAATATTATTAAAATATACATACTTAATTACTTGCTCTGCTGATCTTTAACAACTGTTAACCACTAACCAATAACCAATAACGACACGCATCTTTAACAAGTGTAAATTAGTAAACTACACTTTATACACCGTTTCCAGAGTTGCAGCATTTTACAATGTTCTCACTAGTTGTCACGTATGATTATTTTAAGCGACTTTTACTTACAAAATAATTTTAAAGTCAAGATTTACCCTTTTACAAATGTTTTTTTTTATTTTCTCTCTTCGCAACCGGTCGGCGGTCGGCCGCCGGGGGTCCTTTTCTCCTCTGTCCAACCGGTCAGCCGGAGGCCCCCAGTACCAGCGGCCCCCCCCGCGTCGCGGGGGCTTGCGGGGGTGTAGCTACGCCACTGACTGTTTCAATCCCAATTACGTAAATATCAGTTGATTAATTTAATGTTTATAGGTTATTTTGTTGCCATATTTTATAGGTATGAACTGTGTAAAGCATTAATTTAAAATTACATTAGTTTGAAATTAGTTTATAATTTTGATATATAAAGTGACATTTTTTGTAATCGCGGCAACTGTCAAAATAATCTACTTTACGCAATCAGTTGCATAATGTTGAACATTATGAAACTGGTTTCGAAAAATTCATTACGTCACCAGTTGCGAATAGAAAACAAAAATTTACCTTTTTTGTTTTAAAAACAGTAAAATACATTATTATTGACTGTTTATATCAAAGAAGGGCAGGTTGGCTTGTAAAAATAGAATTTGGTTAAACCTACAACCTAGTAATAATGCTGTTTTGGTTCTTATTTTTCAGTCCAAATCAGCACAAAATAATCAAAATACAATACGTAATAGAATAATCCAATTTGTTGAAAGCTAAATACCTTTAATAAATTAAACAATATAAACCCACTGTAAGTCGTTGAGAATAGATAAATAATAATTATGTTCTAATCGTGGTTCTAATTGTTGCTATGCTCGTCCCGCAAATATTTACTCGTTACATAAAATAAGGCATTTCGCAACTGGTTTCATAAATAACTATTATGGCAGGTTGATTAATATATCTGACAACGCTATAGGGACAAGTCATGCATTCTGCGCATGCTTATGGAAATACTATTCTACGATATCCTGCACAGAGACACGTTTTTGTAAACAGTAGGTTTCAATGTCTGCTTAAATATTTCATTTATATTATTTTTGTTTTACATATTATTATTATTATTATTGTTATCATTATTATTATAAGTTTAGTATAAACAAAGCAAAGGTTATATGAAATTAAAACTAGCTCTTAAATAATACAATATTCCACTGAAATATATTATATTACCTACTAGTAAAGAAAGCATTTGTTAATAATTAAGAAATATTTATTTATATTAAAAATTTTGATTTAATAGTAGTAGTAAGAAAATATTTTTTAGAATATTAGTAGTTAAGAAAGCATTATATAATAATTACAAAATATTAATTTTAAATATTTATTAAAAAAAAATGTTAACATTAAAAATACATAGCTTAGGCAATATCCAACATAGTTAGTTATTAGTTAACTGTTAATAAATTATCTTTAATACTAACAAATTGTTCTCTCAGTGTCCTATGTTATCCTATGAGAGTTCAGATGCGTTTGTAGCCTTGACTAGAAAGTTTAAGATCCTTAAGATCCATAAAAGATATATAAAAATTCATATTTGTTATGAAAATATTTAAATGTCAAGCTTTTTAAAATCTTATCGTTTTACCGTATCATGGGATATTTTTAAACAAATATCCCAAAAAGTAAGGATTAAAATAATTATAGTGGTATGAATTTTCGGTCTAAATAATTGATTATATCATCGAGAGTTAGATAGGTATTAGATAGATATACCTACCATATATAATGAAAGAAGTCTACTTAAGAAAATAGATAAAATACCTGTTTTCTTTCGTTAACACCTTTTAGGATCCGACGAGGCGACTCGTTCAGCTTTTTATCTTAGCTAACAAGTTGAAATTTAAAAATATATCATATTACCTCTTGGATATTGTTGTATTGAAAGCATTTGATTGTATATTGAATAGATGGTTTATGTTATTTTAAATTTAATTAGTTTACCTAAATGTATTAATAAATAATAATTTTAATTTATTTAAAAATTAGAAAGAGTTACAGATAGGTACAAATTTGTGCACATAATCTTAAAAGCACACGATAAAAGTTACTAGCTTATTTCAGTTTAATATAGGTCAAAAATCTGGACCCTAAAAATTATCATTCAAGCTTATTTATTAATTAAATACACTGCTCTACAGGCAAAAATAGTTTGTAATTACAAAAGTAAATATAACATATTACATAATAAGACAAATTGAATATAACATAATTTACACAATAAAACATAAAATAAATTAATAACGATACAAAGGCAAATAGTACCAAAACAGCTCTACAATTATTTCTTGAGTTGCGAAAGTTTACAAAAAAATAAATTAATTCTAACTTGCAGATTACTGCAGTTTTCACACATAAAATACAACGCCGAGTGTTTTAATAAATTTGTCCGAGATAGCGGGAGCTAAAACATTAAGTTATTTCGATATTCAATTATTGGCACTTTATAAAACAGTGATCGTAAAGTAGATGTTTGTCATGCTGTCTGGGATTCAGTTAAAATATCATGTTTATCGTCAAAAGGTGGATGAATTTAAGTCCAATATGTATATGTCAGAATAGCAATGTAACCATAAAAAACGATCTATAGTTAATAGTAAAAAAGAGAATATGTCGGATTTAGGTATCTACTACCAAAATGTGAGGGGATTAAACTCCAAAACAAGTGAACTCTTCAATGCGTCAGTAACTTGCAGCTATGACGTCTTGGTGCTCATAGAAACCGGCATAAATGAATCTGTTAATAATTTAGAATTATTCACGGAAAATTATGTTATTTTCAGATGTGATCGAAAATATAATATATTATCAAAAACTCGGGGCGGAGGTATACTAATATCTGTTTAAAAAAAGTGGAATTGTGTTAAAATTAATATTGATGTTGTTGAGCTCGTTATACCTTATACTGATATTGTATGTGTAAAGTTGAAACTAACGGAATTAGAAAACATTTTCATCTAATTTATATGAACCACTCTTTGAAATACTTGAAAAATTAAACGTTTTATATATCAAAATCCAATTTTATTCATTGGCGAATTTAACTTAACCCAATACGTAGACAATACGAATAGGACTCGTAATCTTGCACTGTCTTCCGTATAAGTTTATCAATCTGTTGACCCTTTAATAAATATAGACAAACATCATTCTCCACTAGATATTACACGGAAAAAAATGTGCTAGAAAATTTTACTACAAGTAGTAGTAGACTTGTAGAAAAATACTTAACTTTTTGTAGACAATTTTACTATAATTTATAGTTAAAAACTATTCATTATTGTAGCAATTGAATTGTCGAATAAAATGCTACAACAATAGGAAAGAAGACCACAATGTTTAGTATATTTTACTATTGTTTGTAAAAGTAGAAATGTATTACAATTATTGTAATTATTACTATTAACTTCTGTTAAAATTTGTACAAATATTAATAATTATCTCTACAAAAAATAGTAATTTTCTCTACAAAAAATAGTAATACTTTACATCCCTTCTTATGATAAAATTTCAATTTTGTTGAAAAATATTCTATAATATTGTAGAAATTTTAAATCATGTGAATAAAACAGAATTCTGCTATTGGCCAACATTTTCTGACGTCGACCATAAATGGTCAGACAGGTAGTAGTCGTTCGCCATGTTCACAAAACAAAACATCGTACATATATAACACATTATTATATTATAAGCATCTGTGATGGTTCGAGAAAATTTTAATAATAATTTCTATAAGTGGTAAGTAAATTTATTATTGCTTCTGAATAATTTACCTTTAGATAAATAATTTAAATAACCTTAGTAGATTATTTTAATAAAAATAGTTATGGCCAACGATCGATTGCTGTGCCAAGTTCGATAAAGGTTTTTCGATTTAATTGTGACATACCTACTTTCTCATTTTTTTTAGTTCTCCAACGTGGTCATTTAATATCCCAATCACTGTAAAGGTTATATATCTCCCTTGTATCGGTATGTGCAGTTCAATAGGTATTAATTTTTATTTTATATTTTTCAGGTGCAGTAAAACCAACTGAGACTGCGGAAGCTATTATTACTGTTATTTATTACATAATGAAATTACGACTTTGTATCTTTTTAATTAAATAAACAATACATTTTGAATATTTTATTAAGGAAAATTTTTTCTAGGTTATAATTATAATAATTGTGGAATACTACTACAAATTTTATTAAAAATTACTACAATTTGTTTGAATTTTTACTATTTATTGTGTAAAATTTTCGTATTAATTTTCATGAAACGCAATACATTTTAATATAAATTCATACAATGAATAGCAAAAATTATAACAATTTGTAAAACAATTCTTGTGATACATATGGATATTTTTACTACATATTGTAGATAATAACTCTACAATACATTCTCTACAAATATTTGAAATTTTTTACTACAAATTGTCCCTGTCCCTATTTGTACTATTTATTGTAGAGAAAAAATCTATAATTGTAATAATTTGTTCTACAATTTTTTTCCGTGTATCTTGTCAACTAATAATAATACTTCTGTGAGAAACAACCCAAATTAAACATCTTTTAATTGTAAAAGAGCTTATTTTTATTCCCTTTATATTGCATTTTATTCCATCCTAAAGGAGATATTTGATTCTTTTGTTCTCAAAACTTACAGTAGACAAACATATCCTCCTTGGTATTCAAAAGAGACCATTGGAGATATTAGGAAATAATCTATTATCTTTCGAAAGTTAAGACGATCTAAAAATCAGTCTGATATAGATGATTTCAAATACTTAGGAAGCAAAATTAAAAGAGATATCAATAGGCCGCAAAAAAATTATATCAAAAATATAGAAAATAATTTAAAAATAGATGGCAATTCCTTTTGGAATTATGTATACTTAAATACACACTCCGCTAACTTGCCTGAAACAATGACCTATGATGACAGCATTCGTGACTCTACACAGAAAATAGTAAATAATTTTACCTCCCTCTTTCGAAATTTATTTACCAATATAAAAAAAAAATATCTTTCAAGATTATTTTAACACAAATAAGATTCACACTAATATTTTGCAAGTAGTTGAAGTACAAGCCCTAAAAAGGCTGAAGCCAAAGTATAAAAAGGGTCCAGATAATATTCACACATTTTTGGTCAAGGATTGTGCATATATACTTTCTTATCCCTTAACGATACTTTTTAACTTATCTTTAAAATCAAATAAGTTTCCATCAGTTTTGTAAATGAGCAGAATTTTTCCGGTATTAAAAAAATGATAAATCCAAAATGGAAAATTATCGGCATATTACAATTATTATTTCAAACTTCGCAGAAGTTTTTGAAACCGTTCTTCATAATAGGTTATATGGGAATATTAAAAATTAAATTTCGCCTATTCAACATGGTTTTCTAAAAGGCAAGTCCACTGTAACACATTTGCTTTGTATTACCCAGTTTATCGCTCAACATTTGGATGAATCGTCGCTCTATCTTAATTTTTCAAAGGCTTTTGATAGTCTTAATCACCACCTTCTTCTAGATAAACTAAGATGTTTTGGCCTAAGTCCATCTCTACTTTTATTCTTTCAATTATATTAGGAACAACAAAAAAATACGTGTGGCACTCGGGGACTGCCGCGGTAAAGCTATTGCATAGCATTTTTTATCAACTTATGCAATTATAATTATTTATTTATTTTATTTATGCAGTATTTTTTTTCTTTAATATTAATTCAAGTTACACTTTTTGAGCGTGGTGACCAATAAGAATACATTTTTTTTTCTTTTATTGAATAAAGGAGAAGTTAATATTGTTTAAAATATTTTTATTATCTTACAATACATGTAGGTTATTCAGGAATTTTTATCATTGAAACTATAGGTTTATGGTAACTGAAATAAGAAACATAAGTTTGAGACTTGATATCCTCTAAATATCTGGAAAATACCGCGTCAATGGTGGTCACATATTTTGTTGTAGATTGTTGTGGATCATTATTCATTTTCAAATTCAATTTTTCCAAAATTGTCTCTAAAAGAGATAGAATCAGTTATGAGCAGTTAGCAGCTAGTCTACACGCATACGTCTAGTCTCACGCACACAAACACTGTGCCGAAGTCTGCCGAACTGAAACGACGTTAGACGATGCACGGCTTCCAACGCCGCACCGCTGTGCCGGTCGGAGTGGGGGTGTTAGGTTTATTTTCGTTACGGAATTTCTTTTTCGATTTTTCGATTTTTGGATTTTTCGATTTTTCGATTTTTCGATTTTTCGATTTTTCGATTTTTCGATTTTTCGATTTTTCGATTTTTCGATTTTTCGATTTTTCGATTTTTCGATTTTTCGATTTTTCGATTTTTCGATTTTTCGATTTTTCGATTTTTCGATTTTTCGATTTTTCGATTTTTCGATTTTTCGATTTTTCGATTTTTCGATTTTTCGATTTTTTATTTAACGCATATGTAAGCTTGAATATGCCTTCTTAATTCGGCAAACGGGTTAGAGTACTTACACTTTAGAAAATGTTAGAAAATGTCCAAGGAAAATTTCTCAAATATTTGTATTTTATAGAAAATGGTAATCATCCACCTTTTGGCTTCTCTCATGATATTTTACTTAATCGTTATTCTGTTATTTCTCTTTAAGATCGTAGATATATAAATTCTTTTATTTTCTTATACAAACTAATAAGTTCCAAAATGGACTCTTCTGAAATCTTAAATTTAATTAACTTTCGTGTTTCACATGAAAATTCTAGGCACTCAGCAACAATTTACTCACCCATTCCTAAGACCAATATTTTAAAATATTCTCCTTTTTATTTTTAATTGTTCAATAAATGTAATAAAAAGTAGTATATTATTAAATTATAAAAATTAGCTTTTAAATAGTGTATGTGTATAACCAGTTTTCTGTGTTTGTGATCACTCCTTTTTTTTTGACCTCCCATGGTTTTGTTTTGAGTGGTCACATATACATTTTAATTAGTAATTAGTAATAGTGATATAATTTTTTTAATTGTTCTAGTATTTTTTTATATTTGCTAGTCTTTTTACTTTCCCATCTGTATACAGATAAGAAAAGTATAGGAATCATGATTTTTATACTTGTTTTTATAGTTTTATTTGTATAATTATTTTCTATGTTTTCCCACTCTGTAAATGTAAAACCCGTTTGTTAAATAAATAAATAAATAAATAAAAGGCAATGTGTGATTTATCCCAATTGGTGATTATGTTCCGTCTACCTATCTTAAACGACAAGAATTTCTAACATCGCCTTTGAACGTTTTCAAGAGCGCTTATGTGAATATCATAAAAAGATCACGTTATTTTGTGCATCGCACATAATCAAGGCGAGACGTCACAAAGTAGGGTGGGGCATACGAATCTTTTTAATTATTGATATAGAATAAAGAGGAGATAATATGACGATACTATTGCATTACACGTTTACGTCATATGTCAAACTCGAGCTAGTGGAGCTAGTTAGTTTTGGTGAGAATTAAAACCACGTTTTTTATAATAGCGTGATTTAAATGATATAAAAACATTTTCATTCCGACAATCTTCAAAAAATTATTAACTTTAAATGAATCAAAATACCACTCAAAGTGTCATATCGCAAATAGTGCAAAATAGTGCTTATGGCGTCTCTTCTTTATTCTATTCAATTCTATCTCGATGTTTCCAATATATAAATCTCCATTAGACAATATTAATGGTTTGTTTATAAATTGTGTTTGTTTAAAAAATGTGTTCAAATAAATATGCCAACTTTAATAAATCCGAAGTATTAGTGTCAATTTAACGATTGTTGCCAAAAAAGTATCCAAGGTAAAACATTTGCTATTATTTTGAGCATAAAAGTATTTTTTAGGTTATAATGTTTATTTACAAATTTTAATCTTTTGTACCCAACTGTAAGTACTATGCAGTGAGCAAAAAATAGTTAATTTTTTTGTTTTCTAAAAAAGACTTAAACGAAGTTTTAAAAACAGAAAACTGCGTAAATGGAGAATGTCATCAGAAAAGATTTCACAGAGACAAAATTTAATTATATCCGACTGTGTATATCTATAGTAAATTTATTATGTTGACTTTTATTTAAAACGGTACTCTCTTATAGCAGGACCATCCAAATTAAGCGACGATTGGGTTTCAGCATCAATAAATATTGCACTGGCCTAAATTAATTCAAGAAACTAAATGGTTGTGTCTATGTTATGTATGTACTTATATCATGAAGACTAATTTAAATATTTAACGATATCAGTACCTGGGAGGTAAACTGAACTATGTCGACATAGTGCAGTTTTATAAAGATTATATTTTTAAAATCAGCTTATCGAGATCTTTCCAGGGCTGTACTATACCATGTATAGTAATAAACGTTGACTAAAAAAATATAATACTATGTTCAATAAACTTACAAGTTAAACAACACTTTTTAACTATTTATAAAGGCATTTTGGAGATACCTATATGACACTATGTCATAGAAAATTTGTTATCGGGATATATAAATATGTTACAAAACCCAACAATTCATGTAGGTTTATTAAAAAGAAAGGTTAGATAGTTAGGTAGATTATTAAAATTATTAAAAAGTTGACTAGAATGACCCCCTAGGTACTGATATTCCTACCTATTTTAATTTTTTAAATTTTGACATTATCATTCTTTTATTGTATCTATGTTTTATTCTATTATGTTATTGTTTTAGCCTTGATTATATTATTATTATTATACTCTTCACACAATAGTCTGTGAAGAATATTACAGGTTTACTTGGTTCGTCTGTCCGATATCACGTTTTTTTGGCGGCCGATAAGTAAAAAACGAAAAATGATATCAATCTGAAAATTTTAAGCAATAATTAAGCTCTATAATGGGACAAAGCCTATTGTTTTTGAAATGTTTATGATTATAAATAGGAGGTTAAGAAAGTTTGAAATTAAAAAATCCTAAATTAAAAACGAAAACCGATATGCCAACATGAAATTTTTAGGAAAAATAAAGCTCTATAAAAAGATAAAGCCTATTGATTCTGAAAAAAGCTGAATAAATTGGGGGGTTAAAGGGGGTTGAAATATAAAAAATCCAAACTCAAGAAAGAAAAACTATTTGAATAAAAGTGAAATAATTAAGGGGGTTTAAATATTTAAAAGAAAAATCAGAAATGAACTATAATATCAACTTGAAATGTTTGAAAAAAATTAAACTCTGTAAGGGGATGAACCCTATTGATTCTAAAAAAATCTGATTGAAAATGGGGGTTATGAGGGGTCATAGCCAGCCATTTTTCATGGGAGGGGTTTTTAAGAACTGTGGGGGGGGGGGTTCCTTCAAGAAATTAAATAAAAACAGTTAATATCGATCAGCGCCAATACTATAGCGGAAATGGTGACGCAAGGACCCTCTATGGGGAAATGATTAAATTTACAATAAAAACTGAAAAATGGTATGAAAAATTTCATATAATAATTTATTTTGCACAAAAATCAATGTCAAGCATGGGCGTCGTTACACAATTCTATAGGGAGGGGCAAAATTTAAGAAAAAAACATTTAATGTTTATTTGTTGGAAAACAAAGAAGGTGTAAAATTAAAAAAGAAACAAGAAGACAAAGCCAAACACAATAATAATAAAAAAAATAAAATATTTATAGAAACACGAAAACATAAAAAACTCAGTCAAACACGTCGACAAACACAAACAAATGCAAATTTGAAATTTCTTGTTTCTCTATCAAAAATATCGATAACAGAAGACATTTTTTTTGTTTTGTGTTCACTCATCAGGTATATCCCTATAGCCCAGTTTAGGGTTGCCACAAGTCCTTTTTTGAAAAGAACAGTCCTTTTTCCAAACAAATTGTCCTTGTCACTTTTTAAACCTGAAAAAATCCTTTTTAAAAACTATATTTTTTAACTTATTTGCAGTAGCACTGGCGTGGCCTACACATGAAACCTAGTCCCAGTACTGTTTTTGCGAACGCACTTCATCTTTTTAGACATTTCTTTATAAGCTTACTAGAACATACTATAGTTACCAGAGCATAGTTTGATTACTTCCATGATGTCATACGTTTACCAAAGCATGTAACTTCTATTAACCATGTCGGTGATGTGGTAAGGGACACATTTAAACATATCGAGCAAGCCCAAAGTGCAAAGAATTTTAAAAATATCCTAAAATTTCTTAAAATTCACATTTCGTTTAGAAATCCCCAACTTAAATTTATCATATGACGTTAAATATGTTACGTTACCATGGTATATGTGACGTTACAAACCAAACAAATTTCTACGGCTAAAACCAACGTTTAAAGATTATTATATCTAAACTATTTTGGTTATTTTGCGGTTTTAATGTTATTATTTGAGATGATGCAGAATTCAGACTGTTAAAGATTAAAAATTAAGACCAAATTTAAGGACACAAAAAAAATGTTTTAAGGTTGTTTTAAACTGCTTTAAAAATATTCCCAATGTGTTTTCCTTAATCTCATATTTATTTAGTGTATCTGCTTGTTCAGCATTTTCTGAGCGAATTTTGTCAGTGATGGCTACCAAACGACGCGATAAAATAAATCTGTGTTTCACAGACTAATCATCTCAAAACTTTTTAATATATTTGAATTTTTAAGAAAATTGTCATGAAATTTACGATTTCATAAAAAAAACATGGCTGATCGGTAGTAAAAAAAAGTATTATTTTTTATATTTTTGGAATGTAACAGGCTTAAAGAACCTATAATAGTACCTATCTAAAATATCAGTAATTCATATATTACATGTTGTTGCTTAAGTCATAAAAGCCAGGGAGGGGCAACTGGCATTTGTAAATATTTGATATTTATTGGTTTTCTGGAAACACTTTGTATATGGTTTAAAAAGTTAAACCTATTTAAGCGATAGGTTAGTTAAAAAAAGTATTTAATATATGACGTTTATAGCTGCTCTATTGTTATGGAGCACCTAGTACCTAGTACCTAGTACCTAGCACCTAATTTATTTGACAAATGGAAGTCTACAATACAGAATTGAAATTTACACTGAGAGAAAAAATAGTTTATATTTAAAATATTGTAAGTTAGGAAGAAATTCTGTAAATATTAACTGAGGGAATTTATTAATACCATAATATTATAATTATTAATAAATATCTCACAAATACGAGTTTTTCTTTAACAAAACATTTGTTACAGTAAGGTATAGTAGATATTAACAAATATTTTACTCGGCAATATACGTATATTTAAAAATAACTATTATGTTTATCTAAACATTACAAATTTCTTAATAATAAAATACAACACTTTAAATTGTGCTTTCGCGCTCTACAAAATAAATAAATTTTAATATACAGCTATGATAAATTAACTATTAGCGAATATATTTTTAATAATACCCAGACTCAACGTCCCCTTAATGCGCCGATCTCAACGTTGCCATTCACGTTTTGTTATTGCGCTATCATAGGAAATGTAAACAATTCAAATTACCTATTAGGTACCATTTTGCAATATTTTTTCTATTTATCGTTAACATAAAACTAGCGTATATTAATTTAAAAGTTGTTTGCTGTATTACTAGTGGCCTAAAACTAATTATTGTATTATAAATTTGCATTTTTTTTAAGTGTAGTATGCAGTCCCAGTGGGTAGGTAATTTGAGTTTCACAAATTGGCAACATGGAACACCACGTAGTTTCTAATTGCCATTTTGTTAAGCACGTTCTTGCCTGGCTACAGTTTGCAGTACAGAATCGTTCTTTTTGTGAGTGACGCCGACATTAGCAGCTAAGTTTATTAAAAGTTTGCAGTGATTTTTTATCCTAGAAGTAATCATATTTATTTATTAAATTCTAATAATAGGTACGTATTATTTTCGTGAATATTGTAATTAATTAAAGTCAAATCATGAAAAACATTCTATTCATGGGATATTTGCCATGTTTCAACTCAACTAAGTAAAGGGTCTTTTCTGAAAGCTTATTGTTTTTATAAAATTTAAGTACCTACAGTCACTACATGTTTCAGAAACACTGTTCCATCTTCTGGTACCAGTCAATATTTAATAACTGGCACCAGAAGATGGAACAGTATTTCCGAAACATATGTGGTGCCCGTAGGTACTTAAACTTTATAAAAACAATAAACACGACCGAATAAACTTTTTATTTATATAAAATTCTACTACGGTAAGAATTATCCTTATAATCAAACAATAGAATAGTTATTTGTGTACCAAGGCCAAATCAGAAGTTTGCTGCCGAGACCAAACAACTTCTGGTTAGGTCAAAAAAGATTATACGGTCGAGGTGTACACAACATTTTTTATGCGACTATCTCATCAAGTTGAGTCAATATTTTTTTCACATTCTTGTTTTTAAAAAGAGGCTTAAATGCAAGAATTGTTTCAATTTTTTTTTAATCGAATAAAATTCCATCGTTAACTAATTAAATTTGTATAACATTACTAACGATAAGTATAATAAACCTATGCTTATAAAAAGCTGCCGTAAAATAAATGCGGCGAAAAAAGTGACACTTTAAAAATGTTATTTTTCATGACAGTCTCCTAAAAAGTATTTTTTTTTAATTTTCATAGTTTTTCCAAGAAAAAAATGTATTGGGTTTGACCGAGATTCGATCGTACGTCACGAAACACAAATTGCTTAATTTTGAGTTTTTTGACGTCCCGTTTGCAGGAGTTATAAACGAAATCCTTGTAGATAACACTTCCTGGTGGACCTGCAACTACCTTATAAAATTTCAGCCGAAGGTACCACCTATCGGCCGCTACATTTAATATTAGTTTTTTTAATTTGTTCATGTTTGTTGAAATTTATAATCATGTATTGTTAACTTTTCAATTTAATAAAATATATTTTCTGTATGTACACCTTTGTTTTCATATCCCCAATATATTTGGAAATCGAACAGTATTGTATAAAACAATTAAAGTGTAATATTAAACATACACAAGGTTTCTTAAACTATACTGTTCTTAACTGTTAACAAACAAATTTAAACATTTACAATTAATATTTTTAATAATAAAATGTAAGATTTGATAACTAAGATACAAAGATGTCTTGGAAATATAGAATACTGTTTTATTAAATAATGAAATATAATACAAAACACAGGTTTATTAACTGTTAACAATCACATTTTAACATTTACAAATAACGTTTAATAGCAAAAGTTCACATTTGATAACTATGATACAAATGTTGTATTGAACAATTAAAATATAACGTTAAAACATATATTTGTTAACATTTAACATATTTGCTTTATGTTAATAAATCTATTTTAATTTTAAACCAGTAAATAAGTTTAATATTAATATATCGGTGTTTATTTTTAACTGATGAGCTTTTAACTTATGACGTGCTTATAGTGAACTTACGTAAGTTCGGCCATATCCAAACCTACCATATGTTAAATATTAGTAAGGTTTCTTAACATTTAACAAACGGTTCTCTCAGTGCATCGAAATCTTCTAGTTTAACAGCTAGGGTCTGAGCGGAAATATTTAGTCCACCTTGTATATAGTTAGTTTTATAAAAACAATAAAATAAAACCGCATTATTTTTAGATTTAATTATAAAACACCTCTTTATTAGTTATTCATTTAATAACTTTTTACAAATTTATAGTTGATTAACTTTTTCCTTACAGTTACCCGTTTTCTATTTCATTATTAGATATTTTTAAGTGAACCATTTTCTATATTTACATGTAATTAGCAGTATTTGTACTCACCGGGTGGTTTAGGAACATTCCGTTTAACTTGCATCCATTTATAAGTCGGTAAAGCTGGCTGCTGCATAGAAGAAGATGTTAGCGTATGTAAGCCATGGTGCTGCCTTAATCTCGAATGTTCTTCTGGCATCATTTCCTGTTTGTACCTATGTAAATGTTGAAATTCCATGCAAGCACTCGTTGACGCGGCATTTGGATTTATCAAATAGTTACTATCGTTAATATCTAATTGGAATTTATTATCGTGCAAGTAATTTTGTTGAATTTGTGCATCCTCGGAGTTATCGTTGTGATGTAATAAGTCAGTAGAGTGTCCTCTTGGGAAATTTTCGTTATAATTATTTTGACTATAGTTAGAGGTGCTGTTAGAATAATCTAGATTAGTGTAAGTCAGTCCTGTATCTGTATTTACAATAGGGGTTTCTTGTAGATGCTGGGCATAGTAGCTGACATTGTGGGGAGACGACGGAGCTTCTACCGTATCGGAAGGAGCCGATGCATACAAATAAGGTTCCTCGTAGTGATAGTTTGAGGAATAATAATTCTGAAATTGATGATGCGAAGACGAGTTCAATTCACCAGAATAATTATAATAATTCGGTTCACCGGAATTTGAATTGTATGGCGTGCTATGCTGGTTATGGTGACCGTACATAGTTATGTCCATCGTCATCATTGTCATTCACTGTTTCGGTGAATCGAAATCACGACACATGTGTTTGTGATCACAGTCCCACTTTCAACTTAACGATTTAATAGCCGTTACGAAACTGAGCAACCACTCACTATACCTACTTGATTGGGCCTCCACTCACAATCTAGTTCTCGGTGTTTAATATTACAACTGCGTCACTGGAGAGGCGGAGCTTGGCCTTACACGTGTCTTGCGCGGTGGCTTTTGAGACCAATGAAAATTCGCGGCGTTGAAAAGATGTGATGTTGGGAGAGCGATTGGCCAGCATCCAGCCATGATTGTGTCTTCGTTTTGTATAGAAACGTTTCAATTCTTTGAAATGTTTGGTATGTGTCACAGGAAGCTGGTGACATGACAGCTTTACTTGTATTTTTCGCACATAGGTAGGTATTTCAGTAGTTGGCTTTCTACATAAATTTACATTACTTTAGAAACGTTGATAAATTTTTTAAGAAGCTATTGATAAAGATATATACGAAAGAAATATTGCATAGATAGGTAGGTAGATATTAATTATAAATTCGGAGAAACGTAAGTAGGTACTTACCTAGGGAGTTTTAAGGTAGAAATAATTATTAAAATTATAATAATTTATAATTATTGTCTCAAATATAAAATATTAATATGATAAATATATAATAAGAGCACAAAACACTAAAAGCAGGTAGGTACCTACTTATGTATAAAAAGACATAAAAATATATGAATGTACGAGGTTTACCAGGTTATGAATAAAACGAATGTAAAAGAAAACTGATTTTAAATAATTTTGTTTGTTTTCTACATCAACGGGATTTCTAACACTTCAATAATAATGTGGCACTCAATAGTAAATAAATATATTTTATACAAGACCGGGCGGTAAAGTAAATTTCTTTTTATTTCTTTTAAAAATTCACATATATTAATAAATAGCAATACATGAATGTGACTTAGAATAAAAATGGCGACTTATTGACTTAGTTGCTATGGTGACGCGAATATGTAGATATATTGATTATTGTTTTATCGTCTTACTAGTTTCAATAAGACTTATTTTTATTTAACTAAACAAATGATTTGATAAATTATTATACAGGGTAAGTTATAATAATATCGAGGCATAAAATTAATGCAAACTTTAAAAAACATTTATAATAACCTGCTGACAACTCTGAGAGGAAAATCTACAGTTAACTAGGTAAGTGTAAAAAGTAACACTGGGCAATAACTGAAATCTACATACCTATGTAAATAACTGTAACTAGCATTAAATGAAAACTATAGTTAAATATACCTCATAAAAATGAATGGCGTCACAACCCAACAAGTGTACTTTAGGACTAACATCTATATGGTACACGGTACAGCTAACTAACTATAGATATTAAAAGAATTGTAACACACTACACCTAACACATAGACTTAGCTACTTGTAGTCCATAAATAATTTAATCTGCAATTTACATGTATTTAACTGTAACTTTCATCCTAAAACACGAAACCGACATATATAATATATATGTAATATACATATAATCAATTGTTCTTCATTTGTTGTACCTAACTTTTACACTAAGTCTTAAGCAAGGAGAACAGTCAGAGGTGCCCCATCGGCACCACGAGTAATAGGCCCCCCCATCCTACTCTCTTTGACCAACTCGATTATTCCCATAAAGGTGATTAATCACATTTAAGACAAAAATATTTAGAATTTTAATATTAAAAAGTAGTGTTTAAATGGTACTTTCTCAACTTGTGAGTTAGCAACTCGGGCGTAATATAAAATTATCTGAATTCGTCGCAACTCGGGCGCCCTCCAAAATTGTGTACCTGTGAGTTCGCAACTCGGGCGTCGACGGGATATGAAATTTGACCATAGTTTATGTACCCTGATTCTGATTACAGTCTGATTCAAGTATTAATGAATTATCGAAAATTTAAGAGAAGTGAATGACATCGCAGACCAAGCTTTGTTTTTAACAGATAGTGAGCACTGAAAAGTTAGTTGATGTAAAAAAATTGAAGATTTTTCCATTACGGTTTATTTTAGAGAAATCATGTGTAGAATAAAAATTATAAAGATCATTTTCAAAATATTGGCGATTTCTAAAATATTTCCAGAAATAATTTTGCACTTTACCTCAAATTTCCCAAATTCGGTCGATAAACATGATAAAATTTTTAGAGAATACTATCACAAGCAACTTTTATTTGAACAATCTTCTTTTCCAAGAGTAAATTACAGATACATTTTTTAAAATAGAAAACCAACCCTCTATAAACCCACACAGCACAAAACCACAGTAAATATTTCAAGAATGTAATACTAAAATATTTGTAATATATAAATATTACGAAACATTTCTGAAACGTTCCTAAAATGTAAAAATATCCTGTAAATGTAATATTTTATATATTTCATAAATAATAATTTGAAACCTACACCGAGGGAAATTTTTTGCTATGGTAGCAAAAAATGTATTAACCCTTAAAAAAAACTCTATTAAAATAGGCGACAGCCAAAGTACTTTGCTACGGTTAATAAATTCACTTTTTTGGAATTACTTTTTAGTCCCTAAAAACTTACTTTTTAGTTTTTATTAATTTTAGTGGTTAGAAAGTAAAATTTTACTCACTAAAAAGTAGTTTCTTATGGTTAAAAAGTAGGATTTTAGTGGTTAAACAGTATTTTTCTTGCAGTTAAAAAGTATTTTGTTACCTTGAACAGGCAGTTTCAATTGTTAAAGAATTATTTTTATCTCTTAAAAATAGATTTTACTGGTTAAAAATTAGGCTTTTAGTGGTTAAAAAATAGTTTTTATTAATTAAAAGTAGTTTTTAATGGTTAAAAATTAGGTACTGATTAAGAAATTACTTTCTTTGCAATAAAAATTTTTTTTTTTACCTTAAAAAGGTAGTTTTAATTAATAAAAAATTAATTTTTACCTTTAAAAAAATGTTTTTAGTGGTTAAAAAGTAGTGTGTAGTGGTTTAAAATTAACCTTTTACCTTTAAAAAGTAGATTTTAATGATTATACAGTTAATTTTTACCTTTAAAAAGTATTTGTTGATGGTTAAAAGTAAATTTTGCTATTTAGGGCTGGTTTCTTCAGCACTTAGGCCGTTTTTTCTATAAAAAAATAAAGTTCAGTTAAAGTCGAAATACAAGAATGTTTTGCATGTATTAAATGTCAAATTTCCAGATTTACCGAGGATAACTGAACTTTATATTTCTTCATAATGAAACCAGTTCTGTAAAAATAGAAAAATTAACTTTTTAGCCGTGCATTAGAAACTATATATACTTATTAAAGCAAATTTACCTAATATATACCTACCTATATAATTTACATAAATGTTTATTTTACCTGTGGTGAAAATACAGATCAACATAGGAAAGGAAGGGTTTCAAAAATAAAAGAGACCATTATTTTGTAATAAATATATTAGTTATATTGTTAAATAAATATTTCAGAAATGTATTTGAATTTTAAAAATTCAGTAGGTTATGTAATATAAAATTATTATTTGATAATTTAAACTTATTTGTCTTTAGACGTATAATAACGTAAGGCATATAGTATCAAGAAATTTCAAATGAACAGTTAGTAGCTTTAAATTAATCCGGTATTTATTCTTTGTGAAAAATCCTAAAAGAAATTTTATTCTAAATATATTGTTTTCTGTTTATTATAATATAGAATAGAATAAGAAAATCCATTCCATTAGGATTATTAACTAAAATAGGTAGGAACATAAAAACATAACATTCTTCTATCTACCAGGTGGGCCATTCCAAACGATCCTTCCTTAATATCTAAAAAAAAATTATATTTTATTTATACTATCTCAGAAACGCAAATTTCGAATTTTAATAAACTTAAGCACCAGTCGTGGATCCTAGAAACCCCCTCCCCTAGCTCAGTAAGTTAAGAAATTAGATAAAAATTAATGTCAGGTATTTTTGAGAAATGTTTAAATTTAGGTTTTTAGGGTCTGTAAAAGCTAAGGTTATATTGTTAAATGCAACAAAAAATGAATCAGTCTCCCGAAACCTTTATAAAACTGTCAAAATTCATTAAAAAAACTTACTTTTTAGTCCCTAAACATGTACTTTTTAGTTTTTATTAATTTCAGTGGTTAGAAAGTAAAATTTTACTCACTAAAAAGTAGTTTTTTATGGTTCAAAAGTAGGTTTTTAGTGATTAAACAATATTTTTCTTGCAGTTAAAAAGTATTTTGTTACCTTGAACAGGCAGTTTTAATTGTTAAAGAATTATTTTTATCTCTTAAAAATAGATTTTACTGGTTAAAAATTAGGCTTTTAGTGGTTAAAAAATAGTTTTTATTAATTAAAAGTAGTTTTTATTGGTTAAAAATTAGGTGTTTTGTTAGAAATATCTGTTAACGTCACTGGAACAAATAAATTTAACCCTCAGTACTCAAAATAGCCTCCAAGTTCCATCAAAATAGAAAAAGGAATTTCTGATATCTTAATGAAAAAACTTTGCAAGATTTTTCGCTTTATCTACTGTTTTTTCCTTAATTAACGTTAAAGTGAGGGGTCAATACATTTGAAACCGATAAATTAGTAGATATAAAATACTTTTATATTATACGTTATGTACTTACCCTTAAAATTCTCAACAAAATGTTGTAATCCCCAATTATTTAACTTCTCTGTGTAATCAATTGGAAACAAACACAATGTGTGCCCAATAAAAATGCAAAACTGGCGTCAGACCTACGATTTGCCTATCTGCCAACGTAACCGTAGGTGACCTTTGCTAGCGGCTAGGATAAGTATAACTAAAACTAAAATCACAAATCGCCGGCTTGTTCTTGTCAATACTTGCCGGTATACTATAGACCTTTTATTGCGATATATACCGGGAACTGGCGGGAACGGACTGAACGGGGTATGCCGAATACAGGAAAATTTTCTCGAGTATAGACGAAGAAGCTCTCGATCGAAACCGATCGTTATTTTCTAAAGATATTTTTTATTGGACTTAAAAAGCGAATTGTTATGATGAAAAATATACCTATTAATATTTTGAATTTCTACTACAGAAAATAAATGTTTAGTAATTAAAAACTATTTTTAAGAGCAAAAATTATTTTTGCTGGTTCTATAGACTGAAAAAAAATATTTGCAATGGTAACAATTTTTTTTTTGTATGGCGACAAAACTACTTTAAAAAAGCATTTTATTTAGTTGCATGAATGTATTTTTTTAATTGCAACTAAAAATTTATTTGTGGTAGCAAGAAATTTCTCAACAAAACACTTTTTAAATATATTTCTCTCGGTGTATCAGAAATATAACATACCGATATTTCAGAAATGTATCCAACAAACAGACGCAAACTTCCAATTATTTAGAATATATGGTTGTCTCTGGATATAGGATGAAATAAAATTATATTACTTAAAATAAAATGACTACAACATAACCCATCTTCTTCCTCTTCTTACAAATGAGAAATTTTTCAAGTCTTGGCCATTTACAACATAACCAACATAAACCTATTCTACGTAAGTTGGCTACCGGGTAAAAAATGTGATATCTAATGGTTGTATTTTAGGTTTTAGACCATGCACAACTTTTTATGCTGAATAATTTTTTTTGATAAAACTTTAAAAAAAAAGTTTTCCATATGTAGCCAACTTACACAAACACACACTGTACATTAAAAATGTATTAAAATAAAAATTAAATAGCTAGCCGAGGTAGGTACACTATATTATGTATCAATCTAATTTTTATATAAAAAATAAATTATACTTTTTTCAATAAAAACGACAATTTCAAATGTCATAACAATGTAATATAAAGACTATTTTCGCAGAGAAAGATAAATAAAAAATCTTGTTTTATGAAAGTTACATAATATTTAAATGCGAAAAATTAAGTATTCCGCCCGAGTTGCGACGCACGAGATGCGCATAAATCGTTTAAATAGTAGATAGTCCAAAATCATGAAATTTCAAGTACTTTACGACCGTTTCAAATAATCTAAAAAACTGTAAAATTATGCGTTTAAAACATAATATAAATACTGTGTAGGTAATAAATGAAAAATAAAGGTTAATTTTTATATAAAACATTTTTAGTTTTTTAAATATACAACAAAACGAAATTTTTTTGGATATTATAACAAAAATGAATAAAAATAAAACTAAAGAAAGGAAAAAAATCGCAATTTAACATTAAAAAAAAAAACCGGTTTCCATAAACAACAACAAATAAGAAAATTAATATTACATAGTCAAAAATAGGAGTGCAAATAAGTAAGTATTATTTAACTAAATCTGACTAAAAATTTCTATCACAAAATATAACGTTGTCAACAGACATAAATAATTAAAATAAACAGATACACGTACAAAATCACAAAACAAAATAAAACTACCATTCTTAAACAACATAAAAAAAATAAAAATACACCATCAGAAAAGTCAAAGCATTATAATAAATTGAGCTTGTGGAAGCTAACTTATCGTTAATTTTTTTTAGGTTAATACTATTTAAGATGTATCTTTCCGTATTCATTAATATTAGGGCCTGCAATAATTCTTGGCCTAATAAAGATCTAAGTCTATTTTTAATTATTTTTAATAAAGAAAATACTCGTTCGCATGCCACTAGGGTACAAGACAAAGTAATTAAAAACTTATAAGCCATATACAAATTTGAAAAAGTGGATATATGCATAATGTATTCTCTTAAAATTTTAAAAGTACAGTGTACGCAACCTACTCATTCATTTATTTCACACTTATTTATGCAGAGGTCTGTTTTTACATTTTTTTTTATTATCCGGGTATATTTGTGTGAAACTCAATAATTCATTTTTTATTCCTACATTATCGATCCCAATCTTTCTGCAATATTAGTAAATTTGGAGTCGCTTAATAAATACAAGCTTTTAAAATTTCTGGAGTCAAGGTCTGAAAAATCTTGATAAATTTATTTGTTGGCTTCAGACTTATACTTTGGATTGCCTGATTAATTACTAATTTAAATACTTCAACTTCAAATTTTTTTCATTGGATCGGTAATAACGGAATCTTCAGTTGTTTCGTCTACCATAGGTACGCTTCCTTTTCCTTAACCTTTGTTGTGGCAGCTCATGTTCAATAACAATATCTTTGTTTCTAATGGTCTCAATTTGATTTATATAATTTAAACATGCATTCGTCTTTTTAACAATTAAAATTTGTCATATATTTCATTTAGCATTGCTTTAGATTTGTTACCAAACGGTATGCTTAGATAGAGTCAATATTTTCTGTCTCAAGATAATTTGAGGCGGGATTCACGTATTCAAAATGTTTTATCATAATAAATTATATTAAAAGAGTTTCATATTTGCAGAAATTTCTAAAAAAAAAAACAAGTATCAACGTGGAACAAATTGTCTTAGCAGCCTAGACTACGTCTAGACGCACCAATGTTGCCAGTTTACTAGATTTCGTTGAATTATTGTAAACAACATTTTTATGATGGTGGTTTGATTTATATCTATAATGCTCGACCGTTGGCCCCCAAAAGGGTTTGACCCCGTCGGCAGATGCCGACCGGGCCAGTCCGACACTGATTACAGTTAATGTTATCTAGAAGCTGTAGGTACGTACTTTACTTGTAATCTTACTTTGAGCTTATCTGTGATTTATAGATAAATGTACCTATAACCTGCATTTAGTGCAATTCTATATGACGAATACCTTTACGTGAACTTTGGAGATAGTAGTTATCGCTCTAAACTAACTCCTTCATTTACCGTTCTTCGACTTTACATTATTTTTTTAATTTTGATAGAATGAAATTTATAGTCAGATAATATAAATATGTATACAAAGAAAGGGGTAATTACTATTGCAGGGATGATAAGTAATTAATCTAAAGTTCATTAAGATAATCGACACTTATCGGCCCAGGATCTTGAATTTTTTTGAGGCAGGGCAAAAACTGAAGAATGCCGCCCCCACCCGCCACAGATAGACATAGGCCTCCCCCAAATAACCATACAACTACTGGTATACCGCTGCTCTTTCTCTGATAAGCCAATATTTTTTTGAAAAATACCAGGATGTGTCGGACTCGGACATATATTTTAATTAGGTTAGCTCAGAATAGGGTCTGAATTAATAATAATAATAATATAATAATAATTTTATTTCCCAAATTCTACAATTTACATACATTTTTTTTTTTTTATACATATCTTTTCCAAATGAAGATGGAAAATAAATATCTCCACTGAAGTCTTACGACTAGTACGTGGGAAAAAACTATATTTTCCTTCTCTTTTAAAAGAAAAGTTAATTATTACAATTTAATAGATTATATTCCTAAAAACTAAAAATATATATGTATCTTTTAAAGCTTACCTAAATATGTACATACAAATAAATCAAATTAATTATTTAAGTAATTAGAAAAAGTGTGTGAACAAAAATATTGATGACAGGATTAATTTTCATTCAAATAAATATTTAAACTTTTTTCCCGGATAGTTTTTTAACCAAAACTTAACATTTTTACCAAAGCTTTTGGAATTTTTTATTTCTTTAATTTTTTCAGGCACAAAGCGATATATGTGAGGCGCTATATATAACAAACTTTTTTGGGTTGCTGATTTGTAAACTTTTATTGTTTTTGTTTTCATTCTTAATTTATGCCGGGTGTTATGTTCGTGTTGAATATCTAATAGTTCGCGTCTTTTTTTGTGTTGGTAAGTAACTACTTTTTGTAAATAAATTTGTCTAATGTCAAGTAATTTACTCTCTATAAAGAGAGAGGTTGTTGGATAATCATAGTTTCGATTATAGATTATTTTAATAAATTTTTTTTGCATAATTTCAAGATGTTTGATATGGTTATTATAAGCGCCTCCCCAAGCTGTAATTCCGTACTGGATATGTGAGTACACCAATGAATAATACACCATTTCTAAATGAGTATTATCCAATATTTTTCTGATGCATTTAAATTTGTACAAAATAGATCTTAACTTTTTTACTAAGCCTTTTATATGCACATCCCATTTAAGATGTCTGTCTATTTCCACCCCTAAGTATTTTATATGATTTACTTCGTAAATCTTGATATTATTTTCTGACTGTAATGTTATGTTTGTAAATTCAGGGTTTTTAACACGGTTGGAAGTAAAGGGTATATAATTGGTTTTTTCAAAATTAATTGTTAAAGACATATTATCGAACCATCTCTTAACATTTATTATATCTTTTTCAGCCATATGCTTTACTTCTGTCCAACTGGTACCTTGATAAATAATTGCGGTATCATCAGCAAATGATGAAATTTTTCCTAATGATGCCAGTTTAAAAAGATCATTCACATAAATATTAAAAAGGATAGGCCCTAAAACAGTACCCTGTGGTATTCCATATTCTACTATACATGGCTTACTGACAATATCATCGATTTGAACATATTGGATCCTGTTGTGTAGGTATGATTTCATTAGATTTAAAGCTGTTCCTCTAAATCCCTGATCCTCGAGGCGATCAATCAAAATTTTGTGGTCGACCGTATCGAAGGCCTTGGCGAGGTCTAAAAATAGACATAGCACAACATTATTATTATCTAGACTTTAATAAATATTTTTTGTTAAATGTATTATAGCATCATCAGTTGATATTCCTTCTTTAAAACCGAACTGACTTTCAGAAATTAAATTATATTTATCACAAAAAGAGACAATTCTTTTCTTTAATATTTTTTCAATTATTTTAGTAACATTTGAAAGAAGTGATATTGGTCTGTAATTAAACATAAGCTTAGCGTTTCCTTTTTTAAGTAATGGTTTTATTAGACCCTTTTTTAAATTTTCTGGAAAGTATCCAGTTTCAATTATCTTGTTTATAATATAAACTAATGGAGTTTTCAGTTGATGTACAGTCATTTTTAAAATTTGTGGAGTTAATTTATCTAAACCAGGTGCTTTATTTATTTTTAGCTCTCTTATAAAGTGTTCAACTTCTACCTCATCTGTTGGCTGAGGCTAACATGAGGTTAAAATTATTATTAAATTACACATTGAAATTATAATTTTACTCTTCGAGCCTTTTGATCTGCAAACAAATCTATGGCTTTATCATAATTAATTTGATGAGCAATTTGATTTTCTATTGCTAATATGGCAAGACTTGATAAACTTTCCTGGCTCATCGAAGATCGAAGATAATTTTTAATAAGTTTAAGTTTGCTAAAACTTCGCTCGCAGCTTTCGGATGTAGTAGGAAGCGTACAGTAAATTCTTAGAGCAATACAAATAAGTATTGAGAAAGGCATCCTACAAATCATGCATATAAATCTGTTGCAAGAGATTGAAAGCGCTAGCATTTTTTATATCTCCAAATAAAAGTAGACCTTGCTCTTTAAAAACGTAGAATTCCTGGCAGAATTCAACCGCATTTAAATCTCGCTCGTATTTTCGTCCCAGATCTGCTCCATGCTTTTGCAGTTCTTCAGTTGATATAGTCGAAATTTTACTACCATTTAGAAAAGCAAAATTCGAATTCAACGTGGTAGCACTATCAACCCTCTTTTTAATTTCTGATAAGATTCTATAAAATACAATCATTGTTGCTTGAGAAAAAAGTTTAACTGCTTGAAGTGTTCGTGATTCGTCATCACACATCTCGTAAAATTGTTTTTTGCACATCGGAATTCGTTTATTTGGCAGAATAGGTTCGACGCCAATTTTTCCAGAAACTTCTTTAGCCTCTTCTATTCAATATTCAATTGAATTTTCTCTCATTTTTTGTAAAGTTTTCATCGGGCCATCCATTAAAGAGACGGAACGCGCAAGGATTATATCTTGCTTTTGTATTTCAATATTCACTCGATTGATTTCGCGGAGAATATTTGCCCAAATCGTCAAGTTCAATATAAATTTAAAATTCCTTATTGCATTTAAGAAACTACCTGCCTCGTACTTTGCTTCCGGAGCATGAGAAGTTTGCTTAAGTTCTTCCAAGGATTCCACTACTTCCGGCAAATTATTTAAGAGGGCTTTCACAGCAACATGTTTTGCCAACCATCTCGTCTGACTGCTTTCTTTTAAATTGGTTTCAATAAATTTCTTCATAGTATCCCATCGAGTAGTAGAGCCGACAAAAAAGCAAAATACTTTTTGAATTAATCCAAATAGATTTATTGCTTCCAGGCATAATGAGGCAAGATTTAAAGAGAGGGCCAAACACGGTATGAACTCGGCCAGCTCATTCCTTTCTGTAATCCTGGCTTGAACTCCGTTATAGGTGCCAGCCATATTTCATCCATTATCATAAGATTGGCCACGACATTTTCTGATATCTAAACCATCAACTGTCAACTTTTCCATTATCTGTTGACAAATGTGCTCTCCTGTCTTTCCAGCAACTTCTATAAAGTCAATGAAACTTTCTTTTATTTCACACACATCACCAGTTTTTTTTACATAGCGAATGACCTGGCTCATTTGTTCTATATGCGACACATCTGGAGTGCAATCGAACATTATTGTATAGTATTTGGCTTCTTTGATGTCGTTTAGAATGCATTTCTGACTGTATTTTCCATTATGTCAATAATTTCATTCTGTATTGTTTTTGACAAATATGATACTTGTCCCTTTTTTAAGTTTTCTAATTGAAACTTAATGAATTATGTTTGGAGAGAAGCAAAATTAAATTCAACAAATTTCCTTGACCAGGCTGAGGACATTGTGTGATGAGATCGCTAGGGGTTTCGTGGGAATCACGAAAAGAAAGACAGTTTAATGCTAGATATAATATAGTATCCATAACCATATTCAGGATCTATTTTCTTTTTTTTTTTTCGGTTTGAATTACTCGGTCAATGTCTTGATCAATATCCTGGCATTCCTGGCATGATTTAATTTGTTGAACTCAAGTTTTTCACTTAATCATACACTGTTTGTGCATTTGAGATGCCTCGTGCTCGGTTAATCTCTCATAAGCTTTTTTCCAATTAATAAATCCAATGCAGATGTACCGGAAGAGGAAGCTTTCTGAAAAATCTTGCAGCATGCACAAAAAATTGCATTTTTTGTTTTAGAATCTAGATCTTTTAAGCTTTTCGTCATTGGTCAATGTTTTGTACCACATAACAAGATGTTAAATGTCTACCATCGCGTTCAGTTGATTTAAATTCAATGTTTTCTTGATGACTTTCTGCTAATAACACAGCTGGTCGGTCATTTTTTTAATATCTGGCCAATTGCCCGGGTCTGTCAAATCAATTTCGGTTTTCCATTCATTCGAATCCGAGTGATTCAGATTCTTTGTATTCTGTCCCAATTCTTTCAAATTGTTCTTGCACTCTCGCAGTTTGGCTAGACGATGCAGGTGATAAATTTTGATCATCAGGATCGTGCAAAGTGCAAGAAATATCCTCTAGTTGAACATCTTCGCAAGCTGTGGCAGGTACTGATGGGCCACCGCCTCCGCTGAGCAACTTTTTCATCTTTCCCGCATATTGTTTTCCCTGAAGACCTTTTTTCTGTATTCCGCTCCCATTAGTTTTTTTCTTGGCGCGCTCATAATTTCAACCTATAAAACATAAATTTGATATGTTAAACACAGTGCGAAAAATATGTATTGTAATGACTTTGTAAACCTCATTATTTGCAAAACTCAACGATATGAGTTTCGTTCCGCAAAATTGCATTCGGTGTACAATACTTGTTTTTCCTAACTCAACCTCATATACCAAATTTCGTGACAAAATTCACATTTTAAATTTTTTTATTATTTTGATCTATACATGAAAATGAATTTTTTTTATCTTTTATTTGATATTTAGTGTGACTTGAAAAGTAATATTACAGTGTTAAATGTCAGTCATTTTATAGTTGTTTAAAATACCAATAACTTTAAAAGAAAAAATCGAAATAATCTGATTGTTAGGAGATCATACTTCTATAATTTTTTTTATTACTACACATACACCCAGATAAGTCTAATTAATTTTTTCTTTTTTCTTACCTTTTTTTATTTCTCACTATTTATATACGAGATATAATAACAAAAACAGTAACAGTAAACACAGATAACATCCACAAAAATATATAGGTAATAAAAACACTTTCAGTAAACACAAAGTAGGACCAATAACTTCAAGAACAAACTTTTTCAAAAATGAAAAGCACAATAAATTTAGATTGTAGCTTTATTCCTTTATATATTATCCTAATTGCAGGTAGTTAACTGCTTTCCACAAATCAGATATTTGTTTTCCCCAAAGCAAGAATCATTTCTAAGTCATTAGAAGGATTTCTTACTAAAAGAATTATGCATTATGACAGGTAGTACAAAAGGTACCTAATATGCTTAACAGGTATTTAATTTTGGGAATTTTTAAAGCTAATATCGTTTTAAAATCACTCAACGTTTTGGGCAATTGAAAACTTATCCTATTATGGATCAAGCAGTTAATAAGACCCAATAAACACTTGACCTGTTTAGCACAGATAGAATTCAAATAAATTTTGATTATCTATGAATTGATTTCAAAACCCTATTTATAAAAAAAAAATTACTATTTGCTGCCCTCTGAATTTGCCGCCCGGGGCACGGGGTTCGCCCCCCCCCCTAGAACCGGGGCTGACACTTATAGCAAAACTTATGAGTTTCCAGAGTTTTTTTTTGTTCCTGTTGAGACTGAGACTTTCCTTTTTTATGCGCTTGTGATAATAAATATTTTATTGTCTTTGCGTTTGATGATACTCTGACACCATAATTTGTAATAGAAAAACAAAAATATTAAAAAATGGCATTTTAAATTGGCGTATATCTGTGTAAAAATAAACTTGGATAAAGAATAAAACCATTTATTGAACGGTACAAAAATATGTATATAGTACACATATAATTTAAACCTACGAGATATCTAATTGTTACGTACAAATACAAAAGCGGATGAACTAAAGTTAAAGTGGTACTAAACCTGATATATAACTGTAGTGAATAATAATTTGTAAAATAGAAAAATAGATATGCAATATGTGCAATAACAATTTTAATCTAAAGGATATCTCATTGTTACATAAATTATGTTGTATAAATTATGTAAATGAAATCTTCTAAAATCTGGAAAACAAAAAAAAACTAAGTTAGCGAGAGGTAATCGCCACACATACCTATTCATTCGAATACCTGGTTCCGACAATTACCAAGTGATAGCCCTGCATTTAGCGTTTTGATTCACTGAAAGTATGAGATGAATTTTGATTCGGATCTAAGGTGGGATCTTCTTCGAGAACCGCTTTAATGATTTTTATGGACATTTGATAGCGATTATACTATAGGCGTTTCTTGACATTTTTAAAGTAGTACACGGTCTAACTGTTTTTTTTTTTCAAGACTCCATGGCATGGGCGAAGTTATGTCATCAGATCTGGGGGGGCTAAAGCCCTAGCCCAAGTCATATAATATATAATAGTTCTAGAGGTATACTGAAATTAAGTAAACAAATTCTGGCAAATCTATGAAAATGTGTAAAATATCATATAATATATATTTATATTAAGTGAAAAATTTTCATCACAATAATTTTCCTCATTTTCGCAGTCATGAAATAGTAGTTTGTGCAACAAGAGTAGATATGGACAATCCACTCGAGTTATACAGTATATTTTTTCTACGAATCACTAACGAAAATTTACAAATTTAAAAAAATATTTTAGGTTTAGACAAAATAACTAATTTTAAAATAATTTATGAATTTTATTAATTCATAAAATAAAATCAACATAAAAAAAATTAGCCCCTAGTCCAGATTCGAATCCAGGCTATTCGCGTGGAAGGCAGATGCTCTGTCCTCAGCTACACCGTCATTTTTAGGTTTTTAGTTTTAATACTCGTAATTAAATTAGTTTCATACAATTTGATTAAAATTTATTTTTTTTTAAATGTGGCCCAAATAAAAATTAAAATGCTATTTTTATCGATTTTAAACAAAAATATCAAATTTTAACGTATATGTAATCTTAATGATTAAAAAATAAAAAATATGAACTGTAATTGGTGGATTTCATTTTTTTGCAGTGTTCTCACTATGTTATGTTATTTTGGGAATGGGGTGTTAATACACTGCGACCTAAAAGATTTATTGTACCCCTTCTGTCGCTAATGCAGCAAGGAAATGTCTCAATGCCTATTCGCGATTCAAATTAATTTTCGCGCACCTGTCATTTATCCCCTACAAGTGACAAAAGTGGGCAAAATTTTTCTGATAATAATTTAGGCACGTGTGGTATTGGGTAAGAAAGTTTTACACCAAAATATACAAATTTCAAAACTTTACAGATATGCATTAAAACGACTAAAATCAAATTTTCAAAGGTGGCCATACCACAAAATATAAAACATATGTTTTATATGCTGTGGCCATACCATGACCATTTGCCATATTTGAAGTCGTTTAGTTGACGCGAAAAACCTAATTATTATTAAAATAAATGTAGTGTTTTTCTACCTAGTTATAATTGGTATTAAATAAAATATTAACCACTGAAATGGCAAATTTTTTAATCACACTATCGCGTTGCGTAGTAATATTATATGCATGAAAGAGTTGCTCAACTGTTAAAAAATTTTTCAGTATAATTTCGTTCAGGGTACCCACCAAAAGAAAAATTTCCGGAAATTTTTCTGTTTGTCATGGAAGCGTTTTAAAATAACAGCATTTGATTGGCTATAAAATAGAGGTGTAAAATTATAATTTAATCTATCACGTGACAAATTTTCAAACCCGGGAAAATAAAAGCAAAAATATTATATTTTTTCGATTTAGAAGATGTTACCAGACTCATTAGCCAATTTCGTAAATCAGCCAGACTTATTATTATTCATGATTGTATCAATTTTATATGCTTAATTTTCTACCACACTCACTTTCCACTATCTAAGATAATCCAAACTGCTTTATGTTTTAGTTTAGTAAATGTAAAATAATTATGACTGGGAAAATAAGTGTCAGACTCAACAATTTTGTTTTTGTCACTAAGAGAACAGTTTATTTTCATATACACCGACTGGAAAAATTAATACGAAAAAAATTCACTGCCTCCTGAACTAAATGTAAAATTGCAGAATCAATTTATTTTATTTTTTAATTTCTGTTCTGAAATCTGAAATGTATGGGTGGATGTGCGATAAATGTTCTAATTATTTTGGGGGGGGCTAATTTGGTTTTTGGGGGGCTTAGCCCCCCCAAGCCCCCCCTTAACTTCGCCCATGCTCCATGGCACTAAAAAAACAGAAAAACATACTTGAACTAAGTATAGAAGCAAAACTGAAAAATAATATTAACTAAGCATGTCACTCATCGTATTTTGCGCACATAGCATTTATACAAATTCTCATGCACACAAAAAACTCTTATGCCCAAGGTAGTACAAAACAAAACAAGTAAAAAAAGTAACCTTGTAGTTTTACCAGTTTTTTACCATACTCACCCACCCATATACGCACACAAGTAAATTAAAGAAAAGTAAAATTTCAATACTTACAAAATCACCTTTCGTCAGTCTAGTCACTGAATTCGCACAATACTTTTTGCCACCACGACTTTTATATTCTTCCTCATAATAGTCACTTAATATCTAAAAATATTAGGTAACCTTTTTGGGGTATAGCATGTGTGTTTGAGTGTTAGAGGGAGACGCCTGACCAAAAGTTTGTCATCTCTTATAAGTTGTTAAATGCTTCTGTTGTTACAAATTCAGCTAAAATGAAAAGGTCACATTTAGGTTTAAAAATAAAAAAAAAAGATAAAACTACATATTATGAACATAAAATCTACTCAATCGTGTGATTTCGCCACAGACATATCTACCGAAGCTACTAATTAATTAAATAATAAAGCACTACTGGCTTACCTTCGAAGATATGTATCAACTCTACCATTTCAAATTGTTTTAGTAAATCTCTTATTAACTAAAACCGTTGTAAAACTAAAATCACTTAAAAGTTTTAAAACACACTATGTTCATTAACAATATAAATTATTAGTTACCCCTGAACTTAGCAACACCATAATGATGCCGAAATTTTCGAATGATATACTCAGGTCTTCCGTATTGCTATTAGGTCATGCGACACCTTGTGATAATTTAAAGCACTACATTTAAATATAATCTCTAGATATTAAATATTTGATTTATTTATATCTTTGTAAATTCTAAGGTTGTAAAAAAACTTAAATGTAAGTTATACATACGGGAATATGAAAATCAGAGAAATGTTACGTATAAACTACATAGTTGTCAGCAACTTATAACTGCAAATTACAGTTGAGCTTTATCTGTAATTCGGGGATACCTTACTTGTGAGAATTTGTGAAGGTTGTAATTATGCGTTTGTTTGTAACTGTAGAAACAGAAGTCTTCTCTGCCTCAGGTTAGATAGTTATGTATTGTTATAGAAATAAAAGCATAAAGTGACAATGAGCATGTTGGAACAGATTTAATGCAATGTTATATATATATATATACAAATAACATTGTTTGAATTAAAAGGTTTACTTACTTACTGAAAGTTGTAGAGACTTGCATTTAAGGAACACTCAGTATAGTATTATTGATACCTAGTCAACCATTTATAAATTGTATTTGGAACTAAAATAAAATTGAAATTTAAAACTTAAAAGTATAAAATGAAATAAATAGAATGAATCAAAAAAATAATAATAATAATGATGTGATTATTAAAAGAGAAAATTTGTAAAATAGTTATAAGGTACAGTTAAACGTTACTAGTTAAAGAAAACAAACAGTGAATAAAATAAAGTGATATCTACAAGGAAAAATATAACTTAAGTATGAAAAATTAGCTTAATGAATGACAATTTGTTACCAGGGAAAAAAAATAATAAATGAACAAGATAGACAGACATCAAAAAAAATTTTGGATAAAGAAGTAAAAAGCAGATTACATTTAAATTTGATTAAAGAAACTGGATTAAAGGAGCCCTGAGTTAAGATATTGAGCTATAAAAGGTATTCTAGCTACCATTTTTACAAGGTAATTGACATAAATAATAATTTGACAAGTGGACACTAAGTGCTGAAGTTACTTACCCTTTGGACTTGCCGAGTCATAATATGCATAACATTGATAAAAACAGTTAAACATTATTATTCTTGCACGAGTTTGTCACTATTCGAAATACGGACCTAACATTGAACTGGACTGGTTCACAAACAAAACTATAAACTTTCATTTTAATAGGCATTTGAGGAACACTTTTAATACACATTTAGTTATAAGGTAGTTTTGGGTGTACATAGTTTAATTTATTTATTAGCATTAAATGTAGTCGAGCCGTATTGTTTGTCTGATCGTGGTGTCACTTTGGAACTTAAAATTAAATGGGAGTGGCTATTGAGGTCTTAATCTAACCGGTGTCTTGTGGTAAACTGTATTTTGGATAGACAACCAACAATACGCAAACTACATCTCCTATATGACGTAAACTACTATTTCAACAAGTAGAAAAGTGGAAATAGTAAGTTTGTGTCAGTTGTTAATAGTAATAGGATAATTTTCATTTAAATTTTTTGATTTATTCTTATTCAAAAGGAATGTTTAACAATTTTTGAAATTTTCATTTGAATAAAAACATATGTTCAATTTTTAAACAAATTTATTTGATTTGAGGTTTAAATTAAAACAAACTATAAAATACAATATTTGATAAGTATTATTGTGGAACAGACACCTCTGAAGGAAAGTCTCTTGCTCGTACATGTCTGAATAAAAAAAGTAAGTAGTTAAAGAGTATAATCTTGGTAAAGTTCCAACATGATCATTTAACTAATTGCAATTTAGTCTAATAAAAAAAAATTGATAAAGTTTGGTATTAGTAGATATGTATGAAGGCGCTCAACATAAATAAAATAACAAATAAAATAAATAATTACATCTAAGTACTAATACAAACTATATCAGTATATTTGTTATATATTTACTGTTGCTTTATAATTGTTCAGGAAGTAGCTAATTTGTGTTCTATTTTATTATACAAGAGTCATTGTATTTAGAAATAACATTAGTCTACCACTCAATGATACTGTTACTTGTAACATGGTTTCAATAACGTTTACATTCTATAATACAAGACAAATCATGATTCTGCTTTTTTGAATTACACTTTTTTCGGTAGTGCTCAACAAATATAGATGAACAGTAGTTTAAATGTAAGATAATCTATTTGTAGATTGTTATTTTTGACTATTCTCTAAAGTATGTACTCATTATTTTCATTTTAGTTATCATATTCTGCATGTTTAGAAAATTTTAAATGTCCAGAAGATAAAGAATACAAATGGTTTGAAAATCCATCAGAAGACGTATTACAGGTTTGTTTAAAATCTGAAAAATTCATAAACACTGAAATTGTTTTTAAAATAATTATTAAAATCTAATGTTTTCCGAATATCATGCAGCACAGTTGCTAAATATATTAGTATCTAACTAACGTATCTGACTAAACCTAGTTACCTAATTCAGTTGCAAAAAGGTCAACAAATAATGTAAAAGTCACACTGGAGTGGACATGTTGAAACAAATGTTAGGTATATAACTTATTTAAAAGTTGTAAATCTGTACAGACGACTTTAATTAGAACTAAATACGACCCTGCTTAGATTACCATTTAAGCCATGCCTAGTGGGGTCATTTTTAATAACACGTATCTTATGGAAAACAATTACCTGATGGCATCTCCATTAGTATTGTACTTCCATGGGTCCAACTGAAAAAGCACATATCTTGTATGTTTTAATGTGTGGTTATATAAACTTAAAAGTAATTTACCTTTAAAAATTGTTATAATCATAAAAGGAAGCAAAATTACCAAAATCCATATAATTCATATGCAAAACGTATGAAGTCCAGTATTTGGTAGCAAAATCGATAAAATCCATTTTCAAAGTTCAATAAAAGATCTCAAGGTAGGGTAAGTCTAGGAGAGATGCCGATTTTCCATATCGACTTCGATTACTGCTTCCAAATTAACATGACATTCTCAAAAAATACGGCGTTAGATTCAATATTTATTTATCAAAACAGAAATAATTATTTTTCCGTAATATACATGTAACAAATATTTAAAAAAATAAAAAAACCAAAACTCTGCAAATCGGCATCTCTACCTAACCCTGCGGGAGAGATGCCGTCGGATTAAGGTAGAGATGCCACTACACTAAAGGCCTCATAATAAGCACTTTAACACAGATCTCGCACGTATTTTGATACTTGGTACATCCCTCATGCACCCACTGCTGGCAATGAAGGCATTGAATCCAATCGTCATCTTTGGTTGTCTTCGTATACTCTTTGCCACATCCAGCGCAGATTGCGTCATCATGATTTTCTAAATCTGAACTGCTATCATGAAGAGACAAGCTTAAATTTTCGTCACTGGACTCTTCTACCTGCAGTTTTAGGGTTTTCTGTTTTCCTTTTGGTACCGTCTTCCTAGTAAATTTCCCCTTCTTAGATACCACATATGTTTTAGCTGGATTTGTGCCACGTTTCTTTTTATCGAGCTTCCCTTGCTTGTGCTCCTGAATGCTTTTACGCCTTTCTACAGCTTCTGCATTATTTAAAATCTATGCGAGCTTCCCTCCTTTTCTTTTAACGTCCAGCACAGCAGCAGCTGGAACAGGAGATACAATGTTTAAAGCTTTTCCAGGCGTAATTTTTGGAGAAGCAGATGTTTGGGTTTGGACTATAGGCTCCTCAGCTAAATCGGCAGCACGCGAAGTTGAAGGTTGTGGTGAGGCCTTTCGTTTCTCCTCGCACAGCATTTTCGCAGATGTTTATTGTATTCCCACATCGTTACTTCCATAGGCGCAGTCCGGGATACTTTGCGAATTAAACGGGCGAATTCCAGCTAACTTAAAACCCGATGTTGCAATTTGAACACTTGCACTCTTTCCCCAAGCAACACCTAATAGTCGTCCGAACGGTAGCCTTCCAATTTTTCTATCAGCATTGGATTTAACCCAAGTATCGCAAGCTTGATAAAATGCTGCCTTCAACGACTTGAAAAAGGATCTATCGAGAGGTTGTAGGTAGTGGGTGGTATGTGGGGAAAGGCAAAGAAGGATGAGTCATTTTCATCAACGTATGTCAGAGTTTCTACTGAGCTGCAGTGAGATCCGTGGCCACCAAGAATTAGGATAACCTTCCTCACAGTTTTCCGTGGGACGAAATGAAACTTGAGCCATTCATGAAAAATATCTGTGTTGATGTAGGCCGACTTTTGGTTCATGTACACAGAAGATCCGGGTGGCATTATATCCTCAAATTCGGGTTTTTTATTTTTGCCTTTAAAAATGCATGCAGGCGGCAAGAAAGTGCCTTCCGCGTTGCAACAGCTTATAACTGTTATTGTTTCGCCCCGTTCCGCAGAAAGTTAAACAATTTAATATTAAGCTTACCTGTCGATAAAAGAAAACACAAGATTGTTCAAATTATGTATATTAATTTTCTATAACCTGTATCTGAATGTAAACAAACAGTTTGATATAAATTGTCAACCTTGACCTTCCCTTTTATAAATCTAATTGCAATTTTTTAAATTCCAAATGACTTCTTCTTTGCTAAAATCTTCATTCACTTTCATTTATTCAAATTTAAGTTCAAGGTCAAGGTCATCTAGACCTAAAATATGGTAATTTGTTGGCAACTCTAGATTTTCAGTCTAGCGGAAGAACTTCCTTCCTCTTCTGTCCTTTTTCAATTAGCTTCCTTTGGTCCATGTGGTACCTGAAAGTATTACGAATTTTATTCGGATTATTTAGCTAATAAAAAAGAGAAAGTTTACCATTAAGGTATGTTTGTTATTATTGGCAGCATCTTTGTTTTGTAAATAATAATTTTCTTCCAAAGGCCACCTAACATCTACGGTAAGTCCATACCCACTATGCTTTAGTTTATGTGTAGAATATTTCCTCTATTTTAGGCCTTCTTGTTTGCATCCCTTCACTCTGTAGAGCTTCTCATGTTGCTCCTGCAGTATTTAGTATTTTGTTTGGATACAATGCTTCGATTAGAGGTTTCAGTAGAGGAAGTAACCCGTACTACAGATCACCCCTTCCTGCTTTTATTGGTCTAGCCCTTAGTAACCGATAGTTAACTCTGACGATAACAACCTCTGGATGGTATGTAATCAGGAAACAAAAGAACAAGTAAGAACGTTCCAATGCCTACTTCATTGCTTGTGCTCTATTTTAGTCTCGCTTAGCTTCTTCGTGTATATATTATTGCTAAAAACATTACCTTGCATCACCTTTCTGTATTAACATTACTGTCATAAGTAGTATCATCTTGTAATAAATCATAGCCTTTAGTATTGTTACGTCATTACATTAAAAGCGGTAATGTTTAACCTGAAAAGATGAATTTGTATTTAGCTATTTAACATTCTAACTATCGAATAGTTTTAGTTTAGAAAATCTAAGTAAGTATTGCATGTTATTTACTCCAACTTTTGTTGGCTGCTTTTGGCATAGCTCCTCGTAGATTGTGAAACAAAATATAATATAGATAAATAACCTAAATTTATTGTATATACTAGTAAAATATGATTTAGGATAATTCACAGTATTTTATGCGCTTCGTACTTACCTTGTGAACGATTGATACCAAACAGGAAACATAGATATTTTAATAGCTGTGATAATATTGTGACGATAGTCTAATTTATTTATAGTTTATTTATTTAAAACACACTATTTACAATTTATTTAAGACGTACTAATTAATTTATATAATACTTAGACACTAACTTATAATTCTAATTTATTTATTACAATTTAACTTTTCATTACAACTAAACTAAACTAAACTGTGCGCCGATAAATCGGCTATTTATACCAGGTCCAACTCTGCTACGAGAAGTCTCTAGACGCTTCAGAAAATTCCATCTCTGATTCAACGGCACGCATCACCCGTTCTGGCTGTTTCTCAAGCGGTATTCCTAGAAGATTCCGTCGTTTCGAGCATGAGTCAAGTGGCCAGCTGAAGGTCACTCGCTTTAGAGTAGGGCGCTTTGTCCATATTTCTCGTACATCGATTGCCCGACGCTCTTTTCACAATAATAATAGTATTTTCCATTTATTATTGTTTTAACCTTGTATGAAAAATTATTTTTAACGTTTTGGTTTGTTATGCTCTAAAAGCGTGTTTTTTAGTTTTTTTAAACTATATTTTTAGGATTATTTCCGATTTTATTTTCCAAGAGACAGTTTTAAATTAAAATATTAAATGAATATGATAATAATAAAACAATAACAGGTTTATCTACTATCATATCAATGAGGCTTAACGACGTGTTTGATTTCTAATCAAAAAAGCATATTTACACTACAGATTAAATAAGTTACCTAAGTTACCCAAGTTACGTAACATAATATACCAGGGATTAGGTGAAAGATAATTCCAAATCACCACTTAATAGATAATTCTTGCACAATTTATTTAAATGATTATAAAGAACTAAGTCTAAATACTCAATTTATAAAAATTATTTATTTTGTAAAAAGGAAACTTAAACGTTTTTTTTGAGAAAATTAGAGGTAATATAGAAAAAGAAAAATCAATACCGTACGAGTATTAAAAATTGAGAAATTTAGTAATAAAATTGCAAGGAGCTGAGACGACTTAATGGGTTATTCCATTTCGATTATACCTACCTACTAAATAGGCATGATACTATAAAAAGAAGCTATAATATCACGGAGACATATAGTAGTGCGGAGGCGTGGCTTTTACGAATTTGAAATATTAGCTGATGGAAAGCAAAACAAGAAAATCAATTTCAATCTGCTGTTGGCCAATCAGTTATATTTCCCACCACCATACGTCATCCCCCAACATTACGAGATTTCGTCGGCTAAGTATATTATACCTTTGTATTTTTTGTAGATATGCTAAATAGGTGTTGGTTTTAATGTGAACCAAATCTAATAATTGCATCCAATTCATTCCATAAAAATAACTACTAGAAAGAAGAAATGTGAACTGGTTAATTACCGATAAATTACCGTGACAATTTACAGTATTTTATCGTAAATTACTAAAATTTACTGTCATTTACTGTCATTTACTGTAATTCACTGTAATTTACTGTAATTTACTGTAATATACTGTAGTTTACTGTAATTTACTGTAATTTACTGTAATTTACTGTAATTTACTGTAATTTACTGTAATTTACTGTAATTTACTGTAATTTACTGTAATTTACTGTAATTTACTGTAATTCACTGTAATTTACTGTAATTTACTGTAATTTAATGTAATTTACTGTAATTTACTGTAATTTACTGTAATTTACTGTAATTTACTGTAATTTACTGTAATTTACTGTAATTTACTGTAATTTACTGTAATTTACTGTAATTTACTGTAATTTACTGTAATTTACTGTAATTTACTGTAATTTACTGTAATTTACTGTAATTTACTGTAATTTACTGTAATTTACTGTAATTTACTGTAATTTACTGTAATTTACTGTAATTTACTGTAATTTACTGTAATTTACTGTAATTTACTGTAATTTACTGTAATTTACTGTAATTTACTGTAATTTACTGATTTTACTGTAATTTACTGTAATTTACTGTAATTTACTGTAATTTACTGTAATTTACTGTAATTTACTGTAATTTACTGTAATTTACTGTAATTTACTGTAATTTACTGTAATTTACTGTAATTTACTGTAATTTACTGTAATTTACTGTAATTTACTGTAATTTACTGTAATTTACTGTAATTTACTGTAATTTACTGTAATTTACTGTAATTTACTGTAATTTACTGTAATTTACTGTAATTTACTGTAATTTACTGTAATTTACTGTAATTTACTGTAATTTACTGTAATTTACTGTAATTTACTGTAATTTACTGTAATTTACTGTAATTTACTGCAATTCAGAAGAAATAAATTACCGTTATTTTCTGGTAATTTAGAAAGTAATTTTTTGTAAATAACAAAATTAGCGATTTTTGTGGTGAAAAAAAAACTATATTTACCGTTATTTACCTTTATTTACTGTTATTAACCGTTATTTACCATTATTCGCCCTTATTTACCATTATTTACCTTCACTGTTATTAACCGTTTTTTACCGTTACTTACCGTTACTTACCGTTACTTACCGTTATTTACCGTTATTCAAAATTATTATCAAGTATTTACCGTTATTTATCGTTATTCACCTTAATTTACCGTTATTTATTGATATTGACCGTTATTTGTTGTTATTTGTTGTTATTTGTTGTTATTTGTCGTTATTTGCCGTTCTTTACCGTTCTTTACCATTCTTTGCCGTTATTTACCGCTATCTACAAGTATTTATCGTTGTTTACTATTATTTACTGTTATTTTTCGTTATTTGCCGTTATTAACCTTTATTTACCGATATTTACCAATATTTACCAATATTTACCAATATTTACCAATATTTACCAATATTTACCAATATTTACCAATATTTACCAATATTTACCAATATTTACCAATATTTACCAATATTTACCAATATTTACCAATATTTACCAATATTTACCAATATTTACCAATATTTACCAATATTTATCAATATTTACCGTTATTTACCGTTTTTTACCTGTATTTAAAGTTATTTACACTTAATTGGCGTTATTTAAGGCGTTTTCTTGAAAATTGACATATTTTTTATAGCAGCGTTCGTTAGCGATATGATGCGATATGCGTATGTTTCGGGGAATTACCGATGGAGATAATTTAGCTCATGTCAGGGATTTAAATGGTTCAAAATTCGATATTTGCGTTCTATAAAATAAAGGTAGATAATAAATGATAGTGTGTTTTATAGTTGTTGAGGTACGTAGGGCTTTATGAGGCAAATTAGCGTACAATGTAACCTACCTAATGTACTTAGAGCTTTATATCGTTTTATATACGATATTTGCGTTTTATAAAATAAAGGCAGACATAATAGTATAGTGGATACATATTTTATTATTGTTGAGTTACCAAGGACATTATGAGGCAAATGAGCGCACAATGTAACCTATCTTATCAACTTCTAGAGGAGAAACTGCCTAAAATTAAATTAAATTGTTTATTTGGTCACATAAGTTTCACATATAAGAAATGTCAAAAAGAAAATATGTCAAGAAGGAGAGAGTGATTAATAATCAAAATGGGGTTAGCAAAAATCTGTAACAAAAATGTGTTTCATATCAATAAATAAGGATTTTTAAATTGTGAGCTACTGTTATTTTATTGAATTTATTTTTTATATAATTGTATTGGTACTGAACTATATTGTATTGTAGAAACATACAAATTCATATGCATGTTTTCCTCAAATTTTCAATAATTATTATGGTCGAATTTCGACCACTGAGAGAACACTTAGTTATTCTGACAGCTTAAAATTAAATAATATTTGAGAAAAAAAATTAGATTTATTCACAGACAATTGAAAAAATTTTATGTTCGGCACTGACACTTACACGCCTTAATTTCATTTCCAAGTGAATATTACACGGAAAAACAATTAATTGTAGAACAAATTTCTACAATTATACATTTTGTCCCTACAATAAATAGTACATATAGGGACAGGGACAATTTGTAGTAAAAATTTCCAAATATTTGTAGAGTTATTATCTACAATATTTAGTAAAAATATCCAAATGCATCATAAGAATTGTTCTACAAATTGTTGTAATTTTTGCTATTCATTGTATGAATTTATATTAAAAATGTATTGCGTTTTATGAAAATAAATACGAAAATTTTACACAATAAATAGTAAAAAATTATACAAATTGAAGTAATTTTTAATAAAATTTGTAGTAGTATTTTATAATTATTATAATTATAACCTAGAAAAAATGTTCCTTAATAAAATATTCAATTTATTGTTTTAATATAAAAGATACAAAGTCTTAATTACATTATGTAATAAATAACAGTAATAATAGCGCCCTCAGTCTCAGTTGGCTTTTCTGCACCTGAAAAATATGAAATAAAAATTAATACCTATTGAACTGTTCATACCCTTAAAACGGGGATATTTATCACCTTTACACTGATTTGGATATTAAATGATTAAGTCAGATAACTAACAAAAATGAGAAAGTAGGTATGTCACAATTAAGACAAAAAAACATCATTGAACTTGGCACAACATTCGATCGTTGGGCAACATTCGATCGTTGACCACAACTATTTTTTTTTAATAACCTACTCAGGTTATTTAAATTAGTTATCTAAAAGTAAATTATTCAGAAACAATAATAAATGTACTTACCACTATACTCTGTTTTTAAACTAAGAGGAGCGAATTGAAAAGTCCTATTTACACAGGGAAAAATAACTAAAAAAGTAACTAGATATCATTTTAGCGGTAAATTTGAATTTGTCTTGTATCTTTTCAAGAAAAACATTTCAAAACTTTGTTATGTCATTGAAGTCAAAGTTTTAGATAACCAACGAATAAAGATGACACTAAATTGTGCTCATTCCCTTTTTGATTTATAATTATTGTATTTTAGTTATACTTTTATTTTTTCCTTACTTCGTCTCATATCGCAGCTCGGACCAGTATGTTGAGAAGAGAATCGCCCAAGCAGCGACCAAATTTCAGTAAATTGAGTAAAATGTCTCCCAACAAAATACAAAATAATTTACATTTTGAGTTTAACATAGAGTTTTAATTCGATATTTTATTCATTGTTTTATAAGTAACTGTGATTAGAAAATTATATATCTATTATAATAACAGAAAAGAAAGTAAATAGTAGGTTTTTCAATTTGATGGAAAAATTAGAAAAATAGGTATGCCAGTTCTATTTGTTGGAATGAAATTAAGCACCTATTATTACCTACCTATTACAAAACATATTTAGGAGGGACTGAAAAATATGTAGTTGAAGAAAAGCTTATTTAAAATGAAGAATTTTGGCAGGTACAAAAAAATAAAATTAATTTTTATATTTCTTTATAGGTATAATTTAATTTGTAATATTTTTTCTTAAAATTAAACTACAAGATTACCATTAGTTGTATGGATTTCCTAATTAAATAAGGGTTCTTTCTTCAGGTAAAATGTAGCAAAGTTCTGAAGTATGATAGGATATGTTTGCAGACAAGTGTTTTGAAATGAAATAAATCAAATCTATACGAATTTTGTCTCCACTAACAAGATGATATAACAGTCGAAAGTGTAAACTTGTGGGCAACAGCTTATTAAATGTATGTAGAAGTTCAAGAAAGTGCAATGGTACCAGCTTTTACTATAATAATAATGGTTTTTATCATTCTCCTGTTTTTTTGTAGATAGGATTTATAATTGTTGCTTAAATTCCACATTGTGTATCAGAATGTCTTTGGTCTTCTTGAAAACATATTTTTATACAATATAAAGCAGATGGTATATTTTTTTGAGACATCCTTCAAGCCTCTCGAAAACTAAATGTTTATTTGCAGGTAAGATAATATGTATCTTAATTATCTTAATTTTGTATGACAATTTATTGTATAGATAATTAATTAAATAAAAATTATTAAGGCATAAAAAAGGTAATTTGTAACTTTGTGTCAGCAGAAGGATTTCCTAGAACAGAAGTAAAAGTTGGAAATGCTTTTGCCAGTTCTCCCACTTTATACACATAAATTGACAGGTTGGCAGCGGATTTCACCGAAGTGGATGCGATACATTGGCGTACAAAATTATTTTATAGATGTTAATAACAATTTCGAGTAAATAGTTTAATAAATTGTGAATAGCTGTTGAAATTTTGTAAAATTATGATTTGAATATTATAATACATGTTTAATAATTATTTATAATCCATAAATACATGTGATTGTCCGGTTCCGCCGATAACAATTTAAAATTACTTATTCTATGAAACGACACTGGGAGCTAAACATTACTGCGAAATTCTCGGAGCCGCCCGATGTGGTTTGACGTTTACCCCCTCTCTACCTACCAAAAGACTTTTCAACTTTTACTTTCTCTATACACCCAATTTAATATATTTTTTACAAACAAAAATATCTTTAGTATGATCAGTAGATATTTTTAATAATTCAGCACTACATATGTTTCAAAATCTTCTGGTGCAATCACAGCTTTTTAAAATTTAAAAAAACCTTTAGGAACATAAACACTTTAAAATGATCATGAACGAAACCCATATTTTGTGATAGTGTGTAGGTAGCTTACAACTAGTTGATTAAATTAAACTACACCTTTTACACATTCGCAGAGTTTAATATGTGTAAGTGTAGTTATAATCTTTGCAGTCTATTTTATAAACTACATTTAGTTAAGTTGCTTTCTTGAGTTTGGGTTTAAAATTTAAAAATAAGGTTTCGTTTATGAGCAATTTTTACATTATATCTAGAGAATATTTTTGACACTTGTTTGGAAAGTCCTTTTACATATAGCAATTTAATGTTTAAAAAAGGGTGCCACACCAAATCTTACAGTGATAACACTTTATACTTTTGACTATTTAAGTACCAAGCTATTTATTTAAAATAATAAAACAAGGTATTTGTTTTAGGTTAAATAATGAAAGTTTTGGAGGCCACAAATTATGGACATGTTCAGATGGCAATAGCACTTTTAAATATATCCAAAATATTTTGTAGTTTTAAATGTTAATTAACAATTTTGTAAATGGTTTATTTTCAAATAAATAAAATTTACTTTAATATTTAGTTATATTTTAATCATTTTGATTAGAAATTCATTATTTAGTTTAAAAAAAAAAGTTAGTAATAAAGTTGTATTTTTTTTTTAAGTAGAACACCAAAAAAGCAATATTTACCGGGTAAAATATTTAAAGCTGCTCCCATTTTTATTGTAAAGGACGCCTTTTTTATAAATCCAGATTTCTTAAAAACGGCTGCTCAAATCTATTCTTATCACTTATACCTTGCAGAACAAGAATTTTTAAGTTAAATACAGACTGGCGCTTAAATGTGTGTAAGATACAACAATTTTACAATAAAAATGAGAGCAGTTGTAATTTTTGTATACTACACTGTAGTTTTGTAATTTTTTTTTAATATGGGTTAGAAAAACAACATATGAATAGTAGTATCTTTATTTTGTAAATTTGTTATAATATTTTAATTAATAATAAAAGTTTGAAAAATAAAACAAAAATACATAAGAGGTGCCTATACAACATAATAAGTGAAAAGACAAAGTACATCTTGACATTTACATTGAACCAGAAACAAAAAACACTAAGTACTCAATATATGTTAATCTACATCAGAAGATTCGTTGTTTTTAGCTGCCACCTGATTTATTTGTGCCTCTATCAATTCTATGGGATTTAACTCGCAGTGATATGGGGCAGCCACTACACAACTTTATTGGTTTCTTTAGCCTTTACATCGACAACATTCAAATTATGTGCACCTTTATGTTGCCAAATTAGGTGTAAAAGTTGATATCACTTCATATTTAAATAAATTTAATATTTTTAGTTTTGTAACCATTCCCGTCAGATTTTCTTGATGACAAAGAAATTTTTTCGACTATGATATGATACATTTTCCATGACAATCATAGCATAATTAGAAAACTTTGTAAAAAATGTAGAAAACCAATTCTAAAATACTTCGGATTTCGTCTCGTCAAGGTAAATGCATTTCCTACAAAACCTTCAGAATTAGCACGTATATTAAGGCACCTGCTTTTGGCTTTTCAGGCCTGTTGATAAACCTTATTATGATCTTCATCAAAGTAGAAGCTTGGTCTGCTTTATTTTCTATATTGTTTGATGGATTTTAAATCTACGTATATAGTGTTCTATTAATACACTTTGACAATTTCTTTTCAAATATCTAAAAAAATATATACATAATAAATAAACAGTACATTTGACTGGTCAAAGTTACAAACTTACTTAGTTATTATATCTCAAGAAAGTATATAAAGATGAATAATATATTTGTGGCAAATCTAAATATTTCAATTCTTGCAAAATTTTATTCAATCTAGATAACTCATTTTTGAAAAAGAAATCGTGTACTAATCTTCGAATAGCATTTATCATCATCATAATCAAATGTTTTTAGAACTCCTCGTCTTCCATAAATACTTTTTAGACTAGATATTGTTTCATAATTGCGGTATTATTTCAATAATCGGTAAGTAGTTGACTTTGACCTGTAAGAAAAATATTGAGTATTTAATATTATTTTTAATTTGAAAGTAATGAGTAAAACTTACCCGTAGCTTGAGAAATTTTGGATATAACATCAACAATTTTGGTTCTCGTATTATTATCCAATACCTATTTGTACATATTTATTATTTACTGCTTTTCTGAGAGACGAATAGCCTAAACTCATTCGTTTTCGTTGTTTTGATGGACTCCGCGAGGAACGGTTATAATAGTATTCGATGTAGAAGAATCCATAATCGTAGAAATTCAATACAATTGCTTACTAAAGTTTTGAAAAGAACTGTTATTAAAGAAATAAAATAAAAAACTAAGTAATAATGATGAGATATCAAAGCAATAACAAAACTTAAATTATAAAATGTCAGAATCGAAAATAGAACTGTCAACCCCTGTCAACAGTAGCTAAAAAGTGATGTGTGAAACTGACTTCAATCTGACCAATTAGAAGTCTACAGAATTGCCAACTTAAATTCAAATCGCTCCTCTTAGTTTAAAAACAGAGTATAATAGAAGTTATTATTAAAATTTTCTCAAACGCATCGGTGCTTATAATATAATGTGTTACAGGTACTCGTATATGTACCATGCTTTGTTTTGTGAATATGGCGAACGGCTACTGCTGTCTGGCCATTTATGATCGACGTCAGAAAACGTTGGCCAATAGCAGAATTCTGTTTTATTCACATGACTTAGAATTTCTATAATATTATAGAATATTTTTGAATAAAATTGAATTTTTTTTACAAGAAGGGATGTAAAGTATTACTATTTTTTGTAGAGATAATTATTAATATTTGTACAAATTTTTACAGAAGTCAGTAGTAGTAATTACCATAATTGTAATAAATTTCTTCTACAAACAATAGTAAAATATACTAAACAATGTGGACTTCTTTCCTATTGTTGTAGCATTTTATTCGACAATTCAATTGCTACAATAATGAATAGTTTTTAACTACAAATTGTAGTAAAATTTTCTACAAAAAGTTAAGTATTTTTCTACAAGTCTACTACTACAACATTGTAGTAATATTTTCTAGTCACATTTTTTTCCGTGTACATATGTGTATAAAATATAATATGATACCACAGTAATTTATGAAACAATTTATTACCACCTTAATTAATTTTGATATTTAAAACCCGTAAATAACCACCGTAAATTATCACTGTAAATTGCTAAAAAATATTAATTACGTCATTTTACACTTCTGACGGAAAGAAATCCAATAAAAACGAAATGTTCATCGACTGTCAAATAATGAAGACGAAACTAAACTTGTAAAATTCCAAAATAATTTTCGGTTAGTGAATTTGACATTGACAAGTCCAGAACGAATAAAAATAAATATTTAAAACTGAATACCTACCTTGACATACACACATGGCTGTATAACAGTGTGATGAGGGAAAACGGTGGCATGCACAGCAGGGAATCTTCCTAACCTCGCACTCCATATTCAGAACATCTTTCGGTTGAAACAATCGTTATTAAATCTCTTTAGAAGGTACACAATTCTTTAATACAGGCTTGATAAAAGTTTTAATAATTCGAATATCCCTCTTAACAAAATGATCTAATATTGAATTAATAGTAGAGAATCTAAAGATTCTATAAGAAAGATAGAGTTTAATTCTAATATTTGTTTTAAAAATTTAAAGTAACCTTCAAATATAATTTAAACATAAAGATTAAAATATTCTTATTTTCCAAAGTAACTACCTGATTATTTACTCGCCCCTCTCCAAAACAAGAAATCAAAATACTCCAGGCAATTGTAGCATTGGTATTGCTACACCTAAGGACTATCAAAGTCAGGTTAAATGAATGAGACCATTCCTAGATAAATCCACTGTGAATATGATGAGTGCAAGGTTCACACAAACAGTCGATGGGCTTAATCCAGTAACCGGGTGGATCTATCCAAGATGGCTAAGGTTCCACTTCAGAGACATTCCCAGAAACATAAGGCGAGAAGAAAAACCCAGGGAGTATATTATGCCAAGATAACAGGACAAAAATACTATCCCAGTTCGTGACAGAGTTAAAAAAAGAAGCCTTAAGGAAGGCATAGAAATGACGTCAGCGCTGATGACTCAATGACACAGTAAGGTCATTAAACCAAGACGATCAAGACAATTAACCAGTGATACCCAGCCAAAAGGAGCATACCAGTAACAGCCAAGCACAGTAGCCAACAAAGTTTCTAAGTATTAGCCGTCTACAGAAGCAGTTTAAAGTACCAAATAAAAGAGAGTGCTGAAATACGCAGGAATAAGTATTGGTCTATTAGAAAATCCACAGTAGAAGGAACGCGTAATCCCAGTGATAAAAATGACTTGATACAGTAGCCAGAGGACCAGAACAGGGGCCCAATTCCTGACGCCTTCGTTAACTTATCGCATGCGATAACGTATGCGACTTGATGAAAGTGTATTCTTGAACTGGCGGCATTCGTCAAATTTATTAACGTATGCGCTAAGAAATGATGATTTTCAAAGAGCGCTCATGACCGTTGGACAACCACTTTGTCGCATTCGTTTAGGTGAAAGTAAGGTTATAATTGTCAATCCTGCTTTATCATATGTGATTAGTGTTTCTATATTTTGGTTTTGTTTTGTGATTTATTGGGAAATATTTATTTTTAATTTTACTTTTTTGAACATTTTATTAGTTATTAAAATATAAAAATTAAACTTTTTGTACCGTGAACTCTTTTATTGGACGTTTAGGTGCCAGTTTATTTTGGTATACTTTATTTAGTATGGATGATATAGAAGAAATAGGAGTTTTACAGGCACTAAACAATGTTATAAATTCTACTAAAGTTTCACGCTGTTTTTCCGTTATTCGTGAACCACGCTGTTCCATTTTTAATATTCTAAATCTAAACCACTCCAATTCTCAAGTAAAAAATACAAATATTCATAGTTAAAACATCTAAAAACCAGAAATTATTAGACATCTGCAATCCATTTATTTTTATAATTTTTGGCATTTTTGACATATGTCAATGCAATTATCTCATATTCAGTGATACCATCTTTGGTATTCTCAATCCTCATTGGTTAAGACTATGCAATAATCAAAGACTCTTCGTTAACACGTTCGACTTGATTCGCGATTATCGCATGGTGTTCAGGGATACTAAATTGCTGTCGTATGCGTTAACGACCATACGTTACTTAGCGCATGCGGCAGTTAACGCATGTTTCGAGAATTGGGCCCCAGATCGTCACGGGTTAAATTCAGGTAGGCCAATGATCAGGAGATGGTGCGAGCTGACAGCTAGAGAGTAAAGGATAGTTACGTCCAGCAAGCAAGACGTAACTGGTACAGTAAAGCGAGAATAAGTTTAAAAAATAGATTGCTCGTAAATATTTTTGATAATTTTTGTAAAATATTTAGATTAAGCGTTCTAAAAAAATAAATAAACATACGTAGTTCAATTTTTTGTCGAATTAGGAAGAAATGTATTAATCGGCATTATTTTTAGTGGTAAATCAAGATTCCACAAAAATTATGTTGTAAAAGTAACGCTGATATATAATTTAAACAGTCAAGTTAAAATATTCTTATTATATATGATTTTAACTCTCCCAAACAACACATCTAGTACATCTATTTTGATATCTAGAGTAAATTGATAATAGAAAAAAGAGCAGTTGACTCCAATCAATTTATTTGGCCTTTCTCCCTGTTTAAGAGATTCCTTGTTGCTGGCCTAAAATTATTAACATGTTTCGTCAGGACCTTCTTTCCAAACAGTATAAATAAACCGTAAATACATATAAATTTCTCCCTAGATATTTTAATGCTTCATTTGTCATTTTAATCGATTATTAACGAGTTTTGAAGTTAAGACTTGTTATATTGTTTTTGCATGGAGACAGATAATTATTTTATCAAATACTATGCCTCTGCAGTTTTTTATTGTTGCTTGATTGGTAGAGATTACAGGGAATACAATAAGCTACATCTCTGATTGTCCAAAATTTACAGGCTCTGGGCAGTGTGCTTTTTATGGCTCCTGTTATGTTGAGACATGCTGTTCCTTGAATTAATTTTAGTTTGCGGATAGCTCTTAATTTTTGGGTTTTCGGTACCCAGACAACTGCACCATATGTTAGCATAGATCTTACGATGTCCGTGTCCATGCGACCACTCTGGGGAAGAGACCCCAGGTGCATCCTGTAACAATCAACTATCTAGAAGACTATTTGTAACTACTGATAGGTCTTTAGCTACTGTTGTTAATATACTATTAAGAGAGCCCATTCACCAGTGGCATATAAAAATAAAAAAATTAAATTAAAAGAACAAAAATTATCCCTTAATAGCATAGTCGAGCGGTTCTTGGCAGTACCTTTTAGACTTTTGTAGTCCCAAGAGAATAAAAACGCCGAGGCTTCTCAAATGATCGGAATATCTCACTGGAAAGGAGGGAAGAGATTATTAAGTAGATATTATTAATAAGTATTAAAACAATAATAAATGTATATTTAAAATAATTACAAAATTGACTAATAGTCTCAAAAATAAATTAATAAAATTATATTTAGGGAAAAAAGCACTACTTGATAATATATCAAAACTTTTAATAAAAAAACCTATAATTTTTGACCACTAGATAAACTTTCTATTGAATTATATAGTTTGGACTAACAACTAAAATAAGCACTGGAAACTTTAACTACACTCACCGGCAGAATTAACCGCCCACCCAATTATTTTTATTTATTTCTGAAATTTTCGGAGATTTTCGTCACTTTTTGACATTAGTTGATATGACGTGACATTTTGACAGTAAATAAATTTTTAACTGTCAGTGCTGTCATTCTTTCACTTTTTATTAGTAATTTGGTTCCAATTTGGCTTGTTTAATGTTAGTCTATTTATAATTTTTTTCTTTATTAGACTTGTTTAGTGTTGGTGTATATTTTGTAAAATCGGTTTAAGTTAAGTTCAAAACAGTTTTATTCAAAACAATACCATTGGGAGCAGAATCAGTAGCCAAAGCTGTAGTTCTATCTGATGGGTTATAGTCAACGTCGTATTGCTGGAATACTTGATGCTGCTCGTGAAACAGTCAGAGATACCATAAGGCGTTTTCGAGAGACAGGTTCTTACACCAGAAGGCCTGGTCAGGGCCGCCATCGCTGCACTTCAATGAGGGACGATCGTTTTGTTGTGAGCACGATTTTAAGAGATCGGTTCTGTACCGCTGTTGAAGCCCGTACTCGTCTTGCTGAGGTTAGAAATGTGGAGGTCAGCGAGAGAACCATAAGAAGGAGGTTGGCAGAAAAGAATGTTATAGCGAGACGCCCTTACCGAGCACCTCAGCTTCGCCCTCATCACAAAACAGCTAGACTCCGTTTTGCGCGTGAATACAGTATGTGGAATATGGATCAGTGGAAGAATGTTTTATTCTCTGACGAGAGCAGAATTGCTTTAAAATATCCAGATGGCCGCCAGCGTGTATAGAGACGCCCGAAAGAACGGTTTGCTCTTTGTGCTCTTATGGAAACTGTGGGTTATCAAGGAGGCTCAATAATGATATGGGGCGGAATTTCTTACGAGGCTCGTACGGATCTGGTAATTTTTGCTAGAGGCGGTGTAGATGCTCACAAGTATGTTCAAGAAGTTCTTCAAGAACATGTCATTCTTTTTGCGCCATATATTGGCGACGACTTTGTTCTTCAGCAAGATAACGCGCGATGTCATGTTGCTCGAGTGGTTACGCAATATCTTAACGAAGTTGGCATCAGAACTTTGCCATGGCCAGCACAGAGTCCAGACCTCAATCCAATTGAACATATTTGGGACAACCTAAAAAAACGGATTCGAGTACGAAGACCAGCTCCAACCACTATTCGATAGCTGAAAACTGCTACGGTGGAAGAATGGGAAAATATCCTACAAGCTGAGATTCAAGCCATCATGGATACCATTCCACGCAGGCTTAGTGATGTGATCAGGGCAAGAGGGGGTAACACTCGTTACTAAAGTGAACAATACTTTTTGTCGATAAATTTCATGTATTGCTCATCTTATTCAAAAAGTTCAAAATGTTCAAAAACTGTTTTTCTTTCATTTTCTAAAATTAAACAAAAACTTTCATTTGATTGGTATTTGTTTGCTTTTTCAAGATGTACTTAGACATTAAAAAGTAAAAAAAAATCAAAATTACAAATATCTCCAACTAAATAACAAAACATTGGGTGGGCGGTTAATTCTGCCGGTGAGGTATATAATATATAAGATAGTTGAGGTATTCAGGACGAAAATGTAAAATTGGCATTTATATGTAAAACAATTAATCATCTCAAACAAAACATTTTAAAAATAATTTAAAGATATTTACCCATAGTTCACAAATTGCTGCACAGAAACTTTACTTTACACATTACTTTGTTTCGGGACTTAGGGTCCCGAAACAAGAGTTTTGGACTTCAGTCCTTACTCGAATATTTTTTATTTCTGTCCAGTCTCTCTATATAAACCCAAAATTTACGAGATAGTTGTACTTTTTAGAATGACTACGTTCTACCTTGAATTCCCTAGTTCAAAGTAAGTCATTGATTGGAGTAATAACCTGATTATTTGTTTTATTTCCATACGTGTGTTTCCTTTTGAATTTTTAATTTAAAACATTAAAAATACTTTTTTAGAATTTTTGGTAAATTCTTTATATTTTCCAATAATAATGACAATTATTACAGTCCCGCGGTTCGATGGCAATGTTCATAAGCAATGCATGCTTTTTTTACAGTTTTCTGGGTGTCATTTTCATGTTAACTTGGTGTCAAAGATAGGACCTACGTTCTTCATTTCTGTTGCAAAGTTTAGTTGTGTGTTTAGGAGCTCTGGAGGTTTTAATTCCATTTGCATCCTTTTTCTTACAAAAAGGATTATTTCTTTCTTCTTGAAAATGATAGACAGTGAATGCTCCTTGTACCACTGTTCTATAATTTTGAGAGTTACTTGCATTGTTCCGCAGAGTATGATTTCAAATTTCCCTGTTTACTGAATACCTGGTCATAGTTTATAGCTAAAGAATCAGTTAGCTCACTCTGCCTCGGCACTTTTGATCTCAATTTTCCAGTTTATGCATTGGATTTGTGTCCCTGGCGCATACATAATCAAATCATAATAGCCCAAGAGCCCACTGCAAATTTTTACCCTCATCTGATAACGAAATGAAATATACCCCAAAAGCATATAAGCACATTGTACTTTATCAAATCCCAATCCTGAGCAAAGTGGTTAAAAGATTATTTTATATTAAAAAAATCACAATAAGGCATGACAGCGCTAATTTTGTTTACCCTTAAAGTTTTCCAGAAAATAACACATTTAAATCTATCTTAATATATATCGTTAAAGGGAAACATTTACTTCCTCTAAACATCACACAAAATTATATATCCACCACGATTAGTAGGTAAAAATCATTAAAAATTTGCATCAATTTGCTTATTTAAAAATGTATTTGTATGCCTGTTGTTGTCATTCATTTTTACAGGTTGCCCTAAAAACGTCAAAAAACTACTGTGATTATGGTTTAAAAGAATTTGCTACGTTGAATTCGTATTGACGAAAACAAATAGCATTGGGTTCGTAATTAACAGGCTAGCTCAAATAAAAATAAACACTTTACTATTTTAGCCCGGTATATTTCCTTTAGGTGTTTAAAGTTTACGTGTGTATAAGAAAATATAGAGGAAAGGATACAATACAACGATAGCAACAATGCCAAATAAGCAGTGGCGTACTAATATATAGCAAACGTGCAATTATTCAAATAAAACAAAAGCTTTTAAATAATACCAAGGCGTATCGATACAGATTGGTGTACCTGTTGATAAGTATAAAATATATATTAATTCAAGTAATTAGTAGATGATATATCTTGTATCGTATAAGAAAATAAGAATTTTGATATAAAAAAGTCAAAAAAACAAATGTATAATTAGTAGTGCAATTGGTTTTAGTCTTAGATTAAAGAGACCGAAGATATAACATTGCACACTGCGCATGTTGTCTATTTTAAGCCAAAGTAACCCACCAATTGAAAATCATTGTTGCACGACGCCACCCGAATTGCTCCGATTTTCATTCAGCGATCACCTTCACCTGAGTTTAATCACCATTGACAGCTGTTTTTTGATTTATTTGTTGGTATTATAGCAATTTAAAGTGTTCTAGTTATTCAATTTCAAGTTCAAAATGTCACGATGTATCTTGAAAAGTATGTACTTATAATACAAGTACTACTGTTATGAATATATTCGTTTTCAGCGGTAAATATTTATTAACGTTTTGACATAAAGCGCCATGATTCTCTGGGCTGAATACTTCAGATCCGCATTAAGGGGTTTCAATAAATATTAAGCATCAGAAATCAGATTTCATATTACTTACATAAATTTACAAAAGGGTAAAATTTTGAACATTTAATTTAAATAAATAGTAAATAGGCATTGTTTCTAACGAAATTTTGTATTTAAAAAGTAGTTTTATAAGAATGTTTTCTAAAGGTAGTTTTTAGCCCTTTTTGGTAAATAAATAAGAGGTAAAGAATCATAGTTGCTAGCTAAATTTTATTTTTATAAGGTATTTTTATAAGGTATTTTTATAAGGTATTTTTATAAGAATATTAGATGAAATACAGGATGACCTACTTAAAATTTCAAGGTTTATCTTATTTGCGGTTAAATCGAAAGTGACATTGAATTTTCAGTCTTAAAACAAAGTAATCTAGTATAAGCCAAAAAAAAATATCAAAGTTACAGGAGTTAGGTCCGATTCCACCGTTGTGTTAAACGGAGATTAAAATGACAGTGTTAATGTAAAAATGTCATTTTAAACTTCGTTTAACACAACGGTGGAATCGACCCTTAGTCACGTTAATAAAATGTTACATTACAAACCCCTAAATAACTCGAACATAATTTTCGTTTACTAAAAAAAAATCCAAAATTTAGCAATATTTATTTATTATACAATCGAATGCGATTTCAAAGATAACTGGATCAAAAAATCCGAATTTCTAAATTTTGGAGCTAAATGCTCAGATAAAAGCAAGCGACCGATAGGGGTTACAAAAATAATCGATTTATCGATAATTCTGATATTTTTTTAATGAAAATCGATTTATCCGCTGTTTTTAATAAATTATTTTCGTTTTTTTTTTAAGATAATGTATTAATCGATTTTAAAGGAAATACAAAAAAAGTAGATTTATTCAAAATAATCGATTTATCGTTTAATCGGTTTTTTAATTATTTGATTATTTTCGATTTTTCGAAGATATTATATGAAAATAATCGATTGAATATAATCGGTTATTTTACATAATCGATATTTTTGTAATTTTTTTAAAATTATCGATTTATTGGATAATCAGCTTTTTAATAATCAATTATTTTCGATAATCGAATAATCAATTTCAAAGGAAATATGAAAAAAGGATTATTAGAAAATAATAGATAATTCGTTTTATTTTTTGGAAAATTGATTTATCATAGAATCGGCTTCTTAATTAATTGGTTATTTTCGATTAGGCGATTATTTTGGAATTATTGATTATTTTTGGTATTTCAAAGATAATCGAATTATCGATTTTAAAGGAAATACAATAAAAATAGATTATTGATAATAATCGATTGATCGAAAATAATCGATTATTTAAAATAATCGATCATTCTGTTTTTTTTGAAAATCGATTTGTCAGTTAATCGACTTTTTAATTAATCGATTATTTTTGAAATACAATAAAATAGATTATTGGTAATAATCGATTTATCATAGAATCGGCTCCTTAATTAATTGATTATTTTCGATTAGGCGATTATTTTGGAATTATCGATTATTTTCGGTATTTCAAAGATAATCGAATTAACGATTTTAAAGGAAATACAATAAAAATAGATTATTGATAATAATCGATTGATCGAAAATAATCAATTATTTAAAATAATCGATCATTCTGTTTTTTTTAAATCGATTTATCAGTTAATCGACTTTTTAATTAATCGATTATTTTCGATTTTTCAAAGATTATCGAATAATCTGTTTCCATGGACGAAAAAAAATGGTTTATTTGAAAATAATCGATTATTTAAAATAAACGATTATTCTATTTATATTATATTTTGTAAACACTGATTTATCGGTTAATTGGCTTTTTAATTAATCGATTATTAAGATAATTAAGTAGTCGATTTTAAAGGAAATGACAAAAAATATATTGTTTGAAAATAATCGATTGATCGAAAATAATCGATTATTTTCAATGATCGATAATTTATTTCGATAATCAATCATCCCTAGCGACCAAATGACTTTTAATAGATTTAAATTTTAAAATGTTATCTGGTTTCAGACATATGCATTTCTAGAGTTTTATGTGACTCATCCTTTATAATAATTAAGATTCCTAAAGAAAGAAGCCTTAACATACCTTTTTCTGAGGTTATAATACAAAACAGCATTTTCTCATTTTGACTAATTTTTATTATTATGTAATAGCCGTAGAAAAAATATAATGTTCAACTCATAAGGGTAGATTTGCAGTATTAGCCTGCGCACATGCTATTTTTATAATACTCGTAGACAATAAGTAACATTTTTTGCTCTATTAACAATATATTCTATTTCAACATTTTACTGTAATCTCTTGCAGAAAAGTCCGTAGTAAATAAACGCTAACGAAATATTCTATAAAAGGTCTTCTCTTTACATAAAATGTCGTGGCGTCTGTTTGATATTAAAAAATCACGTTAATTTTATTTCATAATACAAAATTCGATTAAACACCTTTTAAATAAACCTAATAGTTCATTAAGATGCTAATAAACAAAGTCCGGTCCCTGTCACAGAGTTCGGGTCGCCGCGTGTCGCCGCCCAGTTCCCCACTCCGTTAACCCTTCTTTAGAAATTGGCAACATTTGCGCAGGTTTAAAACCGGTGTATGTTATATCTCTGGTCTCTTTTATCTACGGTTTTATTACATAATTATATAACACACAAATCAAGTCTTCAATTGAACAAGTAAAATTGTGTGAAAAAAATGCATTCGTTCTTGAATCTCAGAAAGTAGAAATTTTACGGGAAAAATGAGACAAAAATAAAAATTTTGTGCGATTTTTTACTTCCTCGAATTTAAGAATAGCTGCACAAGGATCGATCATTAAAATAACTTGAAAATTAAAACTTGTATGCGGAAAACTAAAATAATTGAGAGAAAAATTATTCTGACGCTTGGCGTAGATAACTCAATTAGAATTTTAAACTTATTCAATATTTGAGTTTTATAGTGATACTTATTTCAAAAATATACCTACCAAATAAGAAACGGATATGCGATGTTCAGACAGGTGGGGATGGTGTTTCCCCCGAGCCCTTATTTTTGGGAAAGGTCCAGATTTTTGATAAACACTGTAATTTTTCACGAGATACAATAGAAAAAATAAAATATTGCACGGTTCTTGTCATTGATAAACATAAAAAAGCCAGTTATAAAGTTAGTAAGTACTACCATTGTATAAATATATGTAATGTACTATACTTTATCTACAACCACAATCATACATTCATAATAACGTGAAGGCTTTCAAAATCTATAACAATTTTTAAATATATTTAAATAAAAATATTGTAAATTGCAATTGCAAATACTAAATTAACTAAAAAAAAATTGTTTTAAATACAAACCTTTGTTAATATTATTTTGGATTAAGAGCCTCATTTAAATATATTCTAATTTTATCAAAAAATTTGCTTTTAAAACTGCCTTTTGAGGTAGCTATGCTTTTAACTTTGGGCACGTTTCAATATTTACTTTATTTGACATGGAATAAATACACTGCGGCTGCCCTATTTCAAAACACAGTAATAAACATTTTTGTAAAAATTGTGTTTCTTGCATTTTTTGAATTGCTGTGTTTTGCTGAACATTTTAATATATCACAAATTAAAATCGGTTTATAAATAAGGGTGCAGGTGCAATAACGTGCAGGCAAAACTAAGTAACTAACCTTTTAAACAGGTTTATACCATAGCAAATAGTTCATAACAAAACGAATTTCAAAGCCAAGTAACTTCCACACAGTTACAGGGTTTTGGTATGGGTTTTGTAGTTACAGTATTTTGTACTAGTAAATCGGTTTAAATTACATCTATGCTATCCCCAACATTATAATATCTTGTTAAGTGCAGACGAATCTTTTATTCTTATTATTAGACGTGCAACTTTAATGAGTCAGTTGTTTGACTTAAGTTAGAACAGGAGGATTTGCGGAGGATGATAATGGTAAATTCTGCTCGTTTAAGCGTTAAAAAGGTACAAAAAAGTCATTAAAATCTTAAAATTATATACAGTAATCTGGGGCAACTTGGTCACCTTTTTCGGACTTTTTCCCAAATATCTTTTTTATTTTTTAACGCATTTGCACCCACAACAATATAAGGAAACAGTTATCGTTTGCAAAAAGTCATGTTTTTGTTTTCTTAAAAAAAAAATATATAAATATGGGGGAACAAGTTACCCCGCGTTTGGGGCAACTTGGTCACTTTTGGGAATTTCTAATAAATTAGCGTTTCTAAAGGTTTGCAAGACCAGGTTGGCCCGGATTCACTTAAAAAAAAATAAAATTATCCCATAGTTCAAAATTTTCATAAATAGCCCATTTATTAATTAATTTCTAAAAAATAACGACAAAAAATGTTGTAAAAATGTATTAAACTTATACATACAGGTACAAAAACTTATAAAACATAAAAGGAACTCTCAAATGAAACTCAGGTAACACTCTTATCTTAAACTTAGGTAACTCTTAACTTAATTAACTTAATCACTAGATATGAAGTCTTTGTCTGTCCCAGAATCATCTTGATATTACAATGGTTCTGATGCATCTGAATCGTCACAGTAATCGCATTTAAAATAAGGATCTTCACTTCAGTTGTTGAATAGGCCACATATCCACTTAAGGCACTGGATGCATTTAATCCAATTTTGTCCGCCATAAAAGTCTTTCTAATTACAAAAACAAAGGCCACACTTCGCATCTGTTTGACTTTTCACTTGTCTTTCACTTTTTTGACTATGCTGAATTGAATAGGATTTTTTCTTAATTTTGTTCGTTCTAACTACATCAGATGGTCCTGGGACATCTAGTAGCTCCAATGCTTGAGTAGTGGGCCTACAAGGTCTACAGGGACAGTTACAATAGGTTCATCTGTGGTATCTGTGGTAGCCACTTCATTATCTGCATCTCTTGCCAAATTTTTACCAGGTTGAATTTTCTTGCACCTTTTTTTCTTTGGATTTGCTTCGCTGCCAACCCCTCTGTGTTATCTCAGAAGATCTACCAATGATGCATCAAGAGATCTTGCAATTGCGTCTCAATCGTCTGGTATGATTCCATTAGGTGGATAAAGCCCAGTGGCTCGAAATCCAGATATCAAATTTTGGTTGACAGTATCAGACATGCCCTTCTATAACCTAGAGAGCAATTTGGGAAACTGTTCTTTTGGAAGATTTCCTGGATATCGACTTTCTTTCCTCCATTATTCTAAAATCTTTCTCCAGCACTGTATCAGTTTAAATATAGCCACATCCAGCGGCTGCATTAGATGCGTGGTAATTGCAGGGAATGAAGTAATATAAATAGTATGCTCTTTACAGTGGCTGGCGAGGTTATCACCCACCACCAGGGGCGGTTTCTCCATTGGTTCATTTGTGCAGTGAACACCTAGTTAAATTTTATAAAAACACATTATTTTAATATTACATAAATAACATAAAAATATAAATTTAATTTTAATATTTTTATTTTCAAACGTGTTAATCTATATTTTTTGTACATCATTGTCCTCTGGCTGATCGCGTCTCTGTATCACAGTATACCTAAGTATACTGTGTCTGTAGCGCATTATGATGAGTGAGCCTAACACGAGTGAGACGATATGCCGAATGCATACAGCTAAAAAGAGAAGACAACACGCCAACAGATCCTTCAAACTGTCAAAGAACACATTAATCGGCGTGCCGCTCACAAACAAGGTTGCCAAACCAGTGTTGCCAGTCTAGTACAATTCACAATAAGCTACGTTAGTTTGATCTGTCTACAGGCACAGCATAATTTTGTAAATAATGGTAAAAAATCCAATTAAATATTATTTTTCACACACAAATAATACAGATATGACTGTAAAAATTCATAGGTAACTAGATTTACCATATTGAGATGTTTTTATTCTAATTTAAAGATAAATATTCGGTCCTAACGAAGTGTGGCAGAAAACCCGGTGCCATGACTATTGTGGTGGGCAGTGGCGGCTTGTTGTAATTTAAAATGGGTGTTAATTTTTTCCAATAATTTTATCATATGTAAGTTCGGATCAAAACTTTGTACAAGAGTCAATATCGCTGTTTTTTTTTATTATTTGAGTTTGTATTAAGTGTAGTTATTATTATCAACATCACACTGTTTTTAAGCACTACAACTATTAATAAATGAATATTTTAGTTAGTGTGAAATTTGTTTTGTTTTTAATACGTTGAAAACCATCTATAACCATTATTAATTAGTAAACTGACTTTTCTTCATAATTTAAGATTATTTTTAAATATATATCAGGTTATGTAGAAAGCTTGACATTGATTTTTGTGTAAAAAAATTTATATGAAACTGTATCTACCATTTTTACAAAATTATGCTGTGCCTGTAGACAGATCAAACGAACGTAGCTATTTGTGAATTGTACTAGACTGGCAACACTGGTTTGGCAACCTTGTTTGTGAGCGGCACGCCGATTAATGTGTTCTTTGATAGTTTGAAGGATCTGTTGGCGTGTTGTCTTCTTTTTTTAGCTATATGCATTCGGCATATCGTCTCACTCGTGTTAGGCTCACTCATCATAATGCGCTACAGACACAGTATACTTACTTTATAAATTGTTTATTTTACCTTATACATTTTTTTTTACTCTTCATACAGTATTATGTGAAGAGTATTATAGGTTTACTTTGTCTGTCTGTCCGATGTCACGTTTTTTGTCTGCACGATAAGTCAAAAACGAGAAATGATATGAACTTGAAAATTTTAAGCAAAAATCAAGCTCTATAAGGGGACAAAGCTACTGATTTTGAACAAATCTGATTAAAAATAGGGGGTTAAGATGGATTGAAATTAAAAAAAAAATCTAAATTAAAAACGAAAAGCAATATCAATATGAAATTTTTAGTAAAAATGGAGCTTTATAAGAAGATAAAGCCTATTGATACTGAAAAAAGGGGTATATTGGGGCGTTAAGGGGGGTTAAAATATAAAAAAATCCTAACTGAAAAACTTGAAATTTTTAGCAAACATCAATCTCTAAAAGGAAAAGAAGCCCTTTCATTATAAAAAAAAAATCTAAATAAAATGGGGGTATTAAGGGGGGTTGAAATTAAAAAAAAAAAACAAAAATGAAAAGCGATATAAACATGAAATTTTTAGTAAAAATCAATGTCTATAAGGAGATGAGCTCTATTGATTGTGAAAACAATCTGCTTAAAAATGGGGGTTAAGGGGGTCTGATAAACTGCGAAGAGTATCATTTAAAATGCCAGGCATTATATATCTTTATTCTAGTTTGTGTCTGTGTAATATTATGTATTGTGATGGGACTGATATTATAAAATAAACATTTAAAACATATTAGTTCTTATTTTATTTGCTAATAAAAGGTATTTAAAAAATATATTTTTTATTTGACATCTGTGACAAATTGTGAAAATGATTAAACTTACAATAAAAACTAAAAAATGTTAGATAAAGTTTCATATAAAATTTTTTACACAAAAATCAATGTCAAGCTTTCTACATAACCTGATATATATTTAAAAATAATCTCAAATTATGAAGAAAAGTCAGTTTACTAATTAACAATGTTTATAGATGGTTTTCAACGTATTAAAAGCAAAAGAAATATCACACTAAAATATTCATCAATAGTTGTCGTGCTTGAAAACATTATGATGTTGATAATAATAACTACACTTAATACAAACTCAAATAATAAAAAAAAACAGTACAAAGTTTTGATCCGAACTTACATATGATAAAATTATTGGAAAAAATGAACACCCATTTTAAATTACAACAAGCCGCCACTGCCCAACACAATAGTCATGGCACCGGGTTTTCTTCCACACTTCGTTAGGACCGAATATTTATCTTTAAATTAGAATAAAAACATTTCAATATGATAAATCTAGTTATCTATGAATTTTTACAGTCATATCTCTATTATTTGTATGTGAAAAATAATATTTAATTGGATTTTTTACCATTGTTATAAAAATGTAGTTACTGTGTTTTAAAATAGATCAGCCGATTACATATAATGATGAAGGTTTGAGTTGTTCCATAAGTTCCCCAAAATATGCCAAAGGCTTCTCGGAAAATTAGTTTACATTGTTTTTTATACGTCAGTCCATATACCTTTGGTATACTATTTCATACCTTGCCCTTGATTTTGAGGGTAGTAATTTGTTAGTAGTATTAGCAACTTTTTTAAGAATATCAGGAAGAGTTCCTTGAAATTCATTTTTACTATCTGACGAAAACATTTTATTCTTAAAAAAAATTATTTTGTAACTACAAAAATGGCGAATTTTTCCATTTCTGCAATGTCAAAACTATTAATCGTATCCATAGCGATCACCTAGCAACGAGGTAATATGAATAGTGTTTGATAAATAAAATTGTTATGTAATAATATATAATTACAGTTTTTAAATTTCATTACCTAACAATATCTGTAATAATGTATTTACTTATAAACAAAATAATACATAATACATGATTTACTGTAGTGGTTGTAGATAAAAGTAAATTAATATACAATTTAATTTATGACAATTACTATTATCTAATAAATATTTTTATATAATTATTCACTGTCTTGGCATAATAAATATTGAATTATTTCAACCAAAAAAAAATAATTTGTTAAAAAGGACAGCCGCATTTTTAGTCGAGTAACTTTCAGTTTGGGCCAGACGGTTGTCGGAATAACTTTTCAGTAGACATGACGCCCTTGTCAGATCAGCCATCGTTCCGATACGACTGATAGCAGACTGACTCCTGACTTCCTTTCCTCTGCCTTCTCGAAAATTTTACAAGAAATTCAATTGAGTGTGAGACCCTCTTCACTTGTTTGAATACAAAATTGACTTGTTGCTTATTTTATGAGAAATATGGAGGTCGCTTAAAGTTTTTATGATGGCGCACATAGAGAAATATATTTATATATATTTTTATTAGTTTTAGGTTTGTATTTCATATAAAGGTAGAAGAAAATATCACTTTAACATAATGTTATTTTAAATAAATATACTTCACTTAAAGTTAAAAAATATTTATATTTAAGCATATAAGTCGAATTAATAATAACAGAAAAGAAAAGCACACTGTTAAGTATATTTTAATACTGTTTAATAATTCAACTAACTTTTGTAAATTTTCTCTACCTATGAGAATAATATTTTTAAACAAACACATAGTCAAGAAAAAACTGTATCTATATATTGAACAAAGTAACAAGAAAATATGCAAGTACCTATATGCTAAAATTTTTGTATAATTCTTTTTTAATATATATAAATCTATTGATATGGATACGCTGTCTAACCAAACGCTCCTTACTAAAAAAAAATCTTTTGTCCTCTTTCTCTACCAAATGTCATCTCCTGAATTGCTTGAGCTGCTTCCTGTTCCTCTCCTGTTTTTTCTTTTCCGTTGGTATTCTTGGCATTATTCCTCACTGGATCAAATAAATTGATAACCATTCCTGTATTAAGGGGAGGGGGCTTTGAAGGCTGCAAAAAAATCGTTTTAGCAATAAAAACTGAAATTTCAACTCTCTCTAAATCCCTTGTTACCCATACAGTATTCAAAATGGTTTTTGGAAAAAGATATTTATTTTTTTATCATCCATCGAATGGCTCAAATAAATTAAAAAAAAATCAATATTGTTCCCGCAATAAAAACTTTGAAATTTCAACCCTCTCTAAATCCCTTATTACCTATACACCACTAAAAATTGTATTTAAAAAAATACATTGTTTTTTATTAGCTTTGTTTTTTATTAGCTATTAGCTAAACGTTTGAAAAAACAAATTTAGTTCTAACAATAAAAAAATTTAAATTTAAAATGTTAAAAGTTTTTTTTTTCTATTATCTATCGAATGTCTCAAACACATTTTAGAAAAAAAAACAAATTTCTTTCTAACAATAAAAATTTTAAAATTTCAACCCTCTCTTTATAGCATTCAAAATAATATTTAAAAAAAGTTTTTTTTTTATTAATTATGGAATGGCTTAAATAAATTTAGAAAAAAACAAATTTCATTCTGGAAATAAAACCTTTGAAATTTCAAATCTCTCTAAATTTATTATTACTTATATAGTATTCGAAATAATATTTAAAAAAGTTGTTTGTTTATATATCGGATGGTTCCCCACTTTGTATCTGTTATACACATATACGCATATAGCTACATTTGCAGATGATACTGCTATCCTAGCGATAGGAAAAGATCATAAAAAGGCTGCAAATAAACTACAAACATCAGATAATCTAATAAATAAAAGATTGCATACTAAACTAAACAAAACCAAATCTGTTAATATTAATTTTACTAACAAAAATCATTAACGAATAACAATTAACATAAATAATGCCCAGGTCCCTTTTGTTAACTCGGCCAAATATCTAGGTATTGCATTAGATACAAGACTTCGCTGGAAGGTCCATGTTAAAAAGAAAAGACAAGAGTTAGATATAAAATTCAAGAAAATGCACTGGTTACTTGGTAGACATTCCAGCCTATCTACAAAATTCTGTTATATTACCAAGTTCTTAAACCAATTTGAACATTTAGTATTTTTTTTACATTTATTAGGAAACAAAATTTTTTAGAAACAGAAGATACATTTTAAAAATTTAAATAAAAAATATTAATCAAAAATAAAATGCACAGATATGTGTGTAAAATACAAAAAATATGGAAAACTACGCAAGTTTAATTGCAAATAAACTACAGAGTATGTTTATCTGTTGCTTGTGCAGTTTGAAGTTTGATATCATCTAAAGTAACTCCTAGTAACTCCTACTTTTTTTGTTGCGTCAAAATATTTAAAAACATTGTATATTACTTCACGACTTTGTCCATTAATAACAGATCTGCGCTTTTTTTCACCCACAATAGAAGCCATTATCAAAAATAAAACCAGTCACTTTAACCAAAACACAGAAACAAGAAACAAATAATGATCTAGTCGTTACGCTACTGACCGTAAGCAAGGACAAGGTTCAAATTGTGAATGGGCGTGGCGATTTTTAAGTAAACGAACTTGAGCATTTGCGCTGGTTCTTCAGATCTGGCGTTTACAATAGCAACCTATTACTACGAACATAAAATATACACAAAATGTAAAATATACTTATATTATGTCAATGTCAGTACAATGATCTTAGTTTAAACGCCCAACTTTGACGGTTCAATTTTTCGGATACTTTAAGTTCAGGCGTGATCTACATTTGAAATACACCATCTTTCAATTGAACCCAGTTCAATTACTGAACTGAGTTTAAACTTTGATTGAAAAACTAGCCCTAATTGATCCTGGCCCAAAAAATATTATTTCCTGACCAGTAGCGTTCCCTAGAAATTTATCCCCATCTTGCACAAATTGAAAAATATAACAAGAATTCGAAGGGTTGGTGACTCAGTGGTAGAGTCTCTGCCTGCGGATCCAGGGGTCCCAGGTTCGAATAACACCTTTGGCCGGGAATTTTTATTTAATTTAATTATTTGAAATTAATTCTGATGCCTTGGTAGGATTCCCCACTTGACCATTCATTGTTGGGTTCTAATTAATAGTGATGTTCCTAAAGTGGCGATGGGAAACAGTAACAAAGCCTACACAGAACACACATGATTGAGAATTTAAACACAAACTTGAGACTGGCATATTAGGTATATACACCTAGGCCATAAATCGAAAAAAAAAAAAAACAAGAATTCGCAAGTAGGTAGGTGCATTCACAAGGTGTTTCATTATTAATTATCCACATTGTAACTGGATAATCCTAAACATATGAAGATTAAACTGAGATTAAAAATTCACCAACCAGGATAAAAATTTAAGAACGATTTGCATCCATTTTTTTTTTTTTCGTTCATCATGCATGGCAAATAGTTTTTGCATGTTAAGAGACCTGTTAAAAGAGTTTTTCACTATTAATAGAGGCGTATCGTATTGATAAACACTAGCTTCCTTCCCTTACATTCGAATCCACTGTGATAATTATTAAAATAACATAGTTTTTTATACCTCTTTATTTTATTGGTAAATATTGCTCTCTTCTCTCATTGTCAGTAGTTTTCAAAATATTTCCCTCACGGAAAAAATGTGTACTTTATTTAAGATAATTTGTGTTTGTATATTCGTAAGTAGAACTCTTCTCGTTTTAAAATTTTAGTAACGCTTGATCAACAGTAAGTAGTTATTAAATTTTGCTGGTTGGCATTTATCCATACAAATCTGCCATTTATATGTGATTTACTTTTTACGTAGCTTTTGGGAAAAATATACATCTTCGTATTAATTTTAATATTAAAAATCATTCATAAATTGTGCTTAGGGGTTGTAAAGACGGAATGTTTTTAAATTACTTTTAGATTTTTGGTGTCTGTACCATAAGGAATTATTGACTTGCCTTTTCTTTATAACTAAATTACATGCTTTCTTTCCGTTACAACCCCTATTTGTATTTATAGAACACCCAAATCAAATGTACCTTTTTCGTGAGAATCATCTTAATATACTTGACGCATATTGTCTATAAAAAGTGAGGTAATTTTGTGCGACGATTTTATTGTAGACTTTGAGTGTGCTACTCAAAATTCTCTGACATTCTTGAATCATTCAGTCTCACTATGCGGGTAGATTCACCAACTAGAATTATACAAACAACATATTCATACAATATTATTGATTACGTAGTCTCTGATTTTAAATCCGCTGATGTAGAGCACCAAGCAATTAGCTCAGGTCTTTCAGACCACGAGTCAGTTTTTGCCAAATTTGTGATAGCGCGGACAGCTACTAAAAGAATAATAATAATAATGCTTTATTTTCTTTATGACAAACATAGTTTGTATAGAATTAGTCAAATTCTAAATATATTTTTAACCTAACTAACCTAAAGAGAGACAACAAATGACAATCGAAAGCCAATTTACATTAAAGTTTAAATACAATGTTAGAATTGGCCATTTTAATAATATAATATTTATTTTATGACAAGAATAATTCGTATGAAATTATTCAATATTTAAAATATAATCTTAAACTTAAACTAGATAACCCAAATAAAGAGAAAAGAATTAAAAATTTGAAATGATTTAGACATTTAAAAATTCACTTACGGAATAGAAGCCACCCTCATGTAAAAATCGTTTTATTGCTAATTTAAATGAATTAACAGATTTACAAGTTTTAAGATGAGGCAAATTATTGAAAAGTCGTTAAATAATGGGTGACTTGAATAAGGTATTACCCTTTGAAAATGGCATTGTAAAGATCATTACGATTTCTTGTATTTAAGTTATGAACTTGACCATTTGTTATAAAACTATTTAAATTACTAAATGCAAATACACAAACTTCTAAAATATATAAACAAGGTAATGGTAACATTTTTTATTTTTTTAAATATTCCCTACAACTGGTTGTGCGAGAAATACCAGCAATACACCGAATTATTTTCTTTTGTGAAATAAAAACATCATTAAGATATATGGATATACCCCAGAAATAGATTCCATACCTTAAACGCGATTCAGCATGTGCATAGTAAAACATGGTTAGCTGTTTTTCGGTTAGAACTGTTTTTACATTTCTAAATAAGTAATTTACTAAGTTTAGTTGTGAAGTGACTGTCTCGCAATGTTTTTTCCAGTCAAGGCATTTATCAATACCAAGGAATTTTACACATCGAATATCGTCAATTTTTTTGTTATTGATGATAACATTGAGTGGGCTTATTTGCTTTTGTTTATTATGAAATTGTATTAGATGGTTTTTTCTGCATTTAAATAAAGAGAATTCATAGAGAATCATTGAAACAGATTAAAACAAATCTGGTTGCATTTATTTTCTATTGTAAGGGCATTTTTGTCAGAGACAAGAGCTGATGTGTCATCTGCATATAGTGTAAAATGTGCATTTTGACTAATTTTAATCAAATAATTGACATATACCAAGAATAAGATTGGGCCTATAATAGACCCTTGTGGCACACCAACATTGGTATAAACACGGATTTGTAAGTTTTTATTAACTTTTCATTTATGGAAAGACTGCCATACTATCGACGCTCACTTAAAAAGATTTTATCCATTGAAGAGATTAATAACACCGATACTATTTAGTTTGCTAAATAAAATATTGTGATCGAAACAGTCAAATGCCCTGCTGAGAAGTCTGTCAGTTGGTAGAATCTCAATATAATTTTGTAAATTTTTATAATTTATGTCTAGATATTGATTGGAATAGTTTTTAATTTAAGTACTCGCTTTGTCTATACAATTTATGTAAATTTTTCTATAACAATAAAGCATATCTCTCTCTTTTTCTCTCGCATTACAAATTCATGTATTTCTTCACGACGAAAATATTTATAGACTCGGTTTTACATTTGTGTATAAATTAGTAAAATTGTATAAATTTTATTTAACCAGATATGCAGTTATTGGCTTTTCAGCAGTACCTGAAATATATTTGAGATTGCCGATAATAGGTAGGATGTAGGTTTGCAATTGATGCAAACTACATACTACTTGTTTATCTCTTATTTTATGAATAGGATTGATTTCCAAATTTTGAAGACCGTCTTGAAAAGTATGCCCATCTAATATGGTACTCGTCTATATTCCAAGTAGTTATTTTTTTTTGTAACTTTTATTATTATTAAATTTTTGAATATTTAATTTACATATATCCGCCAAATTTTCATTTTATTCATTTTAATTGATTAAATTTTGTATTAGTTGTTTTAATAAAAAAAGTCATACCTATCTCATAAATATTTACTCTTGAAAAATGAAAACGGATGTCCTTCTCCTATCATTTTCAGGTATTTAATTTTAGTTTCGTTCCACAATGACTCCGCATGGGGTTTACTAAACATTTTACAAGACATGTAAACAAATACTTCTGCCTGACTTAATCTGTTTATGGGTTTTAACTTGGAAAATAAAAGGTGTCAGTTCTTAAGAGTAAATACAGGTAGAAGTCATTATCTAGATAAATACTGTCATGAAAGTGAAACCAATATTATCCGTGATAAAGGAAACTGGGGTCCATTGAGAATATTTTATACAAGTACATTTTTATTTGTTTTATTTTACAAAAGCGACGTGCATTGCATGGTAGTTAAACTAAATAAAAGAAAAGGGTTTAACATCACTACAAATAATATAAATAGGTTTAAATTAATTTTTTCTTCAAACTGAAATTAATATTTATTATTGATCATCCTGTGTAGAACAGTATCATCTATAAATAATTTTTATTTATCAAAAACTATCCAGTTACGTTTGATAGGTGTGACAGTTGATGTTATGTACAAAAGTTTTAAAGTAAAGCATTAAACGTAATGTAATGTTCATTCTAATTATAATAATTAATAAATAGTATAAATAGAAGGCACCTATGATTAGCATTAACATTTCCTTTTAGAAAACAACTATAACTTTGGCTAATACCGTAAAAAGCATCGAATTATATCCTGGAGAAAACAGCAGATATAGAAAATAATTATCACTGATCAAAATTTAATTTGACGATCAATTGCTTTTTCTTTTTAGAAAAAAGTGGTCTAATAAGCCCTATTTTATGTTTAGTACATATGTCATCTATAAATAACCATAAGTTTATCTCTCCCACCTTGTAGCTTATGAATGATTAGACTCTTCTTAAAGATGATCTTATCAGATCAGAGGTTCTACCCCCAAAGGGTTCACATCAAAAGTTATAAGACCACACTGAGACATCTTTGTTATGAATTTTACGATCTGTGGAGATTTGTACTATGAATTAAAAGAATAGGCATTTAGCTTTTTAGACATAAATCTCAGTACAGTCTAACACAAATCTAACATCCTCAAAACCTTAAAAACATATTGGAAAATGTTTACTTAATTTCTTCTGAAGTTGGAAATGGAATGCAGTATTTTAGAATTTTTCACAATATTTCAATCATGTCACAAATATATATTTTAATCAGTTTATCTGAAACACCAAATAATGTAGTCCTGTATAACTTAAATATGATTTGAGTTTAACAAAAACCAAAATAACTCTGTCTCTTTTTGATATTCTATAGGACCTCTGATCTTTATCACAGATCTTTATATACATTCTTTTCAACTTGTTCCAACACACTTAAAAAAATTAAAGAGGTGATGGCTGTAAAATAACTCAAATCCCTATCTGCCTTGAGAGTTTGAATTTTTGAAAAATTAACCTGTATACCTACTGTTAATAGTTTTAGAAATTGAGACACATTTTATTATGTTAATAAGGCATTCGCAACTTCCAAATCCTGGTCACTATATTCAACCACTTCCATTACTCTTTGTCTGTAAAGTTCCAAGTCACTTTCAGTTATCTTTGTAAGGACATGCATGTGATTCCTGCTTTCTCAAATTTCGAGTAAGTAGTCTCTCAGACCTCTCAGATTTATAAAGTGAGAAACTGGAAGTGGATGGAAGTGCGATATCATAATTTTTGTTTAATAGATAATTTAACAAAAATGAACCGTAATGGAAAAAATTTGAATAAAAGTGTAAAATTTTAATTTTCCATTATTTTCGTTGGCAATGAAGTGTATAAAAAATTTTTTCGAATGAGACGTGTGTGCAAAATATATGTTTATCTCTAAATATTTAAAGGGGTGATACAATAGGTTGTACAAAATAACGGGAAAAAACTTGTAAAACTAGACAGGAAAGTCATGTCATTTTTCCCACTTTTATTTTCAAAGCTAACTACGTACTTGCCAACGTCAGGAAATTAATATAAAGTAATATTGGGATTTGTTTTTTTCCAAGACTGAACACTGAACAATAATAATTTGCTACTTTTAGTAATTTGATTCGAGTTACGTTGAACACTCTAGAAACTGATTTAATCTTAAACACAATGTAAAACCTGATTTAAAACGATAAAATTATTTAAAACTTGCAACTCTTGTGTTTAAAAAACTCAAGGTCACGCTAATGTATAAAAGGGTAGTAACGTGTGGTGGCGTATCGTTATTTTTAGATCCCTGAGTTGTTCAGTTGTTGAACTGTTTGTTATTATTTGTAAGGCTGAAATTTGTTTTTATTAATAAACCCCCAGCAACGATATTTATTTGTTGATCTTCTAAAAGTACTATCATTTTGCACGCTACAGAGTTCGTGAAACTTTACTTCACGCAGTAATGCATAAAGAGTTTTTATTTACGCACTGAGTGCGTAAAGAAAATTGTCAAACAGAGCAAGTTTTAGCCTTAACAGTTCTTATAAAAATAATGAGTATATTAAATATTTAATTTAATTTTTTTCAATTTTATCATATATTTTTATAGTTATTTTAATCCAGTTTAAATATTATATTAATAAAAATTATTGTGAAATCTTATTACCTGTTGACGAAAATTATTTAAGTTCCTATCGATCCAGCTAAGTTGGCTATGGATGACTGACTTTATTTAATTTGACATTTAAACTTTAAAAATCAAAAACAATATCAATAACAGGGGCGTGCGGTCCATGGAAGCGGGGGAAGCACCGCTTCCCCACACTTTGAGTTTTAAAAATACATATTTTTTAGTTTACAATGCATAGAAATTAATATTAAATTAGGTAGGTACTATATGTTCTCTGAAACATTACGTAAACTTCGTAAATATACTAACAATTTATTGGTGTAATGTGTAAACGCATGCACCACCCATGAGAAAATTAATTGTACACACCATATACTTCGAGTCCGCCGGCGGAACCGCTTCTTGAAAAAGCCGTCTCATCTTCCAATTGATTTCGCTTTGTGTTATTGATCTTGCTTTGCCGCGACAGTAGTCAGTCTGTTTGCGCACGTGAAATACGGTCAAGAGGCAGCGATTTTTACGTCGCCTTACGCATATTGCAATTCACACCGCGAATCGACGTGTGAGGAAAATCGTAGACTTCAGATAAATTTCGGTTTGTTTTTCGTAGTTGTTTTTTTTTGTAAAATGGAGGAACTATGCACTGTGCCTGTGAACATTAATAATGTGGTAAATTGTGTCTGTATTGTGTGCTCTTTATTGAAAAAAGGATTTTCGAGTAGTAATTTTGAAGAGAAAACGGACATTATTAATTCTAGTAGACTAAAGGATCCTATCAATTTAGAGACGAAAGTAGAATAGTCAGCAAAGAAATTTAACAGGCATTTTCACGTAGGGTTCTATGAAAAGTATGAATGGTTAACCGGCTGCAAAACTTTGAAGAAATTGTTTTGCTGGCCTTGCCTACTTTTCAATATAGTCGAAACACACATTGGAATTCAGTCGGTATTACAGACTTGAATAATTTTTACAAAAGTTGACAAGGTGGGTAGCCATGTGTGAGTTGAGGTAATTTTAAGGTGAAGGGTGAGAAAAAGTCCTTTATATCTCACAAGGAAAGCCAATGTTTAATTGTTTAACAAAACATTGAGTGCGACCGGACATCTATAGAAAGCCAACACATACAGGCACAGTTATAGACAATACCTCTAACCATCCAGCAACACATAAATTGGCTGCCTTTAATTGCTACTTAGAGAGGCTATTAAACGTTCCTCTGTCTACGGAAAACTTTAATAAGGAACTAAATATAATTAAAACTATTGCTATAGATCACAACTTTGAACTAGATATTATTGATAAAATGCTAACACATAAACAAAATAAAATTCAACAAAATTTAGTTTATATTAACAATCCTAATATGGTACATGAACTAACCACCAGTAAGAAATACATTTCTCTTACCTTTATTAGAAAAGCATCCTATAAAGTGGCTAGCTTACTCAAAGACCACTTTAAAGTATCTTTCAAAACCCCCTCTTCATTACATAAGTTATTTGTTCATAATAAAGATAAATTAGATCCCTTTGACCTATCTGGAATTTATAAATTAACTTGTAAATCTTGCCATTCTTTCTATGTGGGACGCACATTTCGAAATTTCAAGATCCGTTTAAAAGAACATTTACGTTGTCTTAACCAAAATACAACAGGTTTTTCACATTTTGCCAACCACCTACTGGACTCAAATCACGACTTCGATTCAACTGAAGGTTTCGAAATCCTTCATAGTTCCTACAATAGATTTACTCTTAATAGCTTCGAAAACCTCGAGATATTGAGACATTTAAAATTAAATCCTGTTGGTTGCTTAAATGCCCAGATATTGTCAGAAACTCCTCCTGTTTTCTCAACACTAATCTAAATTTATCGTTTTAACTTCCTTTTTAACCTCCCCCCTTTATTTCTATTCACATATCTTCTTGCAAGGGGTACATTTCAGTAAGTAATTTTTATATTTTTTCCCATAAGAAACCAACGAGCACGTGTAAAGATTAGGTTAGATTGTCTGATATCCACATGCGTCATTTTCTTCTTCTTTTATTCTTCAGTTGCTTCACAACAGTTAACCCAGTCATTTCTTCTTCTTTCTTCTTCCTACAACATCACATACACTTGGTGATTGGTTCATGGCCCAAATCTTATATAATAGATCATAAATAATTCTTCACTCATAGTTTACATCTTATTAACTATACCCTGTCATAAGTTTACCCAAGAATTTTTTCGTTATAATACTTACCACCACCTGTAGAGGCCTTAACTTGACAGGTCTCCTTTCAAAAAATGTTAGTTTTTAAAAAAACAACAATGTTTAAAATAGGCCTTATCTTTTAATCTGTTTAATGTATGTGATTTGTTTTTGTATAGTCTTAAATATTTTAAAATTTTTACTATAATTGACTTATATTTGTTTTTTCAAATATTTTTAACTTTTTATTACGTGTAAATCGGTTCATTTTACAATTTATTTCAACCCAAAATTGATGAAACGTGTTTTTGTAGTATTCCCTAGTGGATGGAGAGTATGGTGAGTTTTCTCTTTTTTATTATTTTATATATCGTTTTGTTTCCAACACACCTTACACCACATATTCTCCTTTCCACTAGGCGAGCCTGAAGATGAAGTGATGACACTTCGAAACCGGTCGCACTCAATGTTTTGTTAAACAATTAAACATTGGCTTTCCTTGTGAGATATAAAGGACTTTTTCTCACCCTTCACCTTAAAATTTTACAAAAGTGTTAAACGACATATAAATAGCAAATTTCAATTAAAGAAAAAACATTCGGGACCTATCGCATTGAACATAGTTTGGACAATCATTTAAAAATAAGCAACAAAATTCACAATGAAAGGGTAAAGAAAATAGGGACGTCTTACAACGATTAATAGATGTAACTTGTTTCCTGGGAGAGCATGAACTAAGTATTAGGGGTCACAATGAAGCAAGTGGATCCGCCAATCATAGAAATTACATAGACCTTCTAAGTTTTTATCAAAATACGATGATACCCTAAAAAATCATTTTGTTGATTCGACGACTTTTCGAGGTACCTCAAACAGAATCCAAAATGATTTAATTAAATGCACTGCGGACGTTGTGATGGATCGCATTAAAGGTGAAATTAAAAAAGCACTATTCGTATCAATTGCGCTTGATAAAACCACAGATGTAGCAAACTTAAGTCAATTATCCATTGGATGGCATTCCTTAAAAGCGATTCTTAGGATTTTTGGACGTCACTAGCGAACGAACTGCAGATGCATTGTTCAAAATTGTGTGTGACAATATTTCAACTTTAGAATGTGGTTCTAAGCTTGTTGCCCAGAGCTACGATGGTGCTGCCGTAATGGCTGGCCATTTAGGAGGCCTTCAAGCTAAAGTGAAAGAGAACTTTAAACACGCAATTTTCATTCACTGTATAGCACATAGACTTAATTTGGTTTTATCGCGAAGCATGGATAATATTAAAGATTGCAAAGTTTTCTTTTCGACGCTTAGTGGTTTGGCTTCCTTCTTTTTAAAGTCATCGAAAAGAACTCGCGCTTTGGACATTCACGTTCAAAAGAGGTTTCCAAAAGTTGCTCCGACGCGATGGAACTACAATGGACGTTTAGTGCAGTGTTTCAATACCGTGATTCTTTGATACACTTTTTTCAAGACGTTTGGGATAATAAAAAAACTTGGGATGCTGAAACTGTTACTGCCGCTAAAGGGTATTTGCATTGGCTCAAACAAAACTTTGATTTCAATTTTTTGCTTAATATTTTTGCAGAGATTTTCCCTTTTACTGACATTTTATTCGACATTTTACAGACAAAGTTAAATGACATTGGCTTTTGCATTAAACAAATTGATGATTTTAAAAATAAAATGAATAAAAAACGAAATCAGTTTGAACACTTTTGGAATAAGCCTCAAAACATTGACTTAGAACCAGAAAGAAAGAGAATTAGAATTGATAATGTCGGCGACAGAGAGACCTACTATCGTCGATTATATGCCGAAATTTTTGTTAATATTTTACAACAAATGAAATTTTGATTTCAAAACTTTAACGAATTAAAATTTGTTGTATTGTGCAATTTTAATATTAGTAACTACGATTCATCAAAATTTCCATCGGAAGCTTTAAATTCACTAAAATTAAATTATGGAAATATTTCGATATTCCAGCATTAAAGTCTCAGTTAAGTGTTGTTTATAAAACAACTGAAATTAGTAATAAAAAGACGCCCATCAATGTGTTAAATTTTCTTATAACAACTGGTTTAAATAAATCCCTTTGTGAAGTCGTCAAGTTGTGTGAACCATCCCAGCCACTAGTGTGTCAGTTGAGCGAAGTTTTTCAGCTTTAAAGCGCATTAAAAGTTTTATACGAAATTCAACAAGTGAAGACAGACTTTCTAATTTAGCCCTAATATCCATTGAAAAACAGCTTGTTAAACAGTTATCAGAAAATCCAAAATTTTACGACGATGTTATATACAAATTTGCAGCCGTTGAGGATAGGCGAATAGATCTTAAGTATAAATAAATGTCAATTGCTGTGTCAACTGTGCGAAAAATGCTGTAAAAAATAAAAAAAACTTTAGTTAAATGTTTTTTTACGTTTAAATAAACTAAGGAAGCTTTTCAATGGTAAGTTTTTTATAGCTTCTAGTACTAAACTAAGTAATAAAGTAATAGTAACACTTCAAAAATGTCAATCTCGAATATCCGTAGTACTGAGAAAAAAAAAAGCAATTTTTTTGAAAAAATGGTGAATGCGTCTTAAAAATTTTTCGCCTGCGGCGCTGTGCTTACTGGCCTACTGTATTTTTATACAATCGCTTGCCCTTCCAAAAATGTCACCGCACGCCACTGATCAATATTCGAAAATATTATAAATTAGTTGCTTTATTTTTTTGATTTAATCATACATCAAAACTTATTTGAATTCAACAAATACCTATTAGTGAATATAATATTAAGTTAAATAATAATAAAGGTTACAAAAATTGTAATTAAAATTTTTTAACAATCTTGCTAAGTTGGCTGTGATTGACTGACATTTAGTATGTGTTGTGAGATATTTCTTAAATTTCTTTATTCTATTCGACATTTAAACTGAAATAAGATAAGTGAAAATATATCTTTTTAATATTTAAGTAATTATTATGATATTATTGTAGATATTTTCTTCAGAAAAAAAAAAACAGACATCTACAAACTTCATTTTAATAATGTATTCATCTAATTCTGATGATTGTTTCGAAAATACTCCACCGAAGATATTGAATGAGCACAGAATGCTTCGAAAGATTTATTGCCCCAAAAATCAGCGAACATTTATGAGTCTAAATATCATTTCTTTATGGAGTGGTGTAAAAGAAATAAAATTACCAAATATTCTGAGAATGTCCGGGTGGCATATTTTTCAAGTGAATTAAAACACTATAATCCATCCACAACATGATCCATATTTTCCATGTTAAAAACAACTTTAAAAATCATAAATAATATTGACATATCAAAATATTATAAATTAGTTAGTTTTGTAAAAAACAAGAGCAAGTGGTAAATGGCTAAAAAATTAAACATTTTCGTAAAAGATCACTTAACAACTTTTCTCAAAAAGGCTCCAGATTCAACTTTTCTAATGATTAAAGTATTTTACAATAATTATTATAAGTATATTTAAATTATAAAGTATTTATATAATTTTTATATTAAAAACTGGTAGTGTTATAATTAGGCACTCATTTTTATGAAAAAATTACAAATATAAATAATATAACTAAGAGTTATAGTGGCACAGTGGTAAAATTCTCGTCTCCGGTGACGAAGATCCCAGGTTTAAATTCGCGCCAAGGAAACTTTTTTCTGCTAAAGTGAGTAATAAAGTAATTGGTCATTACATCAATATTGTTTTTACCCAGGTGGCATTTATAATAAGCATTTTGGCGCATGCTGAAGAGACGAATTGATTAAAATATGATGATATCAAAGACAAAGAAACAGTACTTATTATTAGAATTCCTAAAACTAAAAATGGGACGGAAATAATTTTTACTATTTTAAATCCCACCAATTCAAAAATTGATTATTTATCTTATATAAAAAAATATATTGCTCCTATGATGGCGACTTCCAGATTCTTTTTGAAATATGGAAACAATAAGTGCACCAAACAGCCAGTAGGTATAAATAGAATTGGCAAAATGCCATCTATTATAGCATTATATCATTGTTTTAGGAAATCATCAGCAACAATGTTGGCAAATTCTGGAGGTGACCTTCTAACAGTTTAAAAACATGAGGCTGAGAGTCGTCTACCGTCGCAGAGGGCTACGTAGATTCTACTTTAAGTAAAAGAAATTTAATAATAATGGATGATAATATCCTTTGCACATCACAAAATATTTCTAATGCGAATGTAATAGAAGATAATTCCCCTTCTATTTCCACGCAAGTTAGCAATGTTATTGGCAATTCTTCATGTTATGAAGTAACTAACCTTAGCTATAATAATTTAAACAACTTGGTACCTAATGTTAATGTTGTTAATAATGCTACGTCATCAGTTTCTGAACAGTAAACTCTAGCATGGAGCAAGCTAAAGGATTAAGTTTTAACAAGTGCACAAACTGCACTTTTCACGTTAATATTTTTATTTATTAAATAACTTATATTCAATTCCATATTAATCTAGTTAATTCGTTTTATTATTAATAACTAAATAATAACATTTAAGTCTTAAGTTAATCTAGTTAATTTGTTTTAATTTGGTGAAAATATGTATATTAAATTAGTATAATTATATTTTAGTACAAACCAAAGTGTTATAATTGAAAAGAAAAATTAAACTTTCTTTACACACTAGTGCGTAAAGAAAATGTATATAAAACTTTTATTTTTTGATAAAACTTATGGTAGTAGAAAAAATGTTGTATGCAATTCGTGTGTAAAGTCCCTTTTTTGACTCATGTGATTGACAATATTTACATTCGTCAAAAAAGGGTTACTTTACACACTTGTTGCATAAATAAATATTTTGATACTGGCTTTAATAGTACTTTAAAAAATGCTTCTTATCGAATCGGTGTACAAGAACAAAGAATAATTTTCGTGCCTAAAAGCCGTAACTTTGGACGATTTTTAGTTGTAATTTTATCTTAAAAATTTCATATTTCACAATAATTGTTTTAAAATACAGAATTGAGTTCGGTTGTAAAATATTTAAATAGCCTTATCGTAAAGATCTAGAATATTCCTTAGCTGTCCACAAAACTTATTTAAACAAAAATATCTCGTGACTTTATTTCAATAATGCATGTTAATGTCATCTCGCATTCCTTAAACCATTCTGTGAATACGAACGAATAAAGAAAAGTAAACTGTTACCCATTTCTTTGGGCTTTTCAAATGCCATTTTTATATTCTGATAAAGAGTGCATGAAAAGAATGACAAGTGACAGCAAATTCCTGTTGGGGGCTCTCCGGTAGAATTCAGTTAGAAAGATGTTTATGTCAACTGGGAAGGTCTCTAGAGACCGCTGACATCACGTAGGGACCCAAAATCACTCTACCTATACTATTCCTCGAGGTGAATTTAGACACGGTGTGTGGTAAAGAAAAACATTATTCTTAACTAAATTGTGTACCAAAATTATTTAAAACTCTATTTAATATGAAACAGATAATTTTAATTAAATTTGGTAAATGTTTGTTTTATGAGTTTATATATATTTAATAGGTATTTTAACAAAACAAAGCAAACATATCGTCCCTCAAAACACGTAGTGGCGTATCTTATATTTTATACTTTTTCAGCAGAAGCATTGAAAGTTTTAGAGGCACCTTGCAAGTCTTTTAACGTAACAAGTAGAGCAATTATTGCAATTCTTTCATTGTAGATAAATACTATAGGATTATTCAATGGATGTGAGCTGATGATTTCAAAGTTGCTAAGCTAAGATTTTGTAAAAAAAATATTTTAAGTGAGATACGTCACTTTGTGATTTTTTTTCCTCCAAAATACAATGAACACTTACGAAATGTGATTAATTACGAATAAAAAATTTTCGAATTCTAACCAAAACCTTTATTCATGAAAACATAACGTGATACTCGTAAAAACAAAAAAATACTAAAAAATAAAAATTAAAAATAATGAGATAATGTATTCCAAAGCATTTCAATCATAATTATCATTGTGAGGAACTGACTTATAAAACTTCTTGTGTTCCTCTACGTTGATAGTTGGGGTTTTTACTTGAGTTAGGACGATTAGGTCCATATACTTTTTCTTGCTTATCTTGTTTGGTTCAGGATTTAAACAATTCAGCTGCATGGTCTCTAAATTTAGCTTGTGTCAATTCAGGTTTATTGATCGATAATCCGCTTGAAGATGACTAGTTTTGAAAAAGATTGTGTTGGGATTCCGCTTACATACTTTGATCTCCATTATTTCACTCCATTTATCAGCATCATCTCTGCTTTGTAAGATCCGCAAGTCTTGGGACAATTTTTTGAAATCATTGAATTCTAAGGGAATGACATCGTATGGATTTCGACGCCTGGTCAATTTAAAGGTAGTTAGCAGTTGCGACGGTAGAAGGAGGTCTCCAGCGGATGATATAGCAGCTATGTACAGAATCGCCTTTATTTTGACTGTGGTGAGACTCAAAGAAACGCAAAGTTATCCTTTCTATATTTTTGCTTTGCACCACCATCAATAACAGCATAGCTGCTATGACAGAATTTTTATATTCTCCTCCACACCCGTCACTGTACAGCGAGACGATCTCTACATTATTATCATCGTATGATTTGAGAACTTTATAAACGCATGTTGCTATTTCACACGATCCCTTTTTACTGATACCCTCATGCCATGAAAAGAACTTGTATTGTTTGGTAGCAATATCATAATAGGTTAAATTGAAATTAGATAAGCGTCTTTTGTAGAAAACCTAAACGTCATTGCATTTTGGTAAATAAAGAACTTGTTGTAGGTCGAAGGTACCACATACGAATTTTTCGTCAGTAGCATCTCCGAGTTTGCATTTGTTCTTGAATGCTCTTACTTTCAATTTCTCTGAATTGTGTTTCTCATAAAGATCTTTTAATTGTGATTTTGTATGTTCATTACCTTGTTTGTATATCATACACAGTGAGCATTGATCCTTCTTTAGCCTATGGAAGGACAAGTTCTTAGTACGAAAAATATTTCGATAAGTAGTGATGCTTGTTCATCCTTGCAGTTAGTTCTTTTAAAAATAACGAATACATTTTCGAAACACTGAGATCGGATTGAAGGTATTCTCGTGTATTCTTTTCTCGGCAGTAATGAGATTCTACCCTTGGAAATCTGATGTTAATGTAATTTTTTATGGCTGTGTGACTAGCTTAGTCTCTATTTCTAACGTTTTCTGATTGTCTGCCTCCTCGATTATCAGATGCAACAATACCGCAATCATTGACTTTTTCCAATGCTGTTCTAACAGTCCTCTCCGAGATACCAAGTGAACCTAAAAAAAACTTTTTACAGACCATTGTCTGTTTACTGAGTCTTGCCAAGTAATAAAATATTGTTCTATGTCGTCTATATTTCTCTTTTTATATGTCTTCACTTCTCCTACTTTGGTATGCCTTGCTATAAATTGTCTTTGCATATTTAAATTGCCTATTTCTTTATGGTATGAATCGAATATCACCTTTCTTTCTTAATCATTAAAAAGGCTGCATTGTCTACCTTGTTTTGAACAAACTTCACCTCACTTTAATGAATTTGGCTGAGACAACTTTTTTTGTATGTGTACTGATGTATTTCTTCCCAACACTTCTCAAGGATTTAGCTAGTTTTTGTTTATTCACTCGTGCTAATTTCACATGAGTTCCTTCTTTGTCATTCCCATTCATGGCATAATGTTCGTGTATTATTTCCCGCTTCTGTTTGTCAATATTTCTGTCTGTCTCATTATGTGAAGATATTTTCCTGAGTCGTTTTTTGTTACTCGTATTGTGTTCCTTATATGACACATAATTCTCAAAATGATTACATTTATGTACCTCACTCGATAGGGAGGATCAGCATCAGAATTATAATCGCTGAATAGATCAGATAAAGAACGTGAAAATCTTTCTAAGTATTCTGCAAAAAAAATTAACTTAGCTCTTAATGATACATGGACAATAACTAGTAAGTACCTCGAGGATTAATGGCTTCGCCTTAAAATATGACATTAATTTTCACAGTGATTGATATTTTTATTATCTGATTTTGGTACAGATTCAGGTATGGTACTAAGAGGAGTCTGAATAACATTTTTTAAACTAGCGGTAAATGTTCCATTTGTACACTCATTATTTCCTACAATAATTCGCAATATTACCAAAAAGTATATTTAATAGCCGGCTAAACTTTTGTTTACTTGCCAGTGTATTTTTTGGCAGTGCTTCTGTACTTTTGGGAGGTTTGATCAAATTGACCAGCGGTAGATCATCGTCTGTAGAATATTCACTGATAGGTTCCTCGGTATCTATCACGACACCATTACACCACTTTTTTTTATACAACACTTCAACTGCACTCCCAATTTTTATAATTCCAGACGTTTTCAATTCATTCGATGAAACAAGGTTAATTGTTCCATCCTGCCATAGCGAAATGAAGACTGTGTTTATAGTCAAATTAAAACAATGTGTTTAGTTGTTATGTTATGTTGAGGGGTGTTAATACACTGCGACCCAAAAGATCTATTGTGTCCCCTTCTGTCGCCACTGCACTAAGGAAATGTCTCAATGCCTATAGCGACCTTTCCACTCCTATTTTCTTAAGGAAGTGTAGGGTTTGAAGTGGCTTCAAGTTAGGTAAGTCTCCCTCTTCTATTTGATATCCTCCTAGATATAGTGCCCTTGGATTCTGGAGTGCTACACATTCAGTTAGGATGTGAATGGAGGTTTCGTCCTCCTCCTCACAGAATTTGCACTCACTATCCTCTACTACTCTCAGTTTACTTAGGTGTCCTTTTAGCCGGCAATGCCCGGTAAGGATCCCTGTTACAATGCGTAGCCTGTTCTTGCTCAGGCAGATGCAGGCTTCCGATCTTTTTTGGTTATATTCACCCAGAAGTATCTTGGCCTGTCTCAGCCCCAAAAGATTGTTTCAATTATCGGTTCTTCTACTACCCAATTCTTTTTTAATCTTATTATTATGTTACTGCTGATACCGCAGAACGGCTCAGGTCCTACAAAGGGTGTTTGAGCCCCTTTCCTTGCAAGACTATCTGCAATCTCGTTACCCTGTACCCCGTTATGTCCCGGGACCCAAGTGAGAGTACCTCTATTTTTCTCGCCTAGCTCATTCAATTGTTCTAGGCATCTCCAGACCATTTTTGAGCAGATTACGTAAGAACTCAGCGCTTTGATGGCTGCTTGACTATCGGACATGATGATAATCTCTTGTCTATGATAGTTTCTCTCGATGTTAAACTGAATACACTTCTCGATGGCGTGAATTTCCTCCTGGAAGATGCTTGGGTATTTTTCCAAGCTTTCGGAGTGCTTGGTTCTTGGCCCATACACTCCTATTCCAGTTCCTTCTATGGTTTTGGAACCGTCCGTATACCACTGAATAGCACGTCTTTCGGTTGCAAGCGCGATGGATTCTTGGCTCCATTCTTTCTTGCAGCTCAGCTCTGTGGTTTTCAAGTTTTTCACAAAACTGTACTTCTTTTGCATTTCATCCTGGGGCATGTCCCAGGTGTTTAGTTGTTAAATCAAGTCGTAACTCGCAAACGTGAGATAAGTCAGTTCGTGTTTTCGTATTAATATCATCACAGTTCGAAAAAGAAATCACGAAAAGGCGTAATTTGACATAAGTCTATTCGTGTTTAATAAATTTTACCAAAATGAAATACGTCAAGCAAAAAATAATGGGATATACGTAGAACTATAAACGTTTGGGTTACGCCACTACGTGCATTCAATAGAGGATGTAAAGTTTGGTCAGTATGTGGCGTATCTCAATTTTGCATTTTTTTGAGATACACCACTACGTGTTTTTAGGGACGATATTTTAAATTGAAATAGTATATTTACTAATGTATAACGTTACTCAAGCTTTAAAGGCGATTATGCACTGTGTCATCCGATATTTTTAATATGAATGCGTAATTTTAATTACAATAGTAATAGTAGTTAATAACTACAATCGTTTTAATTGAAAAATGCAATTTAATAATTTTCATGTATTTTATAGAGTGGGTAGGTAAATGTCATTTGACATTTCATTTAATTATTATTGTGTGTGTGTTGGGTGGGGGCTGGCATCGGATTCGAAGTCCATTTGCCACAGATTGTTTATGGTATTATTACAATATATTATATAACTATTTTGGTTTTATATATAAATTGTACTAATAGGTCATATATGTTCTTGTCAAAACTATTAAGAAGAGTGGTAATATTAAGTGGGGGGAATATATTAAAGTTTTTTAGCTCAGATATTAATTGTATTATAGCATTATTATTATTGGAACAGTGGAAGAATAGGTGGTTCAAGTCTGCAATACTTGAATTGTCGCAAGGACAGTAGGGATTCTCTAAAATTCCTATTTTGTTCAGATGATGAGGAAAACGTCCGTGATTTAGTTTAAGTCGCGTTATAATGGTAGAATATGTTCTAGAAGTAGAGAAATAGAGGTTTGGAATATCTTTTGGGAGGGTAGGATGTATTAAAAAGTAATGGTTTTTTGATCTACTAACAAACTCATTATATAAAGCCGACCATTTGTCCCTAATGTCCTTCTTTAGTTTACACAAGATATCATTATTATTAGTAGGAGATTTTGTGATATTTTCAATACTACATGCTTGTTTGGCAGCCTCATCTACTATTTCATTTCCTACAATACCTGAGTGGCCTTTAACCCAAATGAACTGTGTTTTTATGTTTTTTATTTTGGCATCTTTAATTAGTTCTTTAATTCTAAATATGATTTCATTGTTATAATATTTCAATGGGCATCCTTGTAGAGCTTGTAGTACCGATTTAGAGTCAGATAATATTATAGCTTTCTGAATTGAATTGTTTTTAACCCATTCTAGTGCTTTTTGTACTGCTAAAGCTTCGGCCGTAAATATTGAAGATATGTCTGAAATACGATATTTTTCAATATGATTTGTGGTTGAAACAAAAATTCCGAAACCAGTTCCGATTTTACTTTTGGATCCATCTGTGTATATATTTACGTCATAGTCTATGAATCTATTTAATATTCCTTTCAAGATGGCATTATTCAAAGAGGGTATTTCGGAGTATGTAGGAAATATGATATCGGGTTTAACAATTATTGTTTTAAATGTATAAAGAAATATCGGGTATTGTTCGTATTTAGTTATATGATTTTCGAGATTACTGGTATCAACAAAGGCTTCAGCTAGAGGTGGCGCGTTTTTTTTCTTCCAATATCTATTTGTAAGGTTTTCTATAGCAATAGTTGAGATTTGATTTGTTATGAACGTATTATATGATCTATATTTGACTACTGCTTTATTCGCCAAGTATTGTCTGCGAAATGCTAACGGAGGTTCTTGTGACTCAGCTAGAATTGCATGATTTGGTGATGACTTCATTGCACCTAAGCATATTTTTAAGGCCTTGTATTGTATGCGATCCAATACTAACAAGTTAGTATTGGATGCGGATCCGTATAATGTGCACCCATAATCGATAAGAGAACGAATGTAGGACCTATAGAACATAATGGATAAGTTAGGATCAGCTCCATATGTTTGCTTGCATACAACCTTTAGAAGATTTATACCTTTCTCACATTTTGATCTTAAGTATTGTATATATTTGGTCCATAATAGTTTTTTGTCTAAGAAAATACCTAAATATTTGTAATGTTCGACAACAGGGATAGTATATTCACCAATAGTAATATTATCTGGAAATCTCCTTCTGTGTCTTGAAAAGCACATAATGGCAGATTTCTCTGGTGACATACTAAAACCTAATTCGAATAACCAACTTTTAAGGCAATATAGTATATATCGCAAATCTCTGTAGCATTCTTCATATGTTTTATGGGAGACATATAAGCAGATATCATCGGCGTATTGGATAATATTAATATTGTCATCAAATAAACCATGCAATTCGGCTGTGTATATGTTGAAAAGTAACGGACTTAAAATAGAGCCTTGTGCGAGACCATTATAGACTAAACGTGGACCATGTAATATGTTATTATGATCTCTGAGATATAATTTTCGATTCTGAAACAAGTTTAAAATATTAACTGAAACCTTTTTGTTTATACCAATATTAAGCATTTTTGTGTAAAGTATGTTTAAATCTACAACATCATAGGCTCCTTTTAAATCTATAAAAAGACACATTAAGTATTCGTTTTTAGCAAAACACCTTTGTGTATCTGTCACTAAATGAGAGACTGCATCTAGTGTTCCTTTCCCTCTTCGAAAGCCATATTGAAAGGTCGGTAGCAATAATTTGCTCTCTAAGAAATGTTCTAATCTTAACTTGATTAAGCGTTCAAATGTTTTTGTTATGCACGATATTAATGCTATAGGACGGTATGATGAAGGTAAATCAGGATTTTTCTGCGGTTTTAGTATGGGACAGATTATAATATCTTTAAATTTTTCTGTGTATTCTTGTTTCATCCACCAATTGTTAAAGATTGTTAAGAGTGCGAGTTTAGCTATGGGTGGTAAATTATATAGAATTTTATAGGTAAACCCGTCTAGCCCAGGTGCTGTATTTCGTGTGTTTTTCAAAATCAAATCCAATTCAGAGTAGCTAAAAGATTTCAACAAATAATCTGACTCAGAGTGAAATATAAATTGAGGACCAAAGAGGTTACCAGGGACAGATGGAGGGGCTAAAATATCGAATAGTTTTTTTATTAATTCATTTGGGATTTGAGTTTTTTTGGACGTATGAGATTTTTTATTTATTGACTTCATAAATCGCCATATATCTGATATTGGTGTGCTTTTATTTATTTTGTTTATAAACGAAATCCAACTGGATTTTCGTTTTTGTTTAAATAGCCGTTTCGTTTTTGCCGCTATACTTTGGTAATGCAGATAATTTACATAATTTGATTGTTTTTTATATTCATTTAATGCTTGTCTTCGAATTGAAGTCATATTTGAGCATTTTTCATCCCACCAAAATGGCCTATAAGTAGTGGGTTTAAATGGTTTTTTAGTGGGCATAGAGTTTGTTGCAGCAGAATTAATAGTATCGAAGATGAACTCGATTTTCTCACAATCATTTAGGGAGTCAAAAGAAGGCAGATTTTCAAATGAAGATATAATACTTGTTTGGAAACTGGGCCAGTCGGCTTTTAAATCATTCCATTTAGTAGAAGGGTTTATTTGAAAGGATGACGGATTTATTTGAAGTTCGATATAAATTGGAAAATGATCTGATCCCAATGTGTCTGGTAATACCTCCCAATTGAATAAGTCTGCATAACGAGGAGCAGTAACAGTTAAGTCTATGGCCGTTTGTGTGCCGCTTGGGGAAATTCTAGTTGGGGTGCCGTCATTTAATGTAACTAAATCAAGGTTATCTAATGCATTATAGAGAATCCTACCATTTGGATCTTCCGGAATTGGGCCCCAAGAGGGGTGATGTGCATTATAATCTCCACAAAAGATTGTTTTATTAGTGAATTGTCCGAACAATTTTTCCCAGTCTTGCTGAGTGACTTTGACATCTGGAGGTTTGTATATAGAAAGTATTGTTAAGTTTGCACAGTTAATATCTATTGCACATGCTTCGATTCCTTTATTAAATGTTTTATTTATTTTTCGTTCTTTATAATCTATACCTTTAACAACAAATATACCAACACCCCCGTAACCATCATTTCTACAATTCTGTATAAAGTTATATCCTTTTATAAAAAAATTGGAATTGGGTTTGAGCCATATTTCTGATACAACAATTATATCACAAGAGTTTTGTTCAATAAAATTCAAAAGACTGGATTTATTAGCGTTAATTGAATGACAATTCCACTGTAATATATTCAACTTATTGTTAGTGTGATAGGTCGTCGTCATCACTTATTGGTATTATATTATAATCACTTACACTACTATTGTTGATATTTTTATCTATTTCATAGAAAAGTTCACTAATGTAGTCTTTTATATGTTCATTATTTAAAGGTTTAGTGTTTTTTATCGCTTCAATAATAAAACTGGAAATATTCATTATTAGTTTTTCTTTAAATAACATGAAGTCATCTCTATAAGGATTTGGGAGGATTGAAGAGGGAGTGCGAGCTATTTTTCTTTTTTGATATGATGGGGCTTCTTGAGAAGTGGATGGTAAGGGAGACTCGGGCTTCTTTCGTTTGCCTGGTTGGGAGGGTGAGGGTCGGGCATTTAGTTTATATTTAGGTTTAGATACTATGTTTACATTAGTTGCTGTTTGGTTTAGTGGAGGAAGTTCAGGGAAGTTTTCTAAATTATTTAAAATTGCAAAACGATTTTTCGTAGATATTTTTGCGTATGATGGGTTGTTATAGATCATTTCTGCGTCTTTGAAAGAGACGTTTTCAAAAGCCATTATTTCTTTGATTTTATATTGTTTTTTGTAATGGGGACATTCTCTTGAAATGGAGGAGTGTTCGGAGTTAGTACAATGAATACAATAATTTTCTGTTGTACAAGAGACACTGTCATCGTGTTCTTGTGAGCATTTACCGCACCGTGTTTTACCTTTGCACTGAGTTTTAACATGACCATAGCGTAAACAATTCAAACATTGCACTACTGGGTGTATATACGGTTCCACTGGAAAATTTACCATATTAATTTTTATGCAATCTGGGATTCTATTACCAACAAAAGTTACAACTACCATCTGCCTATTTACATAAAGTACCGATTTGTTTTCATCTACGACTCTGCGCTTTAATCTCCTAACCTCCGCCACTGGCACATTTGAAACAATAGCGTGTTTAATAAATTCTTCCGTGAAAAATGTATCAACCGTTCGTATAATACCTTTTTTATGATTAAAAAATTTTGGGATAAATGCGATCAGGTCATTATTTTTAACTAAATAATGATTTATTAAAGAATTTGCGACTTTGTAAGATTTAAAAATGACTTTAACTCTCTTTAGACCTACTGATTTGATGTCTATGATATCGTTTTGTAATTCTTTATCTTGTTGCAGATAAAAGCCTATTTTGATTGGAAACAGTCTTCCCAAATTCTTATCTTTATGTTCTAAAAAAACGTTGAATGGACCGATATCATTAAGTTGGTATTTATTATTTAGATCATAACGAAATTCATTATCTTGAGTTGTCTCCTGAATATCGATATTATTATTATTATTTTCCAGTAAGGGCGGCCCGGGACCGCCCCCGTCCTCTGCCATTATTTAGTTACTTAATTTACTACTTACCGAATTTTATAAATATTTTAATAAAATAAAGTGAAATACACAAAAACCTGTTTGGATTTTATCTATATATCACACACTGTTTAAAAACACCTGATTCTATCGAAGTCGAATCCGTACTGTGATTAATTATTATTAAACATTATTATTGAACGATTACAAATTTTGACGGAAATTAAAGAATTAAATCGGGATTAGACAAAAAATTACCCTGAAACGAAAATTTTTAGTGCAGCATAGAAACCCAGATAAAAATTAAAGTTTTGACTTCTTTTGACAAAATGTCACTATGCGCAGAAACGAGAATGATCGGAAGAAATTATCATATATACATGTTATATAAAAACATTCATACTATATATTATATCATAGTAAATTTATTACAGTTAAATTATGCTCAGTTGCAATTCTTAGAATAGTTATCATGGACCTCCATAAATATATTCAGCTAAGTTGCATTTCTTGTAAATGCAACACTTTTGTCACCTTACACCATTTTGCTATATCTTTTGTTTAACCTACCTTATAAATAGGGGTGACATATATTTAAATCTTTAGTTCATAACAACTCACCTTCCAGAAACATACTTTATACTGTTTAGTAATAAAATATATTTTTTAAAAAATCATTAATGTTATCCAAGATATATAACATACATAGGTATACACGTATACATTTTTCCGCGTTTTTCCACAGTATTTTGTATTTTCCTCAAATACGATGCATTTTCATAAAAAACTTACTGGATTGTTTTTGAAAAACAGATAATTTATGTTTTTGTTATAGGTTTAAATTAAATTTTCGTGTATTACATAAACACATATTATTTTATCTGGAATTTGCAAAAATATAAATGAATCAGTTATTTAATATCTACATATTACATTTAAATGTAAAGTGTCGCATGTCCTAAAATATGTACGGAAGACGTGTGAATTTAATACAAAATTTCGGCTTCATATTATGGTGTTCAGGTCAGGGGTAAACAGTGATTCATATTGTTAATGAACAGGTATGTTTTAAAACTTTTAAAGTGATTTTAGTTTTACAGCGGTTTTAGTTAATAAGAAGAATGACTGATGAGCGAGTCAGAGATATACTAAAACAATTTGGAATGGTAGAGTTCATATCTATCTTCCAAGGTTAGCCATGTGTTTTTTGTTAACCAGTAATGCTTCTTCCAAGGTCAGCCGTGTGTTTTTTGTTAACCAGTAATGCTAAATTAATTAATTACTATATTCGGTAGATATTTCTGTGTCGAAAGCATACTATTGAGTAGATTTCACTTTCATAATATATAGTTTTAACATTTTTGTTTTCCATTATTAAGAATAAATGTGACTTTTTAATTTTTGTTGAATTTTAACACTCGAACATACACTCCACACATCAAAAAGGCATACTGTTTTTTGATATTAGGTGGCAAAATGCATTGTTTAAATTCAGTGACTATACTGAGTACTGACGGAAGGTGATTTTGTAAGTATTGAAATTTTACTTTTATTTAATATACTTGTGTGCGTGTATGGGTGGGTGAGTATGGTAGAAAAATTGGTGAAACTACAAGGTCATTGTTTAAAATACATCTAAACATAACGAATAAATCTTAAAATAATTTAAATTTAAATGCCGGACCTGTATGCTAACCCAAACGTGTGCATTTGTGATGTAAGCAATCGAACGTAACTGCATTATTTAATTTTAATTCGACACCTGAAAGCAAAACATGCAAAATGAACCACTTATTCGCTTACCGAACTTAGGGTGAGATTACAGAACGTCTGCAACTTTGCAAATCTGCAACTTTGCAGATCTGCAAATATGGCGGACTTACAAATGCAAGTATTCCAAAAAATATCTGCAAATTCGCAATATTTATTGTGGTTTATTACCCCCCAAATTTGGAATGCGAAAAACTTGATTCTTGCATGTGTAAGTCAGTCATATTTGCATATTTTCAAATTTGCCGCCATATTTGCAGATCTGCAAAGTTGCAGACGTTCTGTAATCTCACCCTTAATAGACAAATATTTTAACGAAATGAACTCGCTCAATAGGGGAGGTCTTAGCAGTTTCTATGCGTCTCTCTTCCTAGAAAAACAATCAAAAAAGTATAGATCTATCTGAGCTCTCGTATAATTCCGATAGTCGCACGTTCAAAGCGATGGCCGCTTTTGAACATTTTTTTATAATTAGTTATTCTCTAAGCAAAGATACTAAACTATCATAGCATTATCATAAGAAAACACTGTTACACCCTTAGGCAAATGTTAAGCCTGTAGGTATGTTTTTTAAATCTTTTAAATATGTTAAAATGTTAAAAGTTGTCGTGCATCGTTGTGAAATAAAGCATTTATATGGAAATATTGCATTTCATTGTCTGTGTGGCGGTATTTAACAACCAGTACCGATTATAATATTCCACTAGTTAAGCGTGCTCTCAAGGCGATACTTACAATTTCTGTTGTAACTACAAACCTGCACATGTTTTGGTCCTTCGAGCCGGATTACAAACAAACCTATTTGTCATCATAAATTAAAAATAAACTAATTGCTATTTCCAGATACTAAAAATGTCTGATAACCTAACAAAAACTAAATTTTATAAAATTGCAAAGGTACAAAAACGTGTTCTTTCTTCAATTAGCTATAACCTTTGCTCAGAGAATACTACATATCTATCAAGACATACATATTACAAATTTAATTTAAATTTAAATAATGAATTTATTTAAACTAATTTAAAAAATATAATAATACAATCTTGTTTTGATACAATAACAATTACAAAAACAATAAAACTTATATTAAAATTATTTATTTATTTATTTATTAAATACACTATTCTACAAGTAATACCCAATTACAGAATAGGAAAATATGACAAAAATATTTAGACGAAACGTACAAAAATGAAAAATATTACAGGAAATAAAGTACAATGATGGTTATCCTAAATAATGCCTTTTGATATCCTGAATACTAATGTGGAATATATCCAATTCCTGACTTATCTGATTGTAATTATTACACATATTATACAACGGTGAGTTCATTAAAATATTAGTACGAGGTGTTGGTAAGTAAAATGAGTCAGTATATCTTGAGGCTAGACGTGAAACTTTTAAATTAAGCATATGTAATAGACATTCGCAGTTTATTTGATTGCTTATGACCTTATGCAGCATAATTACAGAAAAATATTTTCGCCTTATATCGAGACTTGAAAATCCATGTTTATTTAATAAGGCGTCGTGTGGGGTGCCAATGGGTGGATAAACTAGATCATGTCTAAAACTTAAGTATTTTAGGAATCGTCTCTGAATTCCTTCCAAACGACCAATGTGTACTTGATACAATGGACTCCATATAAGTGACGCGTATTCAAGCTTGGATCGAACAAAAGCATAATACAGACATTTTATGGTATCTACTTTCTTAAAATCACGACTGTTTCTGATTATGAATCCATATGTACGATTAGATGAGGATGCAATACTATCGACATGGTCAGTAAAAGAAAGTACTGAATCAAATAGGACTCCTAAATCGGCGAAGTTTTTTGGTCTGTTTAAGGGAGTTTCATCAACAATATACTGATAACAAGTTGGATCTGACTTTAAGGAGTACGACATTACATTACACTTGGCTGGGTTTAATTTTAAATTATTTCTATGGCACCATTCATTAACTCGTTTTAGATTTTCAGAAAGTCGCTCGCAGTCAGCAATACTATTTATGGAAGCATAAATTTTGAGGTCATCAGCATACAGTAGATAATTAACATTAATTACACTACCAATGTCATTTATAAAAATATTAAATAAGAGTGGGCCAAGATTCGACCCTTGAGGGACACCCGATGTGGCAAGGTACTTAACAGACTTGAACTCATTGAGCTGAACGTATTATGAACGGTTACACAAATATGATTTTAGTAAGTCAATAAGACTATCCGAGAGTCCAAAAGCAGACAGTTTTTTTACTAAAATTCCATGGTCAAGTCTGTCAAATGCTTTAGTCATATCTGTATAAATAACATCAGTCTGAATACGTTTATCGATATTTTCTGCTATATGCTGAGTAATGACTGAGAGATTCGTTACTGTTGATTGACCTTTTACAAATCCATGTTGTTGAGTGGATAACGCATTCCTTATATGTTGATAAATACTGCGTTCCAGTAATATTTCTAATACTTTACAAAAATTGCAAATAATAGAAATAGGTCGGTAGTTCTTAATGTCAGTTCGATTTCCATTTTTAAAAATCGGACATACTTTAGAGCTCTTCCACATGGACGGAATAGTACTAGAACGGATGCAAATATTGATCAGGATTGTCAGAGGATAAGCGAGTACTTGGGCACAATCTTTCAAAATGAATGCAGGAATATGGTCGGGTCCCGTAGTACGCTTAGGTTTTATAGATTTTAATGCGTCAAGTACCTGGCTTTCGTCAAAACTGTCAATATTTAAACAAGTTGATTGAAGTTCATTCACATCAACATGAGAAACTTTAGAATGAACGTAGGACTTGCTAAAAAGATCAGCAAAACTATTTAGTATGTCAGCAGGATTATCCAGTGTATTATTTTCATAGGTCATGTTATTAGCAACTTTACTAGAACTTTTTCTACTGTTGACGTAGGCCCAAAACTTGTTAGAGTTAATAGATATATCATTCTCTGCTTTTAACAGATAATTTTCATGTGCCGTTTTAATTGCAATTTTAACTTCAGCTCTTATGCGCTTAAATTTTTCGAAAGCCCTGATATCATTGTCTTTTTTATATTGACGCCAAAATTTTGATTTTTCTCTTATTTTTTTAATGATACTGGGATTAAACCAAGGAGGATATGTTTTTTTATTATGCGCTGAATAATTGGGTTCGCAACGATCTAACACATTATACAACTTTCCATAAAAATATGTACATGCATCATCGGCACTATAAAAGCTTTCTAAAAAAGTCCAGTCAATATTTGATATCATATTATACATAAGTGGAAAATTTGCCTTACGAAAATTATAACAATTTGTATAAGAAGATTCTAGGTTATTTTTGTTGTCAAGTTTTTCCATTAATTCACAACTGATATCTAAAGCTGGATGATGGTTATCTTCGGTTACTAAGGGATCTAAGGATTTCTCAACAATACAGCGGCCGTTGTAAAATACCAAATCTAAAAGTTTATTAAATTTATTGAAAACAAAATTATTTTGTGTTAGATCTGTGACATCAACGAAATTATTTAAAACTGTTAGCTTATAGCTAGTTTGTGGGATAGAAAGAGATAAAACGTAATCGGCGATATTAAAATCACCAAGGATTAGAATTTTACCACCATACAAAAAGTTCAATGATTCCAGTGACTCAAAAAGGCTTTCGAATTCATCTCGAGGCGTTTTTGGTGGTATATATAAATTGCACAAATATATATGCGTAAACTTAAATTTAATTTTTATCAAAAGGCAGTCTACAAAGTTGAAAACGGGGAAAGAATATTCCTGAAGATTTATCATGGTAGAGACGTATTCTTCATGGATCGCAATCAGCACTCCACCACCCCTTGTTTTATCGCTTACTGAAAAATTTCTGTCAGATCTAAAAACATTAAATTCTGTACTAAATAATTCCGAGTTAATTATTGACGAATCCAGCCAAGTTTTAGTTAAGGCAAAACTTTTACAATTACTTTGAACAACAGAGTTAAAAACTTCTGTTGTTTTTGTTCTAAGGCCGCGAGTATTCTGATAAAGGATTGATAGTTGGTTTTCATTATCGTTAGAATCTGACTTGATCTGAAATGAGTTTACCGGGGTCAGTAGAAAATTAGTCTGTAGTTGCTATTCAAGTCCGAGGTTAGATTTAAGTTTATTCAGAGTATCGATATAAGCCGAACATTTGTCCCTATCCCATACAGCATGATCAGTCATTATAATTGGATTTTTTAATTTTACGCAATTGGAGCAATTTTTACTCTTAGATTTGCAGTCTTTTAGGTCGTGACCCTCACCACAAATTGGACAAGATACGAGTTTAGTGCATCTTTGTGCAGAATGGTTAAACTCATTGCATTTGAAACACCTGTACACTTCAAGTGCATCATACACAATGCAGCTGTCATAATCAACAAATAAATTTCCTGTTTTTAGTGCCCGATCATACACTGACTTATCTACCTGTACAAAAGCTTGAAATATATTAGGATTTTTTTTAGTTGGAAAGATTTTTACAATTTTAACTTCACAATGTTCAGAAATAATGTTTGTGTTACATGTAACAAGATAATTATAAAGATCTTCTGTTGAGTAGTTAACGGTCATGCCAACGATACGTATTTTTTGAAGAATACCACCGATTTCTCTGATACTGTATCCGCTTGACATTTTCTCTTGAACAATAGTCTTCAACTTTTCATTATCTGACTTGGTTTTGCAGGCAATCAAGATTCCTCCATCTTTAACCGTTTTAACTTTTGTAAGCTGCAGGTTATCTTCACATGGATTGACATGACATAGAATATCCGCCTTAGTTTGATTATGTGGCTGACTGGTGTTCTTTGGATGAATTAAGATGATTGGATGCGACTTATCTTTTAGAACATCGGAGTATTTTAGTTGGGATGAGGCTGTTTCAGATTCCGAAATTTTGTCAACATCTGATTTCACCGAGTTTATTTGTTCCTTCATTGAAGCTAGAGCATCGCACAATTTAGTTTCAATAATATTTTGCACGCCAGTAGGGTTGAGCAAAATACAGTTTTTAATGCAGTCGGAGCATTTCCAGAACAGCCCCGGTATTGAAATTATTAACTGTACGATATCAGCCGTTTTTGTGACACAGATAGCATGGTAATCTTTTTTGCAACCTTCGCAAGCGATACCGGGCCGACCTCTGCTGATCACATTTAAACATGAGGTACAATTAACCATAATGATTGTTTTTATTCCATACCTGTTATCAACAATTAATTTCACTTTACACAAATGATATACATAGCACGGGGCACTTCTGAGAATTTTGGAATTTTTACTCAACGTTTACTAGCAAAAAGTAAATGAACATAAATACAAAAAATAATAGATATTAAAATTACAAAGATCAGAAAGTATAGCTTAATATGTATGTACAAATATAGATACAATAAATCTAGATAAATACAAAAAAAATAGTAGTTATTAAAGATTTAATATATACAAATATAGAACTCTGGATCTAGGAATTTTTAACTATACAAATTATTGACTGCCGAGTTTGTTCACGTAGGTATGATTTCAAATATTTTTTGAATTTCTGCGGATTAGTTATTACTCTTAATTCTAGTGGAATCGTATTAAACAATTTTGGATGTGTGTACAGGAATGTGCCCAATTGATTTTTGCATATATGGACTTATTTGAAATTGTTTATTCCGTGTGTAGTAAGTGTGTGAAGGTACAGCGAATTTCTTATTAATGTAGTAAGAAAAAACTATTTTGAAATAATAGAGCTGACGAATATTAAAAACATTTGCTTCAATATATAATTGGTCAGTGGGAAATGTCAGGTCTTTTTTATGTATTAATTTTAGAAATCTATTCTGTAAAATCTCTAATGGATGAAGGTGAGTTTACAGTGCATTACCCCAAATAAGAAGACTATATCTGAGGTGATTCTCAACCAGTGAATAATAGAGGATTTTAAGCTGGTTAAAATTTAAAATTGTTGTTAAATATTTAAACTTTTAGAGACTACATCTTAGTTTTTTGCAAGTATAAAAAAAAGTCCAAATATGTACCCGGATATTTCATGTTACTTACTGATTATATATTGGTTGTTGCTGGTATAGTAATTTACGTTACAAGACTGGAAAGTAGTGTTTTACAGGTCGAGACAAGCAGATTCCAGGGCGAGCCGCAGGCGAGTCCTGGAAGCTTGGTGAGACCTGTAAAACACTAATTTCCGGTCGTGTGACGTACAATATTTTTTTTAAGACCGACCAGAAAATATACACTTTCTGGACAATTTTTCGTCCAGAAAGTAACGTTTTGGCGGTCTAGACCAGAAAGTAGACTCTAGGGACCGGTAAAAATAGTCTTTACCCGTCCCCCTTTTTCAATTTTTCCAATCGCTGTTCGATAATCCAGGCTGCCTTGCAATTTATTGTCAAGTGACAGTTCGTTGATTTTTAATTTATTGTTTATATCAAACTTGATTTGTGAGTTTTCAAATTTACAAATAATATGGATTCAGATGCTGAAAATGAAATTCCACAAGATATTTTAGAAACAGTGAAGAAAGCTATTTACGATTTATTACCGCTATGAAAAGACATACAATTCATTTAAAAATTGGTGCCGAGAAAAAAAAGTAAAAAATGTAAACGAAGAAGTGCTTTCGGCATATTTTTCCGAAAAATCACAAAAACTGGCTCCCTCATCATTATGGAGCCTATATTCCATGCTGAAATCTACGATGACTGTAAAAGATAATGTAAATATCAACAATTTTTTCAAATTAATAGCGTTTATTAAAAAGAAATCGGTTGGTCACATAGCAAAGAAATCTAAGATTATGTCAAGAAAACAAATCGAAACATTTCTAAACAATTCTCTCGATATCGAATAACTTATGCTTAAGGTAAGTTAAAATCAAAGAAACGAAGTAAAAACTGATTACAATAAATTGTAATTCTATTCTAGGTGCTTTTAATTATAGGTTTCTCAGGTGCATGTCGTCGCGAAGAACTCGTTAATATGACACTTAATGATATCGAGGATAAGGAAACAATGTTGATAGTTAAAATCCCCATAACCAAAACGAATACCACTAGAACGTTTATTGTAAATTCCCAAAGAGATTTGCAACTTTATAGGAACTATTTGCAATTGAGGCCACCGCATACCAACCATAAACGACTATTTATTTGTTTTAAAAAATGGGAAGTGTTCAACCCAAGCAGTAGGTTTGCATTCTGTGGGAAAAGCCCCTATCAAAATCGCCTCCTATCTTAAATTGGAAAATCCAAGCGAATTCACAGGTCACTGCTTTCATCGAAGCTCAGCGACTCTGCTAGTAGATGGAGGGGGTGATCTTATAAATTTAAAACGGCACGGAGGATGGAAATCCTTAACCGTAGCAGAAGGTTACCTTGAAAATTCAATGAAAAACAAAATTGATATAGCAAACAAAATCCATGCGGGATGTTCCACAAACAATATGTAGCAAACTAATTTTGTTAGTACCGCTACAAAAAACATAACAAATCCCAGTATTTCAGACACATCTTCTCTTCAGATATTTAACGTCCACAATTGTACATTTAACATAAATATTCAAAAATAATGTATTTGGCCAATTTAGGCATTATCTAGTTTCTGTTTAGTTGTATGTAGTATTTGTTGATTATTACTTAATTATAACTATAAAATAAAATAAATAAAATTAGTTTTAATTAAAAAGTCGGTCTTAAAAAAATAATATTTACTTGATTGAAGGAGGGTGCTGTGGATTTATCACAGAAAAAAGGATGTAAAAGGTTTTTCAACGTTTACTGGTAGGAGTTTATAGTTTAACCAGTTTTGTATTGCAAAAAAATCGTTTTCCATCATATTTTTCAGTTGCTCCCATGTGTCAGCAGAACAGAAAATCGCTGTGTCATCCGCGAATACCAAAATTTCACACTTCGACCTAATCTAGAATAAATTATTTATGTACAAATTGAATAGGAGGGGACCTAAGATAGTGCCTTGGGGTACAGCATATTTAATGGGCATAAAATTACTGTACCTATTGGCTATCCTTACGGTTTGCATTCTTTCATTTAAATATGTAGTAAATAAATTTATTGAAGTGTTTTTAATCCCGATATCTTCCAATGTTTGCAGGAGAATGTGATGGCTTATCGTGACAAAATCAAAAAATACGCATAAGCAAGATTTACTAACGCTAATGATTAATATATTTTTTGCAGTAACGCCGAAATCGCATCTTCTGTGAATTGGTTTTTCCTAAAACCATATTGGTTGTTTGATAATTAATTGTATTTAGTTAAATATGAGTTTAGGAGAGTTTCCAACACTTGTTCAAATACATTGCAAAAACTACATAATACAAGAGACCATAATTTATTACAATATTTGCATCACCTTTTTTAAAAATCGGTATTACGACAGTTTATTTTAGGCAAAATGGCCATTTACCATTCTCCATACAAAAAATCTTCTCTAAAAGGGTACTTATAAAAAAATAAACTCTTAGATTCTGAGGTTTTCGTTTTCTTCCTCCATGAGAACTTCTTTTTCTTCTTGGTGGTGATATTGTTGCTGGCAAGTTTCAACTGAGCGCTGAATATTGGCGTAAAATTGAGGATCAGGATGGTTAGACCAATCGGCTCCAAAGAGTTTTTTATAATAAACTAAAAATTAAAGATTTATCATCTTTTAGGCGGGTTTCCCCAATCTCAATTACTTTGGCCTCTTCAGAATCCAAACAACAAATGAATAAATTAAAATATCTACGTGCCCCTGCACTTACTTAATGACGTGACTATTAGGCGCAACGCCATTGGCAGGTTACAATTACGTAGTTTTGTATTTGACAAGTGAAGGCAAATATAGAGTTTTGCATCTAGTCTTCGTTTTCTAAAGGGTTTTTAATGCAGAAATAGGGAGTTTTGCATCTTATATAAGGAGAAGAATGGTAGAGTTTGAAATAAGGAATTGAATGGCGCCAAAACATGACTCATTTTTCAAATACCGAGTTTTGCATTTGGGGACTCATTTATATTATGTATTGTTCTGACTAGTTCATAAGTTATCCAGGCTGCAATTTTTGAAGTTTTTCTATATACCTTGATGTTTTTTATACACTGATTTATGTGGGATGTTATACGTAATGTCCACGAATTTTTTGTTACAGAGTCAGGTTCACTAATTTCAAAGATATTAATCCAAGAAATCTAGTAAAATTCGATTTTTAATTTTTCATAATTAATATGTGGTTTAATATGTTGTATACGATTAAACATATTTCACTTTCCTATCTGTATACAGATATAAGGAAAGTATAGGAATCATGATTTTTTTCGACCTCGAGTTTTCGACGGATTTTTACGTTTTGAGGTCCCCTGAATCCGCTTTGACTATTTTCGCGATGATGTATGTGTGTGTGTGTGTGTGTATGTGTGTGTGTGTGTGTGTGTGTGTGTGTGTGTGTGTGTATGTGTGTGTGTGTGTGTGTGTGTGTGTGTGTGTGTGTGTGTGTGTGTGTGTGTGTGTGGGTGCGTGCGTGCGTGCGTGCGTGCGTGCGTGCGTGCGTGGGTGTGTGTGTGTGTGTGTGTGTGTGTCTGCGTGTGTGTGTCTGCGTGTGTGTGTGTGTGTCTGTAGGTCGCATAACTCATGAACCGATACACAGAAAAACACCAAATTTTAAACTTAAGCTTTGTTTCAGCGTCCAATGAGCTGATTAGATTTTGGGCAGAGTCGGAACATCTGGGGGGGTACTTTATGAGTGGTCATTTTTATATTTTATGGAATATATCTGTTATTTACGTTTGGAGAAGAAAATTCTTTAAATAAAAGTTACTTCTTATATAATTATCTATAATTTTTGTTTTATGCAAAATTTTCCTAAAATGGTCCGTATTCGAAAAATTTGACAAAATGTAAAAAAAATAATTTTTTATAAAAATTGTTCAAATAAAAGTTGTTTGTAATATAATTCTCTATAATTTTTATCCTATAAATAATTTCTCTAAAATGGACCGTATTCGAGATATTTGAGAAAATGTGTAAATTTCGAATTTTGAAGAAAACTCAAAAACGGATAAAGGAAAAAACATTAAATTTTAAACTTAAGTTTTATTTCGACCTGAGGTGAACTGATTAGATTTTGGACAGAGTCGGAACATTTGGGGGGGTACTTTATTGGTGTTCATTTTTATATTTTATGGAATATATTCGTTATTTACGTTTGGGGAAGAAAATTCTTTAAATAAAAGTTACTTACAATATTATTATCTATAATTTTTGTTCTATGTCAAATTTTCCTGAAATGGTCCGTATTCGAGAAATTTGACAAAATGTGCAAAATTCTGATTTTTAAGAAAATTGTTAATCTAAAAGTTGTTTGCGATATCGATCTCTATAATTTTTGTTTTTAAATGACTTTTCTAAAATGGACCGTAATGGAAAAATTGGAGGAAAAGTGCTAAATTAAAATTTTTCAGTATTTTCGTTTTCAATGAATATCTATAGAAAAATGTTTCGAGGTAGATGTATGTGGAAAATGTATATATTTAGTTTATCCTCTAAACATTTTTAGAGATGCTGCAATAGGTTAACTAGATAGATTTTTATTTTTATTAAGATTGTGAATTAACTGTAACGCCGTGGAATAATGATCTGTAATGTTAGTTTTTATTATTTAAGGTATAACTTGTTCTAACATCGACTGGTTTTTTACTTTTACAATAATATGGCGCAGACATGGCTTGTAGTCTCCGAGAACCCTTGTTGGGCTATTTATAATTAAACCATAACAAATTTTTCTAATTTTATGAAAAGTGAATCAAACAAAACTTTTACACTTTATACAATTTAGTTCATTTATTTTTCAGCTACACCTCACATAGGTATACACATACCTGATATAGGGTGGTTCAAATGACAATTTAAATAATAATATAAAAACTAATTCTTTTATTTTATACTTATATAGGGTGGCACAAACAATACTCCCTTATAATTTCTACTCGACACTTTACTTAAACTAATGTACACACGTACTCTAAATACCTAGCCAGTTCGCTGCTTATATTATGCATTGGTGTCACTCATTTCCCAATCTCAATTTATTTGGATGAAAACCTCATAAACAATTCTTACAAATCAAATTTAAAAAAAAAAAAAATATCTTCGTTATGGGTGATGTAAACGTAGATTTAACTAACAGCAATAACAATGTTAACCATTGTTTTGAAGCATACGGATTGACACAAGTAATAGCTGAACCTACACGAATTACAGCAACTTCGGCAACGCTTATAGATCCTATTTACGTTGATAATTCAAAACTTGATTTAGCTAGTGGAACTCTAAATGCTGACCTATTTTCTGATCACCGCTTTGCTTACTGCGTCATAAAATTTAATCTTACTGGTAATCAACAAAAATTTGTCACTTCTAGAAACTTTAAAAAAATCAATTTTGACTTACTGTTTTAACAATGACCTATCTAATTTTCCTTGGCATGACCTAATCTCTATAAGAGATATAAAAAGTAAAGTTCGATTTCTTTCTAACACTATTACCCAGCTATTTAATATTCACTGTCCTTACAGAACTGTTAGAGTTAGCAAACCTTGCGCTACTTGGTTAACGGAAAATTTAAAAAATATTTACAAAGAACGTAACAGAGCTCTGGTTAACTTTAAGCGTGTTCAAACGCCTGAAGCATGGGATCACTACAAACGCCTTAGAAATTTTGCTGTTGCGTCTACAAAAAATGAAAAAGCTGCATATTTACGTTACGTAAGTGGACAGGGAGTGTCAAAATTCTTTAAAACTTTAAAAACAATGAATATGCAAGTTTCAAAAAACAATGACATACCTCACGAGTTATTAGACCCCTTCAAGATAAATGAAGCGTTTGTAGCGGTTTACCAAAACAGCAATGTCCAGAGAGTGAAAAAACGGCTTATTATCGTACTCATAAATATATTAATAACAATAATTTTACATTTAGTCTTGTAGACTGAAAACATTTGTTGAAGTTAAATCGAATGCCAGTGGAGCAGACAACATCTCTCTGGATATGCTTAAATTATGTATGCCAGTCATTTTACCGTATATTACACATATTATTAACTGTTGTTTAGAACAAGGTTATTTTCCTGATCAGTGGAAAAAAGCAGTTGTTGTACCAGTGGCTAAAAAAAAATAACCCTATATCATTTACCGATTTGAGGCCTATAAGTTTGCTTCCGGTTCTCTCTAAAGTTTTAGAGAAGATTGCGTATAAGCAAATTTATAGCTTTCTCACTTCATATAAAATATTGCCCTTACACCAATCAGGATTTAGGAAAGGACACAGTACGACAACAGCTCTATGTCACTTAACTGATTCAATAATAACTGGATTGGATGATAGTCAAGCTTCAGCTCTTGTGTTGCTTGACTATAGTAAAGCATTTGACACCCTCAACCATCTGCTATTAATCTCTAAATGTAGTTACTATGGTTTTAGTGACAAATCTCTTAATTTTATTAAATCTTATCTTAGTAATCGCTCACAAAAAGTTCAAATAAATAATCGATTTGAGTCCATAAAATCAGGCGTACCACAGGGTTCCGTCCTAGGTCCCTTACTCTTTCTTCTGTATACGTCAGACTTGTGTGAACAAACTCTGACATGTAAAATCCAGTTTTTTGCTGACGATACCCAACTACACCATTCATTTCATTCCATTAATGCAGAGGTAGCAAGTAAAGCGGTTAATAAGGACCTAGCTAGAATAAAAACATTTTCCTTGGATCATAATCTGCATTTAAATCCATCAAAATCCAAATCAATCATATTTTCTAATGCCCAATCTCGATCTTATATTAAAAATAATTTTTCCATAAAACTTGATGTTGAGACAATTCCTATGGTACATGTAGCCAGAAGTCTGGGCTTACTACTGGATGAGAATCTTCGGTTTGTCCACTCAATGTTATCTAATTCTCAAACTTCTATACGCTAATAAAGATTTGCTCTCAATGAATATAAAAAAATACTTATGTGAAACTCTAATCCTTAGCAAAATTTCTTATTGACATATAATTTTTTATCCTTGTCTAGATTCAATAACATCTATAAGGCTTCAAAAAATTCAGAATACATGTTGTCGATACATATTTGGTTTACGCAAATATGATCATATTTCCCAAAGCTTTAAAGAACTTCGGTGGCTAAATATCAGTATCATTTGCTATCATTGGTGCACAAAATAATACACACTCAAAGTCCAATATATCTCTCTCGTAGGTTAATTTACAGAAATCAAATGCATAATATTAATGTACGTGAGCAATCCACGTTAACAATGCCCCGCCACACACATGCTATTTTTGAACGCAGTTTCTCATACTGTGCTGTTAAATATTATAATGAACTTGACAATGATTTAAAGAATACCCATTCATATAATGGTTTCAAGCGTAAGCTCAAATATATCCTGCTTCATCAACAACGATGATCAAATTAAATTGTGTAATTTTTAATTTAATTTATTAACATTTCAATTATTATTTATTTGCATTAACAGTTTATTTAGATGATTGTTTTTTTTTTATTTTTATTATAGTTTTTTATTTTTATAATATTATTTATCGATCCTGTTACTAAAAGGGTTAGATGAAAGAATAGCTGTAGGCTAAATCTCGCCCTTAAATTGCATTTTTGTATTTTCAAAAATTTGAATAAAGACGTTTTATTATTATTATTATTATTATTATTTACACATTTAACCATCTTTTACTAATTCCTTTTCTAGTTACCTAATCACCCAATTATCATTTGCACTTCTTTATACAGTCCAGCTAATATTAATATATACAACATAATTGTATAGGGTAATCTCCATTGAGACACTCTCAGGATGTATATCCATCTTCTAATTATTTACTATTTACAAATTCAACTTACATTTCGTCATTGTATACAAAAAAACAAAGGTATCTCAAGTCAGGGAAAGGGGTGGGAACTAATTTGGATTAGTTCCGCCAGCTGGTACAGTTTGAGAATAATGTTATAAATCTAGTTCTGCATAATATACAGGGTGTACCAATAAAAACTCTCAGGCCCGATATTTTGGTAAGTAATAAAGATATTTTAATTCTGTAAAAGCCAGTTCATAGACCGCTAAGAGAGCTTCAGTTTTAGATATAAATTGATTTTAAATAGGTCAATATGTAGATGGCGCTGCGCTCAATAATTTATTTTTGATGGGAGGATCTTTCTTATATAGCGCATTTTGTAAAATATCCATTTTTAAGCAAATTTTTTCTATGAACTAATTCGATAAATCTAGCCATTTTGATATACAGAGTGGGTCACTCAAAACAGTTTCATCCTGTTTTTCGGCATTAATCATTGGACTTTTAGAAAATGCTAAAACAGTTCGATTTTTATTCGAAATTAAATACATTTTTACAATACAGACATCTGTCATATGTCAACCCCCTCCCTTCCACTTCTCCAACCTCTTAATTTTAAATAAGGCATGTACCACAGGCATGCACATCATTAAAAAGGAAATTTTATGGGGAAGTCAGCAATATGACAGTTTATTGCGGTACTTTTAATTTATATTATAAGTGTGACACTTCATTTGAAAGCTAATTTAATTACTGATTCAATGCACCACATAACATTAATATAAATATTTTCATATTGCACTTGCAACAAGATAAAGTTAGAAATAATGTTTAAAATAATGCATGACTAATTTTCAAACTATTGCAAGTGCAGTAGGGAGGATATTTGTATTAATGTTATGTGGTATATTGAATTAGTTATTAAATTTACTTTCAAATAAGGTGTCACACTTTAAAATACGCAGTTTTTAACACGATAGAGGCTGGTATAATTAAAAGTATCACAATAAACAGTTGTAACGTTTAAATTTGGCCTTATAGCGGTTTTTCATAAAAATAGGAATAAGCTAGTTTTTATCAGTGTTCAGTAATTATTTATTGGGTCCTTCTATACCCGCATTTAAACCACTGTGCTTTTGGATCGATATGCGAACCACTGCCCTGTATTCAAGATGTCGGTCTATCGTTTCCGCTCTGACGTTAATTGTGGGTATATGATCAGTTTGGGGTAGATAGGACCTCTATTTGAGTTAGGCTACTTATTTGGTTTTAGAGGTTTGTTTGGTTATTTTAGCCCTTTCTGTCAAGAATTTATTTCGTAATAGAGGGCACTGATGGGACACCTATTTGCCACTAAGGTATGTTGGTATTACTGGTTTGGGAGATGTTAAATGACGTTGTTCCGTCTTGCTCTTGCTGGAAATTTCGAGATTGATATTCGACACGAGGTTTTGATTTGAAAGGTACTGTTTCGAAATTTATTGGAAGTCGTTTCAATCCATTTGGGATATTGCGAAGCAACCTTTTTGTTTTAAGTTACAACAGTGTGGATTTGGTAGTATTTTTTTGGTGAACACATCTTGTAGGAGCTCTTAGGAGGATATATTTAACCACGTGTTGAATCTCATCGGTAAGTTTTCTTTTACGCAGTACTTAAAGTTATGACGTATTATTTCTTTTTTGTAAGGCCTTCGTTTATTATTTCAGTGCCCACATATATATGTAGTCTTTCTGAATAAGCCGTTCACGAATTTGCCGTTCAATTTGATCTGGTGCATCGTGTTGTCCCTCTTTTTAGCTGTGGAGGAGGTAAATATGCTTTGATTTTAGTAAGAATGCTTACTTAGACCTAACCCTAGGTTATGTTCTTTTTGTTGTATATATTTTCAGTATATGGGATTTACTATTAGGGGTAGTATCTTGAAGTCTAAGGGTGTAATTTGCTTATTAAATGTAATTGTTGGAACTTAATTTAACTAGTAAACGTTGAGTAGTTTTACCTATTTCTAGACCTCGCTTCACGAGAAGGCTATGTAGGTACCTGGTTATTTAATTTTAGCTTCTTTATATAACCAGGGATAAATAGTTACCGCTATGTTTTATCTTATACGTTTTCTTTAGGGTTCTTGTGACGGGCTATCAGTCCTTGTGAAAGGCCAACACTTCTTGTGACGGGCTAATACTTCTTGTGACGGGCTGATACTTCTTGTGAAGGGCCAACACTTCTTGTGACGGGCTGACTAGCACATCTTGTGACCAGCTAGTACTCCTTGTGATCAGCTAGTAATCGTCTAACGGGCTACCAACCTTTACGACAGGCAGGTTGATTTGTATGCCGAAGTAGGACATCAACCGTCTACTAGAGCAGCTGGGAAGAAGTCACAATGTACCGCAAGTTTTGCTATCTTATTTTTTTATATTACTTATTACTATTTAATCTATTTTATTGGGGGGTGTTATTAGTACCGTCAAACGGGGTTAAGTGAATCATAGTGGGTAAAATGAATCACTGGACACTTTTTGGAAAATCGGCAATGTTGTCATCGAAAGCTTTAAGTTTATTCCATGTTCCCATCAGAGTGTCGCTTCAGTGTACCTTTGGACGTAGTACCGAGTGTTTTGTTGCGTTTAAGTAGACTGGTAAGTTACACGAAAAGTTTATGGGATCAACGATTTTTTGTTTATTTATGAAATATTAAAAACGACACAGTGTAGAACTCATTGTTTTGAAATTTAATTTGTTTAAATAAAATAAATGTATTTATTAGGTAGTTAGCAATATAATATTAATATATTTCATGTCATAATATTTGTAGTAAAGTTGTCACTTTTTTTTAATAAAAAAAAGCCGGTAAAAGGGGTAAAGTGAATCACTCATGTTTTTGTAATATTTGGGTTGCATTGTATAAATTGTTTATTTTTATTCTGTCATATAATAAAATTGTGCTATTTTTGTATTTTTATTAATATATTTTTTTAGTTTCAGCATGCCAAGGGTGTATAAAAAAAAGTTGGGACCACGAGGAAAATGTAATTATGATCCGGTGTTGTTGTCCTGGCATTGGCAGAGGTTCGACGCGGAATGTCTATAAGAGAAGCTTTAGAACAGTTTGGCGTTCCTTTTAGCACAATTCAAAGAAGGTATCATGGAAAAAAACTCCTTAAAATATGGTCGGCAGACTGCACTAACTGAAGTTCAGGAAACTAGACTAAAGAAAACCCTAGTAATTTGTGCCGAGTGGGGATTTCCGTTAAAATGTACGGACGTTAGGACAATTGTGCAACAATATTTAAACGAAATTGGAATGACAGAAAAAAGATTTAAAGAGAATATGCCAGGAGTCGACTGGTTTAAAAGCTTTATGAGCAGACATAGGACCTAACTTTTAAATTGGCAGAAAATATGAAGCGCGTTAGAGGAGCTTTAACTTATGACGTTTTTTTTGCTCTAAATTGATTCATTTTACCCATAGACATTTTAAAATGAGTTTTAATACAATTTAGATGCATGATTCACTTTACCCCAAAGTAGAGGGTAAAGTGAGTCACTCTTTAACAAAAAATTTATATATTTCTGTTTTTTCAAAAAAACATGATTTATCATTAGAACCACTCGTAATGAGTGTCACAACCTTCAATATTTTTTGTATATTTTTAGTTTCCTTATCTTTGGAGAAAAGATAAAAAAACGTGTTTTTTTGATTCACTTAACCCCGTTTTAATCTAAACCTAATGTAAACGACGTTTAGGGGTGTATGGTTTACAGTACATTTTTATTAAACTCGAAACACGTCACCAAGAGCTCTTTGTGGGGTATATTCTTAAGGGTAGTTAATATTTTTAATAAGTAACGGAGTTTTACGTTTTTACCCCTAGCGTCCGTAAATAGTATAATATTATTTGTTTATTTGCTAAATACAGTACACACCTCATGTGTTACATTTTTACGATTCCCCTAGTCCCATTTAATGATTTTTAAGTTTAATATAGCGTTTTAGTTGTAAATATTACTCCCAGTGATACTGGATTACTGTTAATAGTTGGGGAATCTGATAGTAATGTACTAAGTGATTTAGTTGTTATTAATTTGGTAAATATTAGTATATTTCATAGTGTGAACGAAGTTGACCCCCCATGTCAACACGATTTATATTTATATTATTAAACTTGGGTATATATTGAACTTAACTTATTATTTATCCCCACTTGATAACTGTCAGCATCTATTTTTATGGTAAAGTAACTGATATAATATAAGAGGAGCATACTCGATTTGTAGCCGCTTGATGGCCTTGTAGAGGAGATGCTATATTATCCTATTTGGAGTTTGGTAGTGAACTGTCACATGGATTGTTGGATGTGAGGTTAAACTCCTGGCGCCTACTTAAGAACATAACTTTTTCTACGACTCACCCCTTTTTCACTGTAGTTAGTCGGCATCCAACTTTGGATTAATATAAATCCCACCTCAGGTGCTTATGCACAGAAAGTAGGTAGCACAGTCATATTTCTAAATTCCCCATAAAATTACCTTTTTAATGATGTACTACACATTGTAGTATCACACTCTATAATACGTAGTAGTTTTTTATCCCGCTAGAGGGCGATACAATTTAAGTAACGCAATGTACATAAATAGTTTTGAATCCACCATTAAATAACGTTTTCAACGATTTGCCATACATGGTAGAGTACCTATTTAAAATTAAGGTGTGGAGAAGTACAAGGGAGGGGGTTGACACATTACAGATGTCTGTACTGCATAAATGTTTTTAATTTGGAATAAAAATCGACCTTTCTTAAAATCCAATGATTAATGCTGAAAAACAGGATGAAACTATTTTAAGTGACCCACTCTGTATATCAAAAATGGCTAGATATATCGAATTAGTTCATAAAACAAAATGTGCTTAAAATGCATTTTTTACGAAAAAAACTATTGAGCGCAGCGCCATCTACATATTGACCTATTTAAAATCAATTTATATCTAAAACTGAAAATCTCTTAGTGCTCTGTGATCTGGCTTTTACAGAATTAAAATATCTCTATTACTTACCAAAATATCCGGCCTGGGAGTTTTTATTGGTACACCCTGTATACTTTCGTATTTTTCTGCTACATATTTCATTCTATTAATAGTTCTGCCACATACTGCACATAGGGTGGCTTAAATAGCACCGTTTTACATTTTAAATACATCTCAATTAAATCTCTGCCATATCCTTTATATAGGGTGGCTCAAATAAATCTCTATTTTTATTGCATATTGTTAATTTATTATTATGTCGCACACATCAATACTATCACTTACATTATGTAGGTACCTATCCCTTAACTTATTTTATTTTTGTAATAAATATCATTACACACAACTTTATATTTCCATAATATTCATCAAAAAAAGGGCGAATTAGTAAATATCTAAACAGTATCTGTACCTATTTTATCATTTTACAAATAAAATTCGTCATTTACAGGGTGATCTTCCTATAAGACACCCCCGGGCTGCCATACCCACATAATTACAGGGTGATCTTCCTATAAGTTCTGCTACTCGCTACACATCTCCGAAGTGCTCTCTGAATCACAAAATACAGGACTGTAATGAGCAAAATTTTACCTGTGCTAATTGTGTCAATTATAATAAGCGCGAGGGGACTAACAAAGTCAGTATTGATCATGCTGTCTGGGACAGAAATTGTTCGGTCTATATCAGTACCCTTAATTCCTTTAAGTCCTCAATCTTGCATATAAAATAACAACCAAGGTACGGCTCGTGTGCAGCACAAACAGTCAATAGTAGTAGTATTAATAGGTCACTGTTCTCTTGTGAAAGGTCACTTAGTATTTATTACCAGAATTGTAGGAGCAGATTTCTACGTTAACTACGGATCTATTACACCACAGTACGATGCTTTAGTACTAACCGAAACTTGGTTAAACAATACGTTCCTTGACTCCGAAATTTTTAATTTAGATTTATATAATGTATGTCGCAAAGATCGAGACCACAATTTCATGAATACTAGCAAAGGTGGGGGAGTTTTACTCGCTAAATTGATTGATATATATTCAGACTATCCCTCATTCTCTGAAATTGAACATATTGATATTCTAGTGTGCAGAGCAAAAATTTTTCATCTAATATCTTATATAATTGTTATCTATATTCCACCTCGTTCATCGGTTGCAGATTATGAAATTTTATTTGATTCCATTGAATCACTGCAATGTTTACACGATGCGCCTATACTGATGATAGGGGATTTCAACATTGCAGAATACACCTTAAGTCAAACTTCCACCAGATTGCAATCGTTAAATAATCTTTGTAATTTTTTCGAGCTTACTCAATACAATAGCATTACTAACTGTGATGGGCGTCTGTTAAATTTAATTTTTTCAACTTATCCATGCTCGGCCCAAAAGGCAGTTGATGTTTTGGTACATCCAGAAGATAGATATCACCCCGCGTTATCAATTGATGTGAATTATAAAATAGGTACTAATAACACTCTAGTATTTAATGCATCCGCATACAACTATAAAAAAGGGAACTTTGTTGCCCTCTATAGAGATCTCCTATTGGTCGATTGGACATTTCTACATGGCCTTTCAAATGTTAATACAGCTCTGGGCTTGTTTTATGATAAATTATATATTATTCTTGATCAACACGTCCCAAAGAAGAAACCTTGTTATAAAACATACCCTATCTGGTTTACTGGTCCTTTAATTCACAAGTTAAATTTAAAAAATAAAGCTTGGAAGAAATACAAGAAAACGAACGGTGACGCTGATCTTAATTAATATAGACGCTTGAGGTCTGCTTTTAAGGCTGAAAATATGACTGCCCATAATAACTATCTGGCTCATGTCCAAGCTGAACTCAAATCAAATCCAAAAAATTTTTGGTCATTCTACAATTCCAAAAAGAAACACAATTCACTACCAACCAACATATGTTATAATGGCAACGACTTAGAAACCAGTGCCGCTATTGCATCTGCTTTTGCCGAATACTTTAGTGACTCATTTTTAGACAACTCTATAAATGTAAACCAGTCCTCCGTTGAAGTTATTTCACCTAACCATGCATTTATAATGCCCAAGATCTCCGAGGACGACGTAATTGAGTCAATTAAGCGTATCAAGACAAACATGACTATGGGTCCAGACAATGTTCCTGCTTTTCTTGTACGTGATGGATTGTTCGTTTTTGCTAAGCCCCTTAGTATAATTTTTAATCTAATAATAAACTCGTCTGTTTTTCCCGAGAAATGGAAAATTTCAAAAACTGTTCCAGTGTACAAAAAGGGCAACAGAAATGATATTACAAATTATAGACCAATTGCTATTATCTGCAATTTTAGTAAAGTATTCGAAATTACAGTTACCAAGTTTCTCTATAGGCATATTGAAAATTAAATTTTACCTGAACAATATGGATTTGTTCGTGGGAGGTCTACTGTTACCAATCTAGCCATTAAAACTAAATTTATCAGCGAAATATTGGATCGCGGTGGACAGGTAGATGTGATCTACACTGACTTTACGAAAGCATTCGATCGCTTTAGTCATCCCATTTTGTTATCAAAGTTACATATGTTGAATTTATCTGATAATGTACTATCTCTCCTTAGCTCCTACTTAAGTAACCGTTCTCAGTATGTCCTTATTAGTGGCGTTAAGTCTCGCTTGATATCTCAAGTTTCTGGTGTACCCCAAGGTTCCATTTTAGGGCCTTTATGCTTTATAATCTTTATCGTAATGCAAACCGATATAAACAAAATTCAAAACTGGTGTATAAATAATAAGCTCATGTTAAATCCTGCAAAATGCAACGTAATGTCATATACGCGAAAGAGTGACTGCATAAGATACGATTACAATATAGGAGGTGTCGTCCTCCAGAGACCTGACACGATTAAGGACCTCGGTGTTGTCTTCGATTCAAAACTTACATTTGTTAATCATTTGGCCATAACTGTCGCATCTTGTTATAAAGTTCTAGGTTCCATCCTACGATCTATCAAAGATTTTAATAATCTAGATACGTGCAAATTGTTACTCTGTGCCCTTGTTAGATCCAAGCTTGAATATGCCTCAATAATATGGTCCCCTAATTATAATGTGCACGTTTTAACTTTAGAAAAGGTTCAGCGACGTTTCCTTAAGAGTCTTCATTATTATTTTCATGGAACTTACCCTGAGAGGGGATACCCACAAGACCAGCTTTTAACAATGTTTGGAATGCAGAGCTTATTTCAATGAAGAATTATATCTTCAATTATTTTCATTTTTAAAATAGTACACCATTTAATTAAATGCCCGGCTTTATGTGCTCAGCTTAACTTCCTAGTTCCAAGAATTAATTCCAGGTAGAGCTGCACATTCATTCTTCCCACTCCCTGAACAAACTTATTATGTCAGTCTCCATTGTACCATATGCTGTCCACGGTTAATGACTCGAGTAAAGAAATTGATCTATTTTGTACTACCATCTCAAAGATTAAAAAACTTTATTCCTGATTTATATCCATATATTCCTAATTAAAATATTTAGTGTAATGTAATTTAGTGTAATTAAGTTTTTTATGTTTTTGTATCTAATTTCATCTTTATATATTAGTTGTTTCGCATGCGATATGTGTGAGTAACCTTTTTTCTCCACTGGAGTTTTTTTCAGATTACTCATACAATCTCATTTATAGTTTTACTTTAAAATTTGTTTTGCTTTTATTGTATTATTTACAAATATATGTTTATTAATGTTAAGTGCGCATTCTGTAATAGGCCTTGGCCGTTGAATGTAAGAATAAATAAATAAATAAATAAATAAATAAGACACCCCCGGGCTGCCATACCCACATAATTACAGGGCGATCTTCCTATATGACAACCCCAGCTGCCATACCCACATAATTGCAGGGCGATCTTCCTATAAGACAACCCCGGGATGCCATACTCACATAATTACAGGATGATCTTCCTATAAGACACTCCCGGCCATACTCACATAAATATAGAGTGATCTTCGAATAAGACGCTCTTGGACCACCATACTCATTTTACAATTTTCAATTTATATATGGTGATCTTCGTATAAGACGCTCTTGGGCCGCCATACCCATTTTATAATTTACAATATTAATATAGGGTGATCCTCCCATATTACTTTTTTGTTGTATCGTATACAGGGTGATCTTTCTATAAGACACTATTGGGTCGCCATACCCATTTTACAATTTTCAATTTATACAGGGCGACTCTTCTTATGAGAGATCTGTAGGTTGCTATAGCTATTTCATAATTTTATTCACTATTAACACAGGGTGCTCTCTGCAATGAGACACTTTCAGGATGGCCATATCCATGTTACCTTATTTAGACTTTCATTTCAAGGTCAATTTCTATTTTCATATTTTGTAAATAAGTCTATTATTTGCCAAACTCGCTAATCGACAAAACCTTAAAAATTTGTGTATTTTCAAATAAACATATTTAAATTTTAACGAGAATATGAAAATTAAAATCAAATATTTGCAAAACTGCCTTTAAAGTATGCAAATAGTGTCTAGAAAATAACGGTTATATGCAAAGCTGGCTCTTTGCTTTGACATCTTACTTGCAAAACTCGCTCTTTGTTCTGCTGCCAATCAAATTATTCGCTCGTTGTCCACGTGCTAAACAAGTTCTTAAAGCTGTTTGCAACAAACGCATTTTCAGTAGACTTTTAAATGACGAAACAAGTGTTTTTCTTTCGAATTGCGGAATTATTAAATTATTTTTAATCATTATGAAATTATAATGTGAAAATATGGTGCCTATTAAACCTAGTCCACACAGAAAAGTGTGGCGACTTACATATTGATGGAGAATCCCATTTGACTTATAAACAAGGAACATCTGGAAAATTCCACCCACCATCATCGAAATTATGAAATTGTGATTTGTAACTGGATATCGCATTAAACAGAATTAAATTACTGGTAACACTGCAAACATTACATTCTACAGCAAACCATGCTAATTAATTAAAAATGTATATGGTTGGTTTTGAACATAGATAAATTAATAAAACAAGATGATTTTTTTAAATGCACGCCACTGCCAACACGTGGTAGTTCCCAGCATACTATTAGTTAGCGCCACCGTCGCAATAGTATGAAAGCGACGTTGCCGGTTTCCGTAAACTTTCATGAGATGAGAGTTATTTCAAATTCATCTTACTTTAATTTTTTATCAATCTACATGCGCACCATAGCATCCATACAATGTCCATACTATTGCTGGGATTTTTAAAAGAAGGAGTTGACAACCTCGTAAAAAATGAAAAACCGTGATGGCGGTGATGGCTGAAGGCCAAATATGATAATGAAATGTTAAAACTTATTTTATGAATTATGATGAAAGTTCTAAAGATCGGCAAGTTATTTTTAAGAAGATAAACAGTGTTGATTTGATGTAATTTGTAAGTATTAGCAATTTAATTTAATATTAAAGGTGTGTAGATTTATTTAAGGACTTTGTTTATCATTGTTTTCTTAACCTTATATAATTTCATATTTCATAGATTTTCAATTCTGTTTTTATATTTGAAACAAGAAATGTCTGGCCCGGGTACCGAGTATAGTCAAGTATTCTCGAGAGTATTCTTGTTCAGCTCCTAATTGTTTAAATAAGTATTATTCTAAAATTCAGAAAGTTGGATAATCAAATATTAAACCTTTTTCATTTTCCTTCCCATATTAAAATTTGCCAGAACTGGTTTAAGACTTTAAATTTAACTTTAGATAATAATACTGGCTATCTTTGTGCGGACCATTTTTGCCAGAGTCTTTTAGTAGGGTTTCATCAAAACGTAAACTGTTAGTTGAACATTCTGTACCAATTTCATTAGATAATTGTGCATCCAGTATCCAGTTCCAATATACAACCTGAGAATTAGATTTTAGAATAAGTTGAGGCCGAAGCACAAATATAGCAGCACAAGAAAAACAAGAAATTAGTTGCAAACTTAATAATTAGTGATGAACAATTTGAACGACCCTTGAAACGAAGAAAAACAATAAATAAATAAAAGTAGTCAGAAATGTAAGTCCTAAAGAGAAAAAGTTGTATTTTATTAATATTTGATAAGAGAAATTGTTCAATAAGACATATGTACATTTTTTGTTTTGTTTTTATAGGAAACAGGGGACACCCAACAAAATATGGTCCATTTTTCCAAGAATGGGGGAGACTACCTACTATTCATTTTACTTACAATTGTTATTTACTATTGAGCTCATGTATGTATGTATTACTGTATAATAAATAATTAAAATATATGTTTCAAATATTTTATTTTAATGTAAATATTTTTTGTTTATATTTTTTGGAGTTTTATTACGAAAAAAAAACTAATATTTATGTTAAATGCATTATTTTGATGTAAATATTAGGTTTTTTAGAGTAATGAATGCCAAAAAAATGTAAATAAATAATAAATTATATTTGAATGAACCGCGGTTCGCTTAAAGCTCTTCTTTTTTTATTCTTCTCTTTCTTATTCGGCCTCCAATTGGCAAGTCAATCAGCCAGTGTAGTTAAAAAAAAATCCGTTCCATACTAATTCGCAGCACTGTTTGTTTCCAAAAATTAACACGGGATCCGACTATCTCCGTTATTAATTTATCTATGGTTTTGAAGTGTCGCTAAATCACTATAAAGCGGTCTGTGAAAACCAGATACATGGCACATTGGTCTCCACGAACAAAATGCTTAGTTACTTCTTTTACTTTATACTGTCTACTATTATTTGTTATATTATGCTTCATGAAAACCTGTTGTGAAGTTTTTTAATCTGAGAATAAAATAGAAAGTACAATACTAACTAATGATTGTTCCTTTGAATGGACAGAGATATAAAATACGATAAATATAAAAAATATCCAGCGACAGTGGCACTGCACCTAATTAACTGAAATATATCTGATCTAAAAGTGTCGAGTTGTCTAACCCAACAATATCACTGTTTATAAATGAATTTTTGAAAGACAACCTGTCAATAACTAATAAAGCTATTAAGCAAACAATTCAAAGATGAAACATGTATGATTAAAAGCCAGCATGAAAATAACCTCGCCCACTGAATTTGACTTAGACTACAACAGTGGTTTCAATAGAGATATAATTTTATTTATTAACAGGCATCTATTTCTTTCAGGACCGGTTCCAAATCTGACAATTTTATTTTGGTTAAGTGTGAAGAATATTAGTTGGAATTACAGAATCTGTACAAGAAATTTTTATTTCACATATTTTTACATAAAATTTGCCTTCTCGTATCGACAGTCCAGTTGTGCGAGAGCGATTTGATTTTGCCAGTGAAAATTTAAATATTGTGAACTAAGATAAGTATTTGTTTATTTCAATATCTGTTCTATGAATTTGTTAATATTTTATACATTTTTCTTTTATGTTTCGATAAGGAATGGGAGAAAACTATTTTATTTCACAACAGACAGTTTCGCTTTCTTCGCCTTACCTAGACATACTGACGCTAGCCTTTTTATACTTTTTATACTTCAATTACTGCTATCTCGAGTGAGTGGAATACACCATAACTTTCTCGAGACACTGAGGTTATTCATGAATGTTTAATTGCTTTGAAAGTACTACTAGCGCTATATGTTAGCTTTGGAGGGTACTACAACTACCTATTTCCGTACCTTTGCATTACATTTTTACGTCAATGTCAAACTCGAGATTATGTAGCTAGTCAGTGTTGGTGAGAATAAATGCCATTTTTCTTTAAATAGCTTCATATAAATGATATAAAATTATTTTCTATCCGTCAATCTTCAAATATAAAATGATTGACTTCAAATGAATCAAAGTACGATTTAAGTCGCCACTTTTATTGCACTTTTTCGTCACTTGAAGTGCATCCATTTGTCATATCACGAAATAGTGTTCATGTCGTTCTACTTTATTATATCTCGATCATTGAAATAGAATGACGGAATGAAAATAATGTTATATCATTTATATAAAGCTATTTAAAGAAAAATGGCATTTTATAACATGCATTTTAGCCGCTCAAATTACTAGAGAAAAATTCGACTCACCTTTGTTTAAATATACAAAAAAAAAGGTAAACCGTTATTTATTGTTGATATGCTTAAGCCATTATTTTTGTCGTAACTGGCCCATTTGTATTGTTAGCTTTTAGATATCATTATTTTAATTTGATTCATCGTATCACTGGACAGGGGTATCGTAATTTGTCCTATTATCTCAGTTTTTATCAAACTGGTTTGTTTCAATGTGTTAGATTCTCCTAAAAATAGACAGTCTCGTTTCGAATTTATTTATATCTTATGTATTTTAACCTTACCTTTATGTAATAAATTATTTTCGATACCAATTTCATCGAATTTGTTTTCTTTTTGTTCAGAGTAATTATTTTAATACAATGTTATTGTTTTAATTTTGACAGTACGAATTTCAGTTCGAGTTAACAGTAAATGTCAGGACATGTCGATATTCGCTAGAATAAAGCAAAAATGCAGTTTGTGTGAACAAATCTTAATTTGGCTAACAGTTTTTAGATAAAAAAAAACAAGCATATTCAAAAAATAAATTTATTAAAGAATATATATAATACAAATCCAATATTTAAAAAATGTAATGTATATGAAAATTGTAATATGTATGAAGTAGCTGGATGGCTGCTACATATTCCAGAATACAACACTGTCCATCATTTTGTGAAGAACTTTATCTGTGAAAAAAGAAAGACAGTATAAGTACAATCTCATTAAAATAAATGTATTATAAAAAAATTATAAGTCCGAGGAATACTTTATTTTTTAATAAGTCCAACATATATGATACAGCTTTGCAACCCCAAACGTCATGAAACAGAAATTACACAGTATATGCCGCGTTTGAGAATCCACATCAGATGCATCTGAGATGTAGTAAATCTTTGATCACCTGATTCAGTATACGTAAATGTAATGGGACAGATGTGTCCTATTTAAAATAAACTATTTGAGGCGCTGTTCTCCACATCTCAGCAAATGGGCTAAAATAATAATTCAAAATACTCTATTATTACCTCATTTTAATTATTGTGCCACTATACTGTATTTGCTCAACAAGAATGAGTTGCAACGATTGCAAAAGTTGCAGAATAGAGGTATGAGGATAATACTCAGCTGCTCGAGATTAGAACCAATCAATTCCATGTTGAATGTGCTTCAGTGGTTGCCCGTTAAAAAATATTTGCTATTCTATTCCCTGCTTTTTATATTTAAAATTAAATTAGGAATCTCCCCAGTATATTTACAAAATATTTTAAGTTATAATCAGGATGTTCATGAACATAATACAAGTAATAAGAAAAATTTTAGAGTTTATAAGGCCACGAAAAAATGTACACAAAATTCAGTGTTTTTTAAAGGTGTACAGGCTCTTAATAATTTGCCTGAAGATATTAAATGTTCTTCAAACGCGGCAATATTTAAAATAAAACTGCCTGAATACCTGTTGACCTATTGACGGTTTTTTTTTCTTTCTTGTTCTTTTATTATGTTTTGTATAGTTGATATGTAAGTGTACTGTATCTTATGTATTTATTATTGCATTTTATGTTGATTCTATATTTATGTATTTTTTTATATTTTAAATATGAAGATGTATTGACATGTAAAAAATAGTTTTTTTGACTAAATAAATGATTTATTAATATATGTGGATAAAAAAACGCTCGAGATGTAAAAATGCATCTGATGTGGATTCTCAAATGCGGCAATAAGTATAAAATAAATGAGTAGAGTACTAACTTTCCTTCTCGAAAAGAAGTCCAACATATATTATTAGTCTGCTTCTTCTTCTTCTAGGATACAGCTTTGCAATCCCAAATGTCATGAAACAGAAAATACACAGTATACGTATAAAATAAATGAGTAGATTACTAACTTTCCTTCTCGAAAAGAAGCTCAACATATATTATTATTCTGCTTCTTCTTCGAATCTTCGAACCTTCGTAGGGTGGAGCAGACGATGCATCTTGTTGTCCACATCAAGGCAATTCGGTATTCAACATTTTCTATAATTACGAATCTTTATGGAAAAGCACAAAATAACAGCGGAAAAAGCACAAGATAAAGCTCAAAAAGCACAAATTTATAATGGAAAAACAAGCTTATTAACAGAGGTCAACTAAATCAATTAAGCAAATTGAAAATGAAAACAACTGAATACAACCACAATATAAATAAACAACATTCTCGTTTGGTTTAAGCCAAGACGCCATGACACTCCCCACAAAAATCAATATTCACCTGTCCGTTACACTCCCACCACCTACCCCACCACATGACTGCAGCACCACCTTGCGGACGTGGTTGATTTTTGCTCTATCCCAGGCCTGCGCATACCAGTTTCACACCCCTGGTCGGCCTGGTCATGTGTTTTCTGTCGTTCCATTTCTGGTTCCGAGTTACAGGTAATGGTATCTCCTTAGTGAGCGATTTTAAGTCGCGTTCGCTGTACGAGGTGTGTTCGTTTAACTGTAGGTTTGTACGCGCTCAGGAGCTGTTTCCAAATGTAGTTATATTGTATATAAATATAGTTTGTAGGATAATTTTTCGTAAATAGTCTCTAAAATATATAGGCTGATAAATTCTTAAGGATTAATTTCTGAATGACTCGGCTTGTCATTTATCAAGGCGAGAGGGAAGACATCGTGGTAGATTTGTCTGTTAGGTGTCTGACAGGTGAAGAAAGGCAAAGAACCTCATATTTAGTCTGAGGAGTAAAACCTTTATATTATATAATCATCGAGTTATCCTTTTAAAGGGGATTATAGATTTTACTCCAATTTTAATAGTGGAAGAACAAGTAAATGATATTTTAGGGGAACTAGTGTTTTTGGAAAATTTCCATGTTTTTTTTTGACCTTATCCACACCCGCTAAAGGAGATCCATCGGCATTTGAGTGTGTAATATTGAAGTGGATTCTTTAATAGTGGTTGCTGTCTCGTTTTTCTTTACATTTGAAAGGCTACCAAATTGACCCTTTACGAGAAAGGTATGTTTTGTGTTGTATATAAGTCCATACTGTATGTTAAACACAAAAAGTTGTTTCCTTGTCTCCGACTTATAAACACCAGGCTTCGATTGGGAATTAATAATTTAAAATTTTAGTATTGAATAAATTGTCAAATACGCAAATACGGGTTTTATTTCAAATTAGATAAAATACCACGAAATAAAACATTTTGTATATTTTTGATTGTCGATTTCTTTTATGTTATGGTTTGGTGTACCAGAATTTTAATTATTTGAGTTCATAATACTGTTTATGACTCTTGTTAATAGTCTCTATAGCTTAAGTAAATTTTGGAAAAATTAATTGTATAGTTTGAGAAACTTGAGTCAATTTATATTGACACATTTTGTAATATTTTAAGTTTCTTACCCAGAGGGTTCACACTCCGGAGATCAACGGTTTCAACTAGATTCAACCGTGGGGATACAGTACATCGGTTTACTAGAACAGTGGTTCCTATATTCGTGGTCCATTGGTTTACTACCCACCTGGCTTACTAATAGCTGGTTTTACATGGTTGGTTCTTCATCTGGATAGAAAGGCGGTGATGCTGTCAATGGAAACACCCTACTATCAGGTTTTTTCATATTATAATGAGGATTTCATATGTGTACTGTACCTGCTGATTTCTTAAATTAAACATTCACTTTTAAACGAATGTCCTTAAGGTATTCTCAATATTATTTATACTTTCGTGCACAGAATGTTTTTGTGTGTTTTACTTTAATAATTTATGTATTACCAATATATTTTATAATTTAATTAATTAAGCAATATTTCAAAATTTTGTTATTTAAGCACTTACTGTCTCGGCCTGGGTATTGACCATAAATACCTAGGGACATAAGGCTACGTTCACTATTTCAATTTTTAGATTTTCTCTTTATAATAAAACAAGACTTAACTATAAGTTAAGCGGACTCATAAAACCCACGAAGGGCAGAGATTAGATTAAGTAAATAACCTCTTCCAATCTAGGAGTTTCAGTAAATAACCTTTGTATCCAAAGTCTTTCGTGTGATATTACTATTTTTTTTGTTCATTAAGTTTTCTTTTTATTTTGTTTTATGATTTACATTTAATTATAAAATTTCATAGTTTAATATTTTTATTATAAATAATTTGGTCTTAACTATGATCTAAGCAGGTAAATTCTTCCAACTTGGCATATTTTGAGTCACCTTGTATACAATGATAGGTAGACCAAATGCCAATTTACATTTAAAAAATCTGCAGGTCGATTTTATCTCCATGGTCGGTATTACTCCACTCATCCAACTATCCTTCTAATTAGGTACTTATCATTTATGATGATATTATATGATACCCACTAATAGCTGGGGAGAATTTATTTAATGTTATGAGATATAGACGACTAGTATTAGATAGACCGACTTCCAGGTAGATTTATTAATTTACATAGGCAATAATTTTGATGGGTTATTCTTAGCTAAAATCTTATAAAACTCCAGTTATGACTGACAAGTGTGTAATATGATTTATTTTTAAATACGCATTAAATAGCAATTGCATTTATAAGACATATGAACTCCAAAAAAAATGGATTTCCACTAATATAAATATTTTTTATGAATTTTCATTTGATCTATGTTAAGTCTAGGACTGCTAGTATATCTGTTATAGTTTAAAAAATATGAAAGTTTTGTTTGGTATAATCTGCTTAACATATATCATGTGTTTGGAGTTATCGTTTGTCTCCCAAAAGCCATAAATATGGCCATTGAAGTTAGATTGAGTGGAAAGGGACACAAGATCTGAGTTATACTTTTTAATCAATTTTATGTGTTAGCATTTCTATTTCTAAGGCTAGTACCAGAATAGGGGAAAGTGGGGAGCATTCGACCACCGCACCGGGAGGATTCAACTAACCTGTGTATACTCATTGGTAATTAATTTTTTGAGTACGACCCATGAAGAATGTTATCTTTTCGCAACAAATGACTCGCGCGCTAGAGCAGTAGACACGTATCTAGTTTTGTGTCCATTTTAAGTAAGATAAACTAAACTCTCTGTATGAAAAGGTGAGTTTTTAACGATATATTAGTTTGATAATAATGGAGAAAGTATTATATTTGTAAAAAATAATTATGTTACCAATAAATTGATAGTTTTAACAAACCTTTACCATAAGTAACATAACCTGAAAATGTTCCGGTATATTTCTTAACAGCACGTCTGTACTAAGTTGCATTTAAAGGAGGATACGACTGTGGCGACATCATAGCACCACATAGTCTTACCTTTAGTTTTGACTTTTACGTCAATTTATTTTAAGGTTTCTTAGTCAGTTTTTATTTGAGGTTGGTCAAGTGTCAATGTCAGATGGTACCATTATAATATCACAAATATTATGATCTTGGTCGATAGCTGCGTACACTAGCACCCTACTTATCCGATGGATGGTAACCATGGAAAAAGGAAACAAAAAATTGATTGATTACGGATTTCGAAAAAGACAAGACAAGACGTACCTCAACAACATTTTTCATATAATTTTTTTTTTATATTTTAAAATAAAAGTATTTACTGAAATTCTGATTTCCTGCTACCTACAATTGGTGACCTATTGTAGCGCCTTGGAAGCACTACATACTAACTCCAACTCATAATATATTGATACATGTCACACCCATGCGACACATATCAATATTACCTATTAAGGCAGCTTAGTGGGAGGCAGGATTTAAATGCACCCTATCTATCTACTTAACGACCTCGGTTGCCAAGCATGAATATTTATTTAAAAAAAAAATGTCATATATATAATTTTCTGTCATGACGGAATTGTCTATTTTATTATATTAATATATACCCTTTTACAAACCGCTATATTATTTACAAGATGGGATCCACAAAGTTAAATGATCCCATAATTGGTGACCCCGATAGAATCCGTACCTATTTTTTTTATATTCTAAATCATACACTGACAAACGTCAAATTAAATAAGTACTCAAATGACAGTTCCAGCCTACTTGATTGCAACGTTCTTAATAAGCCATTTAACATTAGGTTTGTGCTTTTTTATACTAGTACAAAAATGAAAAATATTTGTACTAGTATAAAAATAGGCTACTTCTACAACACGTGTACCTTGATATAATGTAAACATTATTATACGCTTGAAAAAAAAATTATTTAATTTCTATAAAAATCATCATTTTGACGACTGTAAACATGGAAACTCGATGGTTTCTGTCAAATTTAGAAAATATAATTACAACGTTGCCAGATTGTGATAAAATTAGTAGTTAATGGAAAATTGTGATTGCGCATACCGATCCATAAATATGCAACAAGAAAACGAAGCAACGACTTATCGTAGGGTGGCGGCAAAGCACAAAACGCACAAAATTTGTATTTCTGTCTCATTCTTCCCTCAACAGTTCTACTCCCTGAGATTTAACAATAGATACCCTGGTCGAACGCTCCCCAGGTTTCAATTTTCGAAAACATATAGGGATATTTTATTATTTCTAATTCTCCGAATTTTCAAAAGATGCCAAAAGTATACAAAAGAAAAACTCAGAGAGAAGTTGATGAGCGTAATATCAACAGAGCATTAAGGGATCATTTTAAAAACAAAATAATACATATCAGAGAGGTGTCACAGATTTATAACATAAACAGAAGCACTCTTATGTCAAGAATAGTAAAAATAAATCATTTATTGTTTCGGCCTTTACTTGATGAAAATCAATTTTATCTTGAAAGAGTAAAACCAAATTTGGTAGATTTTCACAAAACTTTTATTTTAAAAAATCAAAAATAAAAATTAAAAACACTACACATGACATGTTTCGAAGTACAACGAAGTCAAACAGGCCGTACTTTCAAAAAGCGCTATTCCGAACATTATAATAGCTATACAAAAAACAACAATAATTCTACTTACTCAAATCATATTTTAGCTGAAAATCATTCTTTTACAGACAACTTTGAAATTTTACATGTAGAAAATAAGGGCAATAAACTAAAGCATTTAGAAACACTTGAAATAAATAGATTAAAAAATTCAGATAACCTACTCAATGATCAATTAGATATTAATAACTCACCCTTATTAAATCTCTTTCCTAGTTTTCTGTGAGATAACCCCGATAATGTTACTATCTTATTGTTATTTAATTGATATCATAATTACCTAAGTACCCTTATTTACTTTAAATAGTTAGTTTATTTTGTTATGTTATTGATGTTTTCTTAAGTACTTTGTTTTGTTCAATTATTTCGCATATATATTGGATACCGAATTGTAAATAAGTCACATTTGAAAAAGAAGTTGTACTTCGAAACATGTCATGTGTAGTGTTTTTAATTTTTATTTTTTATTTTTTTAAATAAAAGTTTTGTGAAAATCTACCAAATTTGGTTTTACTCATTCAAGGGAAAAATAAATCAGACGATGAAAAAATCAACAAGTTTCAGAATAAATATACGAATCGTCAAGTACTTTCAAATGAAGAGAAAAATGATCCAGCCAAATACATTAAAAAGTGTTCGGATTTGCATTATGGTCTTTCTTATCGTCAAATAAGAGAAATGGCATGTGAATATGCTATCCGCAATAGTTGCAGATATCCTAAATCATGGGAAGAGAATAAGATAGCGGGTGAGTTTACCCTATTTTGAGCATCAGAATTAACTTTTAAATCGAATCATCCTACTTTTTATTTCAGGTTTGGATTGGCTCTATGGTTTCATGCCGAGGCATTCAGATCTATCTTTAAGATCGCACAAGTTAGATCCACTGGCTTTGGTAAGGGCAGAGTTGCAGATTTTTTTGAAAATTACACCAAAGAGCGCACTAGATATAATTTCACAGGCCCTCAAATTTACAATCAAGATTAAACGGGTGCAGAAACCGTCCTAAAACCAGTCAAGGTTGTCACACAGAAAGGCAAAAAATAAGTGAGACAGGTAGCTTAGGGGAAAAGAGGAGAGCTTGTCACTTTCAATGCCTTGGAAAATACAATACCTCCTGTCTACATAGTACCAAGAATAAGGAATCCCTCAGAATATATTAGTGATGCACCCGCTTTGTCATATGTATTGGGAAATAAAACAGATTGGATGACTAAAGAATTATTTGTAGATGTTTTAAAACATGTAATAAAACATACAAACTGTTCTATATAAAACCGTATTTTAATCCTGTTGGATCATCTTTCTTCGCACACATCTTAAAATCCAATCAAATTATGTAAGGACTCTCTCATTTTCACCCCACATAAGTCATCGAATGCAACCACTAGATGTCGGAGTCTTTGGCCCATTGTCTATTGGTTGCTGTCACATCCTGGAGAGAAATAGAAGAATTGAGCAACAAAGCATATATCCGTTCTTTTACAATGTCCAATCTAATTAACTATTTCAAAAAACCGGGTATTTGGCCTGTGAATCGTCTAGCTTTTTCTGATGAGAATTTTGCTCCTAGCTCAGTTGTCATCTGTGAATCAAACCAAGAGTCCATTACAAAAGAAAAAATGTAAAAGAAACTTTTTACACAGAACATACGAACACAACAGATAAGTTTTCAAAAAAAAAGGAAGCACGGAAAAATTCGGCGAAAAAAAAAAACAGGAAAACTATGATACGTTACTGACTGAAAGAAAGTTGTTAGGAATTATTCGTCGTTACCCTAAATCTGAACCAAAAGAAAAAAAAGAAATAATGCTTCTAGGTCAAAAATATATACCTTAACACCTGAACTGGATCAGCTAAACAAAATAGAGGTAGAAAGTGAAAGGAAGAAATCTTTGAAGTTATCTGCTGTGAAGTAAAAGCTTATTAAACCTCCAGTGAAAAGATGTATTTTAAAGCAGGATGATACAAATGACAGAGACAAAGAGAACGAATCAATTGAGTTAGCTGATACAGATGACTCTGATGACTTGTCAGTTGAAGAGTTCCCATTATTAAAAAGTGGAGAACTAGTGAAACAAGAAGATTTTGTTATTGTAAAATTTGCGACAAAATCTACAGTTGTATATTACATTGGTCAAGTTCTTTCAGCAAGCGGAAATAATATCGAACTAAAATTTCTAGGAAGAAAAAATAATTCAATCACATTCGTTTTTCCTCTTACTGATGATATTTCCATGGTTGAAAGAGATGACATTTTGAGCATTCTGCCCAGAGCGACAAATGTAGGAGCAGCAAGAACGGCAAATTTATATTTTTTTAATGTCAACTTAATAGGCTGAAATATCCGCTAATCAAATAAACTGTCCTTATGTTTTTTAAACTCAGAGTTTAAAGGTATAAGAAGTTATGTTTGTAGTTGGTCTAGGAGAGATTAAAAAAGAATTGGGCAGTAGAAGAACCGATAATTGGAACAATCTCTTGGGGCTGAGGCAGGCCAAGATACTTCTGGGTGAATATAACCAGAAAAGATCGGAAGCCTGCATCTGCCTGAGTAAGAACAGGCTACGTATTGTAACAGGGATCCTTACCGGGTATTGCCATCTAAAAGGACACCTAAGTAAACTGAGCGTAGTAGAGGATAGTGAGTGCAGATTCTATAAGGAGGAGGATGAAACCTCTATTCACATCCTAACTGAATGTGTAGCACTCCAGAATCCAAGGGCACTATATCTAGGAGGATATAAAATAGAAGAGGGAGACCTAACTTGAAGCCACTTCAAATCCTACACTTCCTTGAGAAAATAGGATTGGAAGGGTCGTTATAGGCATTGAGACATTTCCTTAGTGCATTGGCGACAGAAGGGGGCACAAAAGATCTTTTAGGTCGCAGTGTATCAACACCCCATTCCCAACATAACATAACATTTTAGCTTCTAGCTCATGATGTTTATTCGAATATAATGTTTAATATGTATAACCTTAATAAATACGTTTTAGAACAATATTTGTTTTATTTAATTATGTGGTCGAATTCTCCCCATGCTTTGGTCGAACTTACCCAAGCAGTAGGGAGGATTCATCCACATGTAGGTTTGCTAAAAACCGCTAAATTAAATTACTCACATATAACTATTCTACAGTTTCATTGCTTCTGAATGTTCCACATTGTTCTATAAATTGGCAGATATAACACATTACATAAATTATGACCTATTTCTTTTTTAGAGATTTTTTATGTTAAACGGTCGAATGTTCCCCACTTTCCCTATAAAAATAAAAAATCCCAAATTGGGAGAAGAAAATATATTTTGGAATTCATTAACTAAGATGACTTTTTTTATAAATCCAATAACATTGTCCATCACGCCACTAATATTATTCCAACAAGCAAGTATTCGGTTTTTGTTATCTTGTTAAATTAAATTTAAAAATAGTTAAAATACACCCCTTTAAAGACTTACCTAATAATTTATCCAAAAATGTAGGTAGGTATATTAAAAACCTTCAAGAATAATACCTACATTTTAACACAGTTCTGATAAACTTTTTAAATAGAACCATAGTGTAAATAGCCCAAAAGTTTGTGTTCGCCTTTAACTAAATTTTTCTTAGGTATTGTAATGAAGCAATCTACTCGAAAAAGCAGCAAATGTGAAATAAAAATGTTACGCGCGGTGGTATAGAATGGATCTTGGAGAGAATGTGAGCGTGCTAATGGGTAGTGACGGGCCGAGTGATGGATCGGTGAGAACCCCATCATACACAACCTAAATAGACGCCATCGAGAGCGGAGTTGCCAGACCCAATGGTACACAACGATCACTACAACGGCCAGTTGTTTCTGTTTTTCTGATTTCGTTTGTTTCCAAGCTGCCGAAACTTCTGGAATTGTTTGACAGCTTTGTGATAAGCAGTGGTGGCGAAAACATACAAAATAAATATTGTGAGACTACCTATATGGATTGATTATGACATTTATAAAACTTTTATCTATATTTGTATTTTTCATTTATGATTCAAAAGTAAAATTTATCCTAACAAATTTGGTATTGCATAAACAGAAAAACCTTGTTTGAGGAAGTATAGCCACACAAGGCCCGAAGAAAATTATTCTGAGCTGATAAACTTATTCAGCTGATGGACTCATAAAGCATAGTTAATTAATTACGGACCTGTAAATCCTTAAAGATATAAATATCAGAAAAGGGCTACATCATCATTTTTTAATCTGACTCGTGACTTATACGTCACATGTTAAAGTTCGTGAAATATCACCGAACCTTATAGGAGATTAATTCTTAACACGATCTGCATGTGTTAAGCATGGTTCCTTAAATGATGCTGTAATGGTGGATTGGCCTGGAAGCAGCAGGTTTAATATCCACAGCGACGAAAAGGAAGTTCAGGATATGGAATATATTCCAAATCCCTAAACCTAAACAAAAAATGGCGTGTGAACAATGGTGCCAGTATAGTAAAAACTAACCTCATGGGGATTCTCAGCAGCAGACACAATATCATTGAAACGAACATGCTCATCTATACAGACAGCAGACAAGCAAAGCACTACTCAGCCTGCACACTGCTCGATCTGACTTACATCTGGCCTCTCCTCTTTTGTCCTCTTTTGTCTAAAGTGAAGCTGATTAAATCTTATCTTTAGATCGGAACTGTGTGTTTTGGCCTGCAGCTCATATCGGAGCGTGTAGAGCCTCCATTATTATTAGAATATCACGATACTCTACTTTGGTCGACATACGACGTATCCATCAACAATGTGGTAACCCAAAGATGAATCAAAGGTTACACCACATCGAAAGGTATTGCCAATTCACTAACCAAGAAGGCAGCAAACATAGGCGCCGAATCGCTGGGAGCACAAGCATCTAGAGCAGTTTTAAACTGGGTGCGGAGCACCCATAGCACAACGTGAACAAAAAGTGCCAATAAGTGAAATGAACAAGCAGTCGTGGCCCAAGTTGATATTGCGACAGGATGCCTCGATACGGCAGTTTTTCATTGGCTGTCAGAGTTGTGAGCTGTGACGTTGCACGTTGTGATAATCCTAATGCTAATGCAAAATATTAAAGCTTTCTTCTCAACTTTTTTCGAAGGTTAGAAAACGATTTTTCATTAGAAGTAATACAAATACGCAACACGATGAGTTTAATAAAACTTATGTCTCGAATTAGCACGGTTGCAAATTGGCGCCACCTCATCGACAGTAAATTTTTAAATATTAACACAAGTTTCCTGAAATAATTATGGCAAAAATAAAAGAGTGTATTTTGCGTTTTAATTACTAGAAAATAACTTCTAATATTTGTTAAATATAACTTATTGAAATATTATGCATTAAAAGTAATAAACTATAAACTTTCCACCATTCTCTGAACCCATTTTTAATACTGGCAAAAAAATGTTTCCCCCTACAATCAAAAATTGACGGGTCTGAGTGTTTTTTTGCAAACGACCTGGGGTGCCCAAAATTGGATCTGTTTTGTTTTTAAATGGCCACCCTGTATATATACAATATTTCGTTATATGTGTAATATTAAATCATCAAAAATCTCCTTCTAAATTCATGATAGTTATAAATGTTTTATATTGTGTTTCTACTTATTTCATTGGTACTCTAGCACCGCAGCACCACTGAATACCAGTGGTGGCTGCATCGAGTATATAGGGTTGCCAGATGCTTCAAGCTTGCCGATTGTTGATACTTCGTCTGCCTCTTCAATCCTCAAAACTCTAGCTATTCCACATTTGACAAACAATACCTTTTTTGTTTTTTCAAGAAAATTTTTATAAAATCAATTCTTATTCTTTAAAGGTGCTTTTAAAAAACTGGTGATGACTCTAACTGGGGTGTGGGGTGGGGTTGGTTGCAGCTTAGCCATTGCTTTGTAGTTTAAATTGCTTGCTTGCACACTCGCTTAACACGCCCGCTTTGTGGGTAGGTAACTTTTCTACAGGACGATGGAGAAATGCAACCATCGAGTGCCTGCCTCCTTGTGGCACCACTGGATAAGGCCAATAGCGATGCTTCAAGAAGCACCACTATTGTCTAACCAAATGGCACTCCAGCAAAGCCCAAAGCCACGGTGTAAGGTAACGGACCTAAAGATGAATGGCCGCAGGGCTTAATATGCGGTTGCGAACGTTCCCTTGGACGAACCGGGCGAAACCCACAAGTAGCCAGCCTTGACTCTGTACGGGGGGCACTGCAGAGTTGGACCAACCCCTTCCCCCATACTCGTGGGAACAAATATAAGAAAAATAATCAAGGAGAAGAGTCGGATACAGACGACACAGGCTTCTTGAACATGACTGTCAGAGAGATTGCATTAGCTTTGGACTTCGACAACTCAAGGGAAGGAGGAACTGCGAAAGCAGAGGACGCTAACCTCTTAGCGGGAGAAGGTCTGTGCAAACAGACGACCGCTCCCAAATAAAAAGAAATTGGGACAAAAGTAGAGGTTAAGTCTGCTGAAAAAATGTTCAGTAGCAGAGAGGAAGAAGCTTCTGAAGGAAAGGAAAATGGCTGCAGAAACGTGGACGGAGGAAAATCCCCACAAGAATGCATCCCAAAAACAAACTCAATGGAGGGAGGACCAAACGAAGAAAGGGGATAAAAGGCCCCGATCTGAGTCGCAGACTCCCCCCACTCGAAGTGGAACCAAGCGGGCCACAAATGCTCCGGCATCGGCTGGTTCGTACAAGGATACTTTGAGGGGTATCCGACTGGCTGTCATCCAGAGAAGGCATTCAGATACAACCCTAGATCAAGCACAAGAAGACTTGGTACAAGAAACTCTTGTGGAAAGGCTCTACGCTGTCCCTTCAAACAGTGGAGGAGCACCACAGTTCCTTAGAACATCATTTAGAGCAGGGGTCATTTGGATGATCTGCGCTAACCAACAGACCGCGGACTGGTTAAGAAGGACGGTCGGCACTCTGAGAAACCTTTGGGAGGGCGCGGATTTGACCGTGGTTGAATCTAAGACCCAAGGTTCTGGTTCATCCCGGACGAGTCCGAGATGGAAAAAGTCAGGGGACTTCTTCAGCTCTAGAATACGGAACTAAAGACGCCGGACTGACTTTAAATAAGCAGGAATATTAAAAAGGGAGGGCAACTCCTAGCCTTTTCATTTGACAAAGCGTCATACGGGGCCCTCGAGAGGTCACAATTCCGGGCCTACTATAAGCTATGAAGGATGATCTTCAGGGTCCTAAGGCGGCCTGGTGAGGATCAGGATAACCCAGATCAACCTCCAGCATTGTAAGGATGCTTCGACTGTACTTACAGTGGCGATGGGCAGGTTTGAAGTGGCCCTGGTACAAAAACCGAGGATTAAACACGGTACAATAAGAGGTTTAGGAGGGTTGGGTGGAGAGTAAATATATGACATATCTACAGACACCCCTCGAACCTGCATAATTGTCAAGAAAGGCATAAAAATACCGTTAACTAATTTCTGTTCCAGAGATTTGACAGCAGTCAGAATCAAAATCGATGCAGAAAAAGGACAAAAGGAGGTACTACTCGGATCGGCATATCTACCTTCAGACGATCCTGAAGCAAGACCTACCAGAGAAGTGGAGGAGCTGGTGAGATTCTGCAGGCGTAATGGAATGCAGATGATCATTGGCTGTAATGCAAACGTACCCTACAAGATTTGGGGGGAGCACAGATACCAACGAAATAGGTGAGTCTTTAGTACAATTTATTAGGGCAAATAATTTAGACATAACAAATGTAGGCAATAAACCGACCTTTATAATAAAAAACAAAAAGAAAGTACTCGATCTAACAATAACATCAACACACTTGAGTAATTTTGTTACAGACTGGCATGTGTATGACGAAGAGAGTTTATCAGATCACAGACACATAAATTTCAATATTAAATGTAATATTGCAAAAGAAACTTATCGGAATCCAGGAAAATAGACTGGGAGGCATACAATGCTTCCCTGGAATTTAATCTTCCGAAATTGAGAAATACGATAAGAAGAACAACAACCGACCTAGAAATGGCTGTGGATGAGTTTAATGATACAGTCACTAGCACTTTCAACGATACCTATCCCTTAATAGCAAGGAACTTCATACAACCAATATTTGGACATGAAAAAGTTTAGTGTTGGGTAGATGCCGCGTCTCTTGACAACAGATCAAAACCAGACTTTAATTACCATTTCTCAGAAATATTTAGACATGTTCGAATGCAATGACAAATATTTTTTCAAAGACCACTACAGAAAATCACATACCTCGAAATTCCGTATACATCCATAATTAGTGTAGAAATATTATTCCACACGGTAATACCACACTGTTTAGTGCATCGAATAAATTTTCGTATAATCTTTAGTACGAATGAAAAAACAATAACAATATATTTTACGTACATACCTATTTAACTAAATTATTCGTCCAAATACTAAAATTTTTAGTTAAATTAGAAAAAATCTTGACATTTATTTTATTTTTATAATTTTGAAAATTACAAATAATAAAATGGACAGTGATAGAAATAGTAGTGATAAGAATACTTCATCACATATTAAATAAATAACGATTAACATTATTGAAAACTTGTTGCGTCAAACATCGGCGAAAAAATACAACTTAGCTTATTCACGATTTATGGATTGGTGCCAACAAAATAAGTTGAATTTCTTTTCAGAAAATATGTTAATGGCTTATTTTGGGGAACCATCGAAGCTTTTTAAATCTTTTACATTATGGTTAATTTACTAAATGTTTATAATAAAAAAAATTAAAAAATCACAACTGGGTAGGTACGCTACAAATTCCTAATGTAAGATAGGTAAGATAGGTAACAAAAAAAATAAGTGAATGAATAATACATTTTAAAATTTATATTAAAGAAAAGCAAATCTGTTAGAAATTTAAAAAGTGACAACAATAATACATATTTACCACCTCTTAATATCTTTAATTTTAAATCGTTAATAAAGTTCATCAAATTATTTTTAAAAAATATGAAATTTGGGTTTTAGTCATTGTGGTCGTAGAAAACGTATAGTGTACCACTTGTGCAGAAAACCTATTCAACACTCATAAGATTGTGGCACTCGCATTCGCAAGTTTCACACATCGTGTGGAATTGGTTACTTCCTGCACATGTTGCACAATATACTATTTTGCGACGTAATTATAAATGAAACGTAGATACATCACTACTACCTGTAGACCAAAGTAGTGGACCAAATTTGATAAGTACAGAACGAAATATATGCAAAATGCTAATGCATTTTTGCATATATTTAGTAAAGTTCAGAAAAAACTATTATTGCGCACATTAGGGAGGATTTTTCAATAGAATATACAAACTTAGCATTTAGAGATGCATATATACCTATTTAATTTACTGCGGGAATAGATAATGTACCGTTCTTGTTAAGAACTGTTCTTATGTATTTGCCAAACTTCTTTGCTTCCTGTTTAACTAAATCTTATAAAAGAGGAATTTACCCTGACGTACGGAAAACTGTAAAAAAATATAGATTTTTATAACTTTTATATATTTTTATATATTTTTATATATTTTTTTATATTTTTATATATTTTTATATATTTTTATATATTTTTATATATTTTTATATATTTTTATATATTTTTATATATTTTTATATATTTTTATATATTTTTATATATTTTTATATATTTTTATATATTTTTATATATTTTTATATATTTTTATATATTTTTATATATTTTTATATATTTTTATATATTTTTATATATTTTTATATATTTTTATATATTTTTATATATTTTTATATATTTTTATATATTTTTATATATTTTTATATATTTTTATATATTTTTATATATTTTTATATATTTTTATATATTTTTATATATTTTTATATATTTTTATATATTTTTATATATTTTTATATATTTTTATATATTTTTATATATTTTTATATATTTTTATATATTTTTATATATTTTTATATATTTTTATATATTTTTATATATTTTTATATATTTTTATATATTTTTATATATTTTTATATATTTTTATATATTTTTATATATTTTTATATATTTTTATATATTTTTATATATATATTGGGCATAGAAAAGAGTCTTGTACCACTAAGATAATTACCTATTCCACTAACCGGTAATGGACTATAACAACTTATCGGAATTTTCAATCTCATTCACGTCGAATCAATTAATAATGGTGTTTATTTTAACAAGAAAGCATTGATTCATCCTCTTAATTAAGCATTTAGTAGAAAATTGTAATTGAAAAACCATTGTTGATGATATTTTCCGCCTAAATTCACCCTATAGAATAACTACACGTTGTTATACAATTTTTAACAGGTTGACTGCTATGAGTACCAGATGAGGTACTCGCCGATCTTTCCAAGATATTATAAGTATTTGGGTAGTGAACTGACCCTAGAAACCATATAAATATTCTAAACTTATTTTACTATTAGTTTAAAATATTAGCTGTGGGCATTTACCTAGTAATATTTTAAACGTTTTAAATCACTTTTAAGTATGAGTACCAGTTATGGTACTGTAATTGTGTATTCTCTTCTGCAGGCCATGAGCGCCATCTCTGGTAGGCGTAATAGAATTTACATATTACATACTACAAATTCCATAGTAATATTTATACTACTAATTTCTCAATATAACATAGATATCGATAAGGTTGTGCATCAAACTTCACAGTTGTTTTTACTTGTTCACGAGCAACTTATACTTGAAAAATGAATCCTAATGAGAATGAGAATTACATTTAGATGAAACGGTAGAAACAGGCAGCGAACATTCTTCAAGTGAGTTTTTTGATAGTGATGCAGATCCGATGCAGATTTACTGTTGAACGTGATTTACTAAATTCCGAGGAAAGTGATAACCCGCTCAATGACGGACATAACATGACCAATGAAGAACAATCTGAGGAACAACCAGTACCTGTAAATTAAAGTATTATTGATAATTGGCAAGTGCCTGATGTATCCCGATTGAAACATATAATGTATAACCCAAATTTAGACGAAGTGGGCATAAATCCAGACTTAGTGGAAACAATGGTATCTGCCATACCATATGATTTTTTTATTTTGTTTTTGAGCGATGACGTGATAAATTTACTGGTAAAACAAACTAACATCTATGCCGAATAGTGCCTTCTAAAGCCTAACATAACGAAAAATTCTAGAATCAAGCACTAGACACATACATATCCACAAGAAATGTGTAATTTTTTAGGGATTGTTATGTGGATGGGATTAGTAACTATGCCTTCCCTTTCTCATTACTGGAAAAACAGACATTTGCATAATAGTAATCTAACAGACTATACGTCCAGAAGCCGGTTTGAGCTTCCTGTAATGTAATTTTCATTTTTTTTACATTATATCCTGCTTTATTTTATTGTGCTACATATTTCGGATAACACAAAAGCTGCGCCTGGAGACCGCCATCATAAAGTTCAACATTTCATTGATGTATTATTGCCAATATTCAACAACTGTGTAATTCCAAAGGAGTCAGTATGCTTTGAGGAATCCATGGTTCCATTTTCAGGCAGGGTATTCATTTAGACTGTATCTTAAAAATAAGCGCCACCGTTATGGAGTTAAAATTTTTAAGTTATGTACGAACAACTTTTATACTCTGCAGTACAAAGTTTATGCCAAAAAAGAAACCCAACCAGATACAAATGTTCCTTCCAAAGTTGTGTTAGAATTTATGGAAACTTATTTAGCTTTTAGACGAACCTTATTTGCTGACAATTGGTACAGTAGTATAACCTTGGCCGAAAAATTGTTGGAGTGAAACACTTATCTTGTTGGAACACTTATATCCAACAGAAAACGCCTTCCAAATGACGTAACTAAGTCTAAAATAAAAAAGGAGAGATTATTGCCAGACAAAACAACAATGGTATAATGGTGTTAAAATTGAAAGACCGGCGTGATGTTCTTTCCATTAGTTCTAAACATTTACATGACACAGTGAATGTAACACAGAGAGGTGGTGACAAAATTAAACCAAAGATAGTAGTAGATTATAAATGAGGTGAAATCTTTTATAGATCTGTCGGATCAAATGAGTTCTTATACTTCATTTAACAGGCGGTCAATGAAGTGGTAACGTAGAGTGATTTTTGATCTTTTGTAAAATGTTTCTGTGGTAAATGCATTATCTCTTTTTGGGACAATCACAGAAAAAAATAATAGAGTTTCGAAAGGCTATAGTCGAAGAAATGCTGACGAAGCATAGTACAACCTTACACACTGCTTGATTAAGTTTACAAAACGAAGCCGCTGTGGTCAGTGCTACAAGGACATAGCTAAAATTGAAGGAAGAAAAGTAACACAAAAAAACACTCCACGTATACACATAAAATTTTCTACACACGAAAAAATTTTTTATAACAAATATTTTTTTAAAAATCATACAACTAGGTTGCAGTAAAGTTATTTTTTAAGTTATTAGAATGTACTTTATTTTTAAAATGTATTTAATAAACGATTTGCATAAATTTTGTTCACTTACAGCGCACCAAAACATAAAATTTAAGGCTAATTTTACTGAACTAGTCCGTGAGGCCACGAGTTTCATTTCTCCATATAAAATGCACTATTCGAATATCACAAAAGGAGCACAGATTTAGTTTTTTAGAAATATACTGTGCGCCAGATTTGGTTCTCATGTTTCGGACTTTAGGTGAGTTACTCAAAAACTTTTTGGCAATGTACAGAAAAAGGCTGCACAGTCAACCTGTTAAAATAATTTGTGTTTTCTTCTTGTAATGCGAACATTATTTCAGTGGTTTATATTTTTGTTCTAATTTATTTGATGTTTGTGGACGTTTTTAAATTAGCCGAATCTGCTTTGACAAATACAGGATTCATGTTAAATACTTGAAAACGATTCAGAAATGAAAATAATAGAGAATTGTATGAATTAATTTTAGTTTCAAACTGACATATATAAGAAGTTTCTCATATTTGGTCTATTAGGGAATATGTTGCATTTATAATAAATGCGGGGTACCGCCTAAATGCAATCATGCGGTTTAGGTTTGTAACCCATTATACTGCCTATCGAAGTAAAAAAAAAACTTGGAATTTTCATTATAGGTATTACTATTTATTTAAAACACATATCGACAACTAAAAAAAATTTTAAATATACTATCAGTAAATATTAATCTACGCTACCATTTTAATTTTGTTGCAACACCACTTAATACATTGTTCAGAATTGTTAAAAAAAAAGACATCAAATTAACTTTCTCTTTCCACAATACACATGACATGGGTCTTCAAAGAAAAAAAAAAGTAGACATTAGGCAATCAAATTTAAATTTTCTGAATTTATTGGTACACGTCACGGGACATAGGGGACATACAATTTTCGAATTTAACAATTATTTTTTCGGCCTCCAGTAATATCTGAACAGCAAAATTTTTTTAAAGTACCTACTTCATAATTGGTAAAGTTTAAAAAGGGGTGATAAAAAATTTTACTGTTATAGTCCATTGCAATGTAAAAATGTACAAATTACGATTCCACTTAATTGAACATACCCGTGTTCACCATACTTGGTTCCTTTTAATATCTTTCTGTTTGGAAATAAATATTTATCGAATACTAAAATCATCGATGCTATCAATGGATATTTGTAAAGTTTCACTTTTTCCATTTTGTTAAGGGTTAAAACGTTTTAAAACCAGTATGACTAAAAGTTAAAAAGGAAACTATGTAAAAAATAAATGTAATTTTCCCCAAAAGTTCTATTTTTCCATCCCGTTCTAGACATTTTACGGTCTATCCTCGTACATCTTCAAAGAAAGTGGCATAAACTAGCTACTGTTATTCATAGTTTCTTCCAAATTTTTTGCCTACCTAATTATTGTATCAAACAATTTTTTCGTGTACATACTTTTTAATGCGTACGTTATGTAAAGTTCATTTTCTGATTATATTATATATTCTTTACAAAAAAACCTTTTGGTCGATAAATTCAAATTAAACTTACCTATATTAAAATTAACTTTAAAACAAAATCTCAATCGCAAGTCTAGTTTTTCCAACCAGATGATAAACTTGGCAACACCCCTATAGATCATCAGAGAATTAACATGTAGTAAAGCTCCAGCCACTCCATGCAGATTATCACCGGAAGCTTGTGAAGTTTCTTGCAACCCCATATGTGTGACCTCCCAACATCGCACCACCAGCCTTAAAGTTAATTTAATAAAAGAGGCAAATTTTGCGGCAATGTGGGATGACAGGCTTTTGCTTTTTGCATATTTCTTGCTTCGGATAAATAAACAAAAATTTGATGAATATGTATTAAAAATTATCTAGTTATTCTTTTATGACGAGGTTGCTTTTGGTATGTTATATAAAGTAAACCAAAGAGGTTAATAATATTTAAAGTGAATTTATAGGTAAAATAAAACGCCTTTTAAAAGTTTTCTATTAACTGGCTATTTTTGACGTCTATCATTGTTAAGAAAGTACGGCTCTTGACAAAATAAATACTTTTCTATTCTTGGGCAAAAATAGTAGTTTATACTGCAAGGACAAAAAGACACTTTTCGTCTGTGTTTCATGCACCATTTTTTATTCGAATGCGCTTACAAATATTAAAAAAATGTATAAACAATTAAATCCGAAATGATAAAATTTCCAATTTTTCTTATAACTTAGATGGCTGTGGTCGATAAGAAAGGCTAAGAAAGGCCTGGAGTTGTTTGGAGACAGTAAGAACCATTTTACCTGTTACTTTCTCTTTCTCCTGGGTCTTTAATGTGATTCGTCTATTTTAAACAGCAATGCTAAAAATTTCTCACAACTGTCAACAAGCACTTGGGAACAATATTGTTTGTACATTTTGCGCGTATAGATCATATGCCAGGACATATGTTTAAAGTTTTTAGAGTGTCTAGAATGTTTTTTTAACAAATTTTGTTAATTGTAAGTCTAACAATTACTATTCAATGTTTGTTTCTCCTTAAACATACATTTGGAGAAGTTTCACGACGTTTCAAAGGTAAGTAAATAAAAAAACATGGGCAGTACACGTATAAAAGTAATTTTTACGCAGGTTTTCTACAAACGGAAGCAATGGAAAATTGGATTCAAAACCTAGAATTAGGAACGGTTGAAGTTAAAACATGAATTCTGCCGGGAAAGATGAATTTAAAGCTGAAAGCAATTCCCATTTTATTCAATTCTCAACTTGGTCGGTCTTTAAGTAAGTTATACAAGTAATAAGTTATAATAATGTTATGTACTACAATACCTAATACAAATGACATTTTGTTGCCAGACAAGAGAGATAAAATATCAAACTTTTTTCTCGTCACAGAAAAAACAAATTATCGCCAGCAGTGCTAAAAATTAGACTAGATAATAAAGAGAGGACTCATAACGCCGCTGAAAATCTTGTTCCATTCTGATACCAACGATATTCGACCAAAGGCGTAACATGTTGGAAATAAAAAAACGAACTTGCATTTATGTTATTAGTTCTTAATTGATCTTTTTAGGAATAAAGCAACTTTAAAGCGTAAAATTCAAAATAAATAGGAAACAATAAATAAGACTCAAGAAAAAGAGTATATTGAAATACACTGAATGAAATCGTTTACCTAATAAAATAAGTGTTTTTTTTTTTGAATTCCGCAAAATAAAACATAATGATCTACATGTATTACAAAATATTTATTTTTAAAAGTAAATATTGTTACACTGGTTTTTGGTATCACAATTTATTTTAACTAAACTTTACAATAACTCAATTCAACTTTAACAATAACGATACAACTGATAACATTAACATGTAACGTCTATCATCAAACTGAACTCTGACGTCAGGTCGTCGACTTATATAGCTTGCTTGACCTTCTCGAAATTTCTCGAACTGTCATCTAGAATATTCTTGATGGGTAATGACATTTCTGGACATTTCTGGAATATTCTATCTTCTTTTACTTGTACTTTTACTTATGACGACCGCAGCGCACTTCTTTTTCTATCTGTACGTTTTCTATGATAGCCGCAGGCTATTGTAGGGTGCTGCGTAACAATATTTAGAATTGTACGACACGCCACTAGAAAAAATTACTTGTTTGGCCATTTTAATATCATTAATTGCTTAAATATCAATGAAAAGCATAAAATAAACAAACTTGGTGGTTAAAATTTATTACTCTGGAGTAAGACATGTTCAATATGTAAATACCAAGATGTATAACACCAAATAAAATGAAACATATATGAAAATAAATAAAGTAAAAATGATTGATGTTTATCATTTACCTGTGAAACGTAATATAGGCTTCTTTCTTGCCTCTATAACTTTTACACTGATATGCTACACAATAAAGCATTATAATAAACCAATTATTAAGTGTCGTTTATTTCAAAAATCAAAAATAAACACGAACAAAAACTTTGGTGTCACCGAAATGATTAGCACCAAAATAATGGCGGCCAATAGATAATCGGCACAAAATACTACGTTTTTGACGAACTAAGAACATCGCTGACTTTTTACAAGGATGACAAGATCCAGTTCTTTGCCGTTTGATTTCCTTTTGAACAAAACAAATAAGTAATCTTTGACGATACAATAAACTCTCTCACTGTGTCTAATCTAAACATGTCACAAAACTCACAAACGACAAATATTTTCATATATGTTATATAAAAAATTCACTCTATATATTATTTAATAGTAAATTCTCTAGAGTTAAATAATGCTTAGTTGCAATTCCTAGAATGGTTATCATTGACCTCTAGGATTGTATTCAGCCAAGTTGCATTTTCTTGTAAATGCAACACTTTTGTCACATTACACCTTTTTAGATATTTCTTTTGTTTTACCTATGTTATAAATAGGGGTGACACATTAAAAGTCAGTTAGTTATAACAACTCACCTACAACAAACACATTATACCTTTTAAGTAATAAAATATTTTTTAAAAATCTAATTGTGTTATTCAAGATATAACAGTGGCGCAGTCAGTAGGATTCTTCAACACATTTAGAACACGGGTATCCTAACTAAGTGTGGTGGTTTCCTAACCTTTAAGGAAGAACAACGCTCAAAGAAACAACATTTCAACTACTGTGGACGGTCTCTCCGGCATCAGGAACACGCAATTGGCCCACCTGGTGTAGCAACGCTCACGGAACCTGATTTCATCTAAGTAGACGGAAATGAAAACATCATTCACGTAAGAATCTCTCTTTTGTTTTAATATTTTTTGTGAAACAACATTTTTACGTTCTATTATCATATTTTTGTGAATATTTCTCTAACAAGTTAAAATGCCTGAAACACGTCAATCCGCAGCAAATAATAACCATCAAGATCCAATTCCTTCTGTTGAAATGTACAAACTTTCAGAAATCTTTTCAATAGTACCGGAATTTGATGGAAATCAAATTTTCTTAAATAATTTCATAAGTGCTTGCAAAACTGCCATTCGTATGTGCATAAATGATCAAAAAAAGCTTCTAATTCTTCATATAAAAAATAAATTAAAAGGTAGAGCCTCTGAATTAATTAATTCACGAGATCCTAATTCATGGGATGATATAAAAGATTTGCTAGAAACACATTTTTCCGACACGCGCGATTTAAATTCACTTATTCAAGATTTGCAAAGAATGCGTCAGCTTTCAAACGAAACTCCATTTACTTTTATTGCGCGTTTACAAACGCATAAAGCCAAAATGCATTCTGCAATTGGTAAACAGTCTTTAACCGTAGAACAGAAAACCGCACAAGCTCGTCTTGTGGAATCACTAGTTTTAAATACTTTGCTAACAGGATTAGATCCAAAAATAGGACATATTGTCAGGGCAAGTAACCCTACAAATATAATTTCAGCCGCAACTAGAATAAAACGTGAACTTCAGTTAAGTTATTTTGAATTTCAAAAAATCCAAAAAAATGATGCCAATCAAGCTTCTAGTTCTAATGTTAATACACACAAACAAACTCCGCCTGTCAAACAATGTTCATTTTGTAAACGTATTGGCCATACAATCAATGAATGCCTTACTAGACAAAGACAAGCTCAAACTTTCAGAAACAATTCTGCACAGAATTTCCCGAGTTCCTCTGGCTCAAGCCAAATTCAACCTTTCCAAAATAATTCTTATAATGTACAACGAGGACAAGCGCCTCCAATTCAAAAACGTGAATCAGTTATTAAGCCTAATCCTAATGTAAATTATAGTAGACCATCCGTTACACAATTAAACCCGAATTTTAATCAAAACAATCAAAGAACCTTTCATACACAATCTAACTCGAATTTTAATCAAAACAATCAAAGAAACTTTCATACACAATTTAACCCGAATTTTAATCAAAATAACCGAAAAACCTTTCATATCAATTCCGATCAACCTCAAGAATATGTAGATGATTTTTTCTACGACGCATATGTTTTAAATAATGAAGAAACATTTAATAACTATTATACTGCTAATAGTTTAGAACCACTGGATGATTATTATACCGCTAATAATCACGACCAGGTTGAAGATTATTATACTGATAATATTTCAAATTTTAAGGAATCCGCAAATTGCACAGAATTTACAAACTATTACGTTGATAATAGTTACTGTGAAAATTCTGACGAAAATAATCCCCTTTTCTCGAATGAATATAATTACAAAGATGATCAAAATTTGGATTTTCGGCTGAGTCCAATCAAAACGGACCCACCTATCCTGAATCAGAATCAAACATGTTCGAATCTGGAAACACAAATCCAAACTTCGAATTTAGACGATTTCAATCCGAACTCAAAAGTTCCAGAACAGATATTCCTATAAGTCCTGCTTTTACAGTTAATTCAAAAAATATGTTTTACATAAAAGATGCAACAAATACTTTTAAAATATTGATCGATTCCGGCGCGGGTATATCCGTTTTTAAACCACATACTTGTTTAAACTATAAAAATAGATATCACGAAAATATTACTATCCAAGGCCTAACAGATCAAAAAATAATAATGAACGAATCTGTACTTATTCCTTTCACGAAAAATGATCCACACAAAGTATACATCTGCGATTTAGATATCGAATTTGACGGATTACTAGGATCAGATTTTCTGGATCATTATAAATGCATTGTAGATATTAAAAACAGAGAACTCATAACTAATTTTAAAACATTGCCATTATTTAAAATTGAAAGCGATCAAACAGACACTTGCAAAAATAAAAATGAACATTTAAAAACAAACGATAATAAAATTATCATAGGTTCCCATGTAGAACAGATGTCTAAATTAAAATGTAATCCGAGAAACAGAGAAGCTTTATTGTTAAGACAAGAAACAGAGAAGTTCAAATTACCGAACGCGATAGTAAAAATAGATAAAAACGGCGTATTTTTCACCTCAGGTCATAATAATATAAATGCTATTCCTAAAACTGTCAACTCTACCACTTTTAAATTAGAATCATTTAATAATCTAAATAATTGCAATTTCAAAGAAATTAAAAAGTGTAACGACCGGAATTTCGAAATAAAAAATCAATTACCATTAGTTCATTATAATAAGGAGAAAAAAGATTTAATCATGCAACGTTGCAATAATTTTTCTGACATATTTTGTTTAAAACCTAATCAACTGTCAATTGACGGTGAAATTAAACATTCTATTGATACAAATAAAACCAAACCAATATATACAAAGTCTCATAGGTATCCACAGATACACAATCAAGAAGTCAAAGCTCAAATCAATAAAACACATGGTTTCACCCCATACGAGTTAGTTTTTGGCCATAACTCTAGTAGGCCACCCGAAAAATTATATGCTGAGCAAGAACCAATCACTAAATATATTCGACAATTATTGAAATATCGCATCTCGTACTACTATAAAATTGCTTGCACTAAAACAACTCTTAAAAGAAAGAAAATGGCAAAAATTCGTTTTGATAAACATATCCCTGGTATAATTTCAAACTACAAATTTAGAGACAAAATCTATGCGAAAGAAATTCAAATTAAAAACAAACTACAACATAATTTTAGTGACTTTTTGGAAATTTCTGAAATTCTTAAAAATAATTATGCAATCGTATTAAATTTGGATACAAAACAAAAATCAAGATTTAATTTTGATTTCTTAAAACCCTACTTTGAAAATAAATCCCTTTTCAGGATTCTATTGCTGATCGGAACAGCAGTTTCCCAATTCACGATCAACCCTATAAATAATACTGTAGGAGTCTACTACCATGACGAAACAAGAATAATTGTTACTAACGACGATTGGACACTATTGGTACATACAAATATTTCGGATCTTAAAAATATATTTGAGTCAAATAATAAAATTTTAGAATTACTAAAAAATTCTTTTCAACCTCGCGGTGACCACCCTGTAACTACTTTTCATTTGGAAATTAAAAATCAACTTTCACTATTACTGCAAGTTTCAAAATCTATTAAAAACAAATTCAGTCAAATAACATTCGATATTAAACGTCAAAAGCGTGGTTTAATAAATGGTATTGGCACTATTTTTAAGTCAATAACTGGAAATCTTGACGCCTCTGATGGAGAGTACTATTCTAATTGCATTAATGAAATTAAAAACGATCAAAACAAATCAAAAATTTATTGAAAAAACAAATTTCCGTTACTCAATCAGTAATTAAAAGTTTTAATTCTAGTATAAGTCAAATTAAATTAAACGAAAATATTTTAAATAAGGATATTGTAAATATACGAAAGGCTGTCTACCAATCGGCGAATGAAATTAATTATCTGGAATCAAAATTGAAATTCTTTGAAATTTGCGAAAAACTTGTTGAAAGCTATGCGTTTCTTGAAAATATAATAACTGACATAGTGAATTCAGTAACATTTGCACGTTTAAAAATTCTGCATACTACAATAATTGAACCTGAAGAATTAATTTCATTCTTAAAAATAATTTCTCAAAACTTAGAACACAATAATTTACCATTGCCTATTACTCATTCAAAATTAGCTCAATATTTAGAAATAATTAAAATAGAAGCTTATCAAACCAATACAGACCTCGTTTTCGTTCTCAAAATACCCTTAATAGAGCAGCATATTTTTACTCTCTTCCATTTATATCCCATTCCGATTTATGATAATAGAACAGGCCTTCATCATATTTTGAGTGTTTCACAAAGATATTTAGCGAGAGACGATGATGCCTTAACGTACATCCCCGTCAAGAATCTGCACCAGTGCAAACCTTTAGGACCTTTTAAAAAACTGTGCAGCGATCTATACTCGTTCCCAATAGATGACAACGCCATATGCGAGGCACGACTATTTCGGAACTATAAATCATTACCGGAAAATTGTGAAAACACTGTGTTTTACGGACAAGGCTACAATGTTCAAAAACTTAAGGAAAATACGTGGTTAGTGTTAATTGCCGAACCAGTGAAAGTAACAATAAACTGTGAAAATTCCAATCTAAAGACAATCTCAATTCTTAAGAACTCAATATTTACCTTGCAATCAGGTTGTTTCGCTTCTATCGGGGTAACAAAAGTGCAGACCGGTTCAAAAAAACTTTCTAATACCGTGTACGATCCCGAACCCGTGTCAATAGACTTTGAATGTTGTGATGATATTCCAAATCTGCCAATTCCCAATTTAAAACCACTACAATTGGCAAATCTTAACGTAGACGATTTAGCAGTCACCAAAAATCAATTGGACCAGTACTCAAAAGAAATTGACGACCTCATCAATAAACCCTTCGTGGAGAAAAACATTTCTTGGTTCACGTACTGTACCATTTGTTTCATCATAGGACTGGCAGCCCTATACCTGCTTTACCAGTTTTGGAAACATCGAAAATTAACAACACCAACACCACAAAACGACCCTCCGAAGAAAAGACCCAATTTATCTGAAGAGGACACCGTTAAAATAGACGAAACACAGAATATTGAACTTTTTTGATTACGTTAAAAATCTTTTAATTTTATTATTTTACTTCTTATTTTCTATAGTCTTTGTCTTATTTAAATACTAACTTTATTTAATTTTTATATTTTTTTTTTCTTTCAAAAATTGCTGTATAACATCAATTTTTTTTTGTAAAGGGGAGTTGTTATATAAAAAATTCACTCTATATATTATTTAATAGTAAATTCTCTAGAGTTAAATAATGCTTAGTTGCAATTCCTAGAATGGTTATCATTGACCTCTAGGATTGTATTCAGCCAAGTTGCATTTTCTTGTAAATGCAACACTTTTGTCACATTACACCTATTTAGATATTTCTTTTGTTTTACCTATGTTATAAATAGGGGTGACACATTAAAAGTCAGTTAGTTATAACAACTCACCTACAACAAACACATTATACCTTTTAAGTAATAAAATATTTTTTAAAAATCTAATTGTGTTATTCAAGATATAACATATATATCAGAAGCCAAATCGTTACCCAAACCAACATTTCCAAAGAAAAATCAAGCAATTGTGTTACATGCCGATGAAAATATCAAGCTACATGAATACGTAAAAGAGATTCAAGACATTATTGGTCCAAAACATGTTTCTTTTGCATTAAGAATATTTAACAACAGGAATTGTTATCTTGATAACATAGTCCTTGTCGACCACCTGCTAAAATCTCACCCCATCATACAAATAGGAAACATCAATTTAAACATTTGCAGACTCGTACCTAACAGAAGAATACTTATATCAAATATATCTACTTGTATCACACACGACATAGCAGAAAACGATCTAAAAAACCATGTCCTACATATAGCTACCTCAATCTCTTTTCTGAGGGCCGGTATTCCCGGAGACAAATTCCCGCACATTCTCAGCTTCCGACGACAAGTTTATTCTAATACAGAAACCTTTGAGTTGCAAACATCCCCAAATATTTCCTATGACGGAAACAAAAATAGGATCTTTCTTTCAAGCGACAAAATGGAATGTTTTATCTGTAAGCAATCAGGACATATCGCATGCAACTGCCCCAGTCCTACACTATCTTCAAACAACTCACCTACCCCGCCTCCCTTCTCTATACCCTTCGCAGGATCAACATCCCCTTATTCAAACAACTGCAATACCTTCACCAACATACCCGAAACAACCCAAGCCTCTCCTACACAAACACCGAGACCAAAACGTGTTTTTTGTTTTAAATTTCAACTTCAAATGATAAAGAAAGCCAATCGACTATCCCGATAGAAGACCAAGATATTTATAACATAATGCCTCCCCCTAAGGACACCCTTAACTCTTAAAAAAAAAAAAGAAGAAGAAACGCACAATCGAAAACCTTTTAGAATCTAGTCTGTCAGGAAATACAAAAAAATCTGATGTGTCCAACACATGACTTTTCTATCTAGTTATTACGAGATTTTTTCGGTTATTTTGTACAACCTATTATAGCACCTCTGTAAATATTTAGAGGTTAACTTAATATATACATTTTCCACATACATCTAACTCGAAAATTCTGAAAAATTAAAATTTTACAATTTTCCTCCAATTTTTCCATTATGGTCCATTTTATAGAAATCAAGTAAAAAAACAAAAATTATAGAGATCGATATGGCAAACATCTTTTAATTCAGCAATTTTCTTAAAAATCATATTTTTTTACATTTTGTAAAATTTCTCGAATACGGACCATTTTAGGAAAATTTTGGTAAACGCAAAAATTATAGAAAATAATATTAGTAGTAACTTTTATTTAAAAAATTTTCTTCTCCAAACGTAAATAACATATATTGCATAAAATATAAAAACAGCCTCCCATAAAGTACCCCCCAGATATTCCGCCTTCGTCCAAAAGCTAATCATTTTACCTCAGGCCGAAATAAAACTTAAATTTAAAATTTAATGTTTTTTCCTTTATCCGTTTTTGAGTTTTATTCAAAATTCAAAATTTACACCTTTTCTCAAATATCTCGAATACGGTCCATTTTAGAGAAATTATGTATAAGATAAAAATCATAGAGAATTATAGTATAAGATAAAAATCATAGAGAATTATATTACAAACAACTTTTAGTTGAACAATTTTTATAAAAAATTATTTGTTTTACATTTTGTCAAATTTATCGAATAAGGACCATTTTAGGAAAATTTTGAATAGAACAAAAATTAGAGATAATAATATTTTAAGCAATTTCTATTTGAAAAATGTTCTTCTCCAAACGTAAATAACGGATATATTCTATAAAATATAAAATTACCACCAATTAAGTACCCCCCCCAAATGTTCCGTTTCTGCCTTAAATCTAATCTGTTCACCTCAGGCCAGAATAAAGCTTAAGTTTAAAATTTGGTGTTTTTCTTAGTATCGGGTCATGAGTTATGGTTGAGGGTCAACTTTCGTTTAGCAGAAATCAGTTACGTAAAAATTGTTGCCATGGCAACCGTTGCCATGGTAACCAGTAAACAAAAACCCAAATCTCGTGGTGAGGAAATGCATAGTTGCCAAGTTATAGATTATTTAATGTTCACTTTAGTTATGGCAAAAATGTTGCCATGGGAACGCTTGACATAGTAACGACTAAACAAAAAGCCAAATCCCATGGTGAGGAAATGCGTGGTTGCCAAGTTACATATGATTTAATTTAGCTGTAATCAGTTACGAAGAAACTCTTGCCATAGAGACACTTGTCATGGTAACAACTAAACAAAAACCCAAATCCTGTGGTAAGAAAATGCTTAGTTGGCAAATTACAGGTCATTAAATTTTCACTTTAGTTTAGCTGAAATTGGTTATGGAGATGTCGTGATGTCGACTAAACAAAAACCTGAATCTAGTGGTGAGGAAATGCGTAGTTGCCCCTTATATTTAGATTAACTCTTAACACAATAATCCTAATCTAAACTAAAGTGAAAATAAAACCATCTATAACTTGGCAACTAGGCATTTTCTCACTACAGGATTTGTTTAATCATTGGCATGACAAACGTTTCCATAGCAACAGTTTCTCTATAAGATCAGGCTACGCTCCTTCCACCCACAACCTAACTACAACAGAGGAAAGCGAGCGAAGCGAGCACGCCTGGCCGACGTTTCGAAATTTGCGAGGGCGAATTTCGAAACGTCGGCCGGGCGCGCACTTTTTCCACCTACATCGTATGATCACGCTACGCTCCTTCCACCCTCCTCTCAACTACTACAGAGAAAAGCGAGCGCGCCCGGCCGACGTTTCGAAATTCGTGCGCGCGAATTTCAAAACGTAGGCTGGGTGCGCCCTTTTTCCACCTACATCGTAAGATCACGCTACGCTCCTCTAACCCACCTCTCATCTACTATAGAGGAAAGCGAGCGAAGCGAGCGCGCCCGGTCGACGTTTCGAAATTCGTGCGCGCGAATTTCGAAACGTCGGCCGGGCGCGCTCTTTTACCACCTACATCATAACATCACGCTACGCTCGTTCCACCCATCAACTAACCACTACTTGGCAACTACGCATTTCCTCACCACGAGATTTGGGTTTTTATTTAGTCGTTAGCATAATAAGCGTTTTCATGGCAACAGTTTCTTCATAACTGGTTTCGGCTAAACTAAAGTGAACATTAAATAATTTATAACTTGGCAACTACGCATTTCCTCACTGCCGGATTTGGATTGTTTAGTCCTTAGAAGACAAGAGTTTCCATGACAACAGCTTTTCCGTAACTGATTTCGGCTAAACTAAAGAGAACTATAAATGATCTATAACTTGGCAACTACGCATTTCCCCATCACGAGATTTGGGTTTTTGTTTAGTCGGTAACATGACAAGCGTGTCCATGGCAACATTTTTTGCATAACTTATTTCAGTTAAATTAAATTAAACAAAAACCGTAATCATCTAGAACTTGGCAACTACGCCATAAGATTAGGGTTTTTGTTTACTCATAGCCATCATAATTGTTATTATGACAACAGTTTTTGCATAAAGGATTTCGGCTAAACGAAAGTTGATCCATGGTTGATTCAGAAACCTAAAAATCCTTCGAAAACTGGAGGTCGAAAAAAATCATGATTCCTATACTTTCCGTATATCTGTATACAGATAGGAAAGTAAAAATCTACTCAAGATAGCTATCAGCAAAATGAAAATTTTATACTTCCAATAGAAAATCATTTCGGTTTCCTAGGAAACACTTTTGACAGTGCCGATCCGTACGACAAAGCACTAATGTTCACTAATGACGTTCAATCTTTGGTCTTAAACTTAAAATCATTATAAAAAAACCTCAATGAAAGATCTATCTAGAACAGAGTTACCCGACTAATGAGAAAACTTAACGAACTAGGCGTTGAAAACATTGAATTAGCGAGCCTACCTAGCACAGCATCTTCCGCTAAAATTAATGAAAAAGAATCCATCTCAGATAAATCGCATATGTCCTAAAACTCTCAAAAGTCCTCATATTAACTCAACTTCAACTCTCTTCCGTTCTCTTTAAATTCAACCTAATACAGTAGAATTGTGATGGATTCTATTCAAGCCTGGAAGACATCCAACTACTTATTTCTGATCTATTTCCTGACTACATATGTCCACAAGAGACCAATTTTAAAGAAACTCCGTCTCTAAAAAACTTTGTCACTTTGTCGGCTACCGCTACTTCAGAACCACACATCTACGTGCAAGTGGTGGAACCTCAATATTTGCATCTCCCGATATATTTTACCAAGAATTTTTCCAAGAATACCAATGTAGAAGCAATTGCTATAAACGCATGGTGTCCATACAAGATTTTAATTTGTAGTATATACCTACCCCCAAATTACAATGTTCGTAGAAGCGAGATTATAAATCTTATCAATCAACTTTCAGCTCCATTTATCCTGGTTGGGAACTTTAATGCAAATAGCACGGTGTGGGGATCAGAACGTACATTTGGTAGAGGGAAAATGATTGAAGACATACTGAAAATGTCCAACGTCGGAAACCTTTTCCTCAATTGACATCAGCATCTCTGACTCTGGATTTTCCCTTCTACTTACATGTCACATTCTCGATACTCTACACGACAATAATCATTTTCCCGTTCTTATCAGCGACAACGAATCAAAGTAACCGAACGTCTTCACGAAATAGAAAATTTCGCAGGTAAATTAGACTCTTTTCAGTCAAGATGTGTAAGAACAAACCGATCAACTTAAATTCTTCAACAATGTAGATGAAGCGGTCAATTCAATAAATGCATAATTTCCTCCGCAGAAAAATGCATCTGAAAATACGATTGCAACTTCTGCAAAAAAGTCGTTACGTGGTGGAATAATGCCTGCCAAGAAGCAGAGTGCAAAAAAGCCCTAAACTTAATTAATTTTTAAAAACTGAGAGACATTTCAAAGCGCATCCTAAAAGAGAGCAAAAAAGACTCCTGGAACAAATTTGGCAGTGCAATAATGCCCAGCACTGCAATGTTAACACCGGAGAAGTATTTGCAATATTTTAAGTTTTGAAAACTTGTATGGATCAATACCAAAAAGTAGCGATATGCACAGACTCACTTTCTGCCATCAAAACTCTAATTAAGTTTTTAAAGGAGACTAATCTAAACAACCTTATTTAAGTTTATCCAACGTTAATCAAATTTTCTTGTCTATTTTATTTGTTCAGATATTTCCTAGCTTTATTTATATCTGTAACCCTCTGTAAACTGTTGTGCCTATGTCAATAACCATCGATGTTAAGACACGTTAACTTATGTAAAAAAAAAATATTAAAATGCAATGCTCAATTTAAGTTTATTAAATCTTACGAACAAGAATGCTAGGTAATTGATTTAAGTTTAGACAGTCTTGTTTTTAGAATGATAGCTGCCGTTATATAAGCCTATCATACTTGAATCAGGCATGTTTATTCTGTATTTAAATATGCAGCGTGCTTAATGATAGTATTCTATTTCTTAATCTAAGAATTAATTTATTCTTAATTTGATAATAGATAGATAAGTTAAGAATTACTTTGCTTTTTTTGAGTATTCTGGAGAAGCTCTTTATTCTTGTTTTTAGTGTTTCATACTTAAAAGGTATGACTACAAAAATAAACATTTTGTTTCAATTCCTGATTGCACAATAATTTATATATTTTAATTTTTTACAAAAAGACGATGGTTTGAAGTGCTAAATACGTTTTTGAATGAAAAATGAATGCTTTCACCAGAATAAAAATCTGAAATTTAACAAAATTGTTAAAAACACCCAATTTCATTCTTTTTTGGTTGAATCAATAAATTTTTTATTCGAAACTTTAGTAAAAAAAAAATATTAAAATAGGTGTATAAATCATTGTGTCTTTACGAATTAAAGCAAATTCAAAATTGAAAGGTTGGATTATTTTCGTAGTGAAGGCATAAATAGGCTCTTAATTAAATTTTGTTTGAATTAACAATAGTTTGTAGGACTAAAAATAAGTGTGATCGAGTGGGATAAAATTTTTACATATTACCTATAAAAAAATATTAAAAACTTATTAACAAACATATTAAGTATACTTTAATATTATTGTCCTTCCAATGACTGTGAAAAGTGTCCACTATTTGTAGTTGGGTGTAGAGGAGGGGGTGAATAAGTTGTACTATGTCCAGGCGGCGGCAGCTGTCGTGTTACCTAGGAAATTCAAAGTAATTATATATGGTGGTTCACCACATATGGTACGGAACTTGGTGTCTAAATTAACAATTTTGAAAAAACATTCTTTGGATACATGTAACTAAAGAGCTGCATGTCAATATTTATTTTAATCCCTTTCAAAATATCCTCGAAAAAAATATGAAGATTTTATGAAAGCCAAACATTTTTTTGCAACTAACTTTTTGCTCAAAACACACACAAGTATTTTACTACGATCACATTATATTTGGATATAGATAATAAAACTGAAAATTTGTCGTAAGTAGTGTATAATGTGTTGTCTATATCTATGTTAATATTAAAAAAACGGAGTGGATATTCAGTCAACGTTAATTTGAATATTAAAAAGAAAAAAACATCAAACTACGTACAAATAACTTGAAAATCATTTATTAAAAAAATATATTATTATATCTAATTTAACATAGGTGAGCAAGACAGCTGTCAAGTTTTCTTCTCGGCGAGCAACAAAGCTGTCATTTGCTGTCAGTTCGCAGAAAATGTTTAATTTTGCGGTTGTATTTCGAACCGCAAAAGCCTACTTTGGATAGTGATCGTAGAAAAATGTACTTAATTGTTTATTTCTTGTTTGAATTTGTTCCTATACGAGGTTTAAAAGTGGGAATATAATACTAAAAAATCGTTATACATACTTCAAATCAAGAAGTTTAATTTTTAACAATTTGTTGGGGAGGTGAATCTTAGGCCTGATCAACATATGACCGCGCATGTGACTTAACCTTCTATGATGGTTTGTCGAGGTCGAAAAGGTCAGAAAGGGTAGAGCTAACATAAAAAGCATTTGCCACTGCGCGAATTTTGCCAAAACCGAAAAGTTAGGTGCAAGGAGTAGAGAGATGTTCTGGGCCGGACTTAAATATTTTTATTGTAGTACCTAATTTTGATAACTGTTAAAAGATAAAAAATTATGACAATTTTTGACTTCGACTGTTATCACGATTCATTTATGATAAGGGCAATAACACTTTATCAGTATATAGCTAGTAGCTAAGTAAAAGTTTATCAAATTATTGTAACAAAATAGCTATTTTTGTATTAGCAGAAAGTAGCACTTTGGCAGTTGAGATAGTAAGAATGAAATAAATCTGTCGAAATAAAATATAATTGAATGAAACAAGAACCTAAATAATTGCAGATTTCAAACGTTAAAAAAACTTAATCGTAATAAACCAAAATAAAATTTTTTGCCACGCATTGAATTTCCACTAACGAGCGTTAAAATTAAAAGTAATCCAATAAATAGTCATATTGCCGAATTCTCCTTAAAATAATCTTTTCAATGACGTGTCATACTTGGCACTTTCCCTATTTAAATTGCATTGGTTACGGAGTGGAGAGGAATGACGTATTACAGTTAATATGATATAAATATGGCCTCCCTCAAACTAAAATCGATCTGTTTGAGCATTTTTTAACATCCACGATATTAATATCCAAAACCCCCATGTCAAGTTTTCATTGGGTCACCTTGTATAAAGAGAGAGTATTTATATTAAAGAAAATTAATCTGTGAATAATAACCTTTAAACAAAATATAAATTAAATGGGTCGATCCCATATTATTATAGAGAAATACTAAATTAATAGTTTTAAAAAAACTATCAAAGCCAGTTGTGAATTTTGAAACTAATAAATTGGTAATGAAATTTATATTTTTGTAATTGATTGTATGTTACTTTTTTCCTTTTCTGAAAAAATATTTCCCATAAAGCAAGAAATAGTAAACAGTTTATAATAATAACTTTTATTAAATTTGCTACTTAAAACATGTATGAATGACGGTCCGATTCTGTTTATTTTTAAATAAACAAATATGGCCGTCGATAGAATCTTTAAAAATTAAATAACTCACCGAAATAAATGTAAGTTTCCTTAATCGCCGTCACACTTTGCACTTTTATTATAAATAAAGCTTTTCACAACATATCTTGATATTTTCAACGTTAATTTCCAAAATTTAGGTCTGTAACGTGTATACTCCTCGAGCCGTCCCTGAGTAGTGTTGTACAGATGCACCACCTACTGGAAAAACCGAAAACTAGGGACAGAGAGAGAGGGAGAATAGACACAACTGTCATGGTGTGAACGACAGACGTTAACTGACTTCTTTTAAGTTAGTCATTCAGTTAGTAATATTGTGAAACGGTATTGCTTATTAAATTCATATTTAGTACAATTCAGTGCCGTTTTTCTTCACAATACCTAGCTGCCGCCTACATCCTGCCAAATCCCACAAATCACCGTCTGTAATCACGCAGAACCCTAAACCCACCTTACAATTGGCTCCCTTGCCTTGCGGACCTGAAGATGAAAGTTCCTGCGAAGTGTGCACCATTTCCGTGTATCATCCAGCCTCAAACCCAGAAGAGCGTAAAAATAGAGATTTAAAAATACAATACAGTGTTCGTTTTTCAATAAACAGTGTTCCTTGTTTAGCAACCGGATACTCCCCGGCTTAACTAAACTTTGCGCGAGAACTCAGAACTCCTACCGACGTCCACAAAGACTTACGCGATGTGCTAAATAGTGAAAACATTATACCAGAAATAACGCCATACTTAAAACGACACGCTGATACTCTGTTACGCGCCAAAGAAAATAATAAAGTACGACAAGATGCCGCTAAAAAGTTCGCCCATTTTAATCTTCGTGAAATAAAGACTTATATTAAAGGCGACAAAGTGCTTGTGGACACTCATACGCTCAGTAAAGCGAATCTCGGGTACACTGCGAAATTTGCTCCGCGCCGCGACGGCCTGTACCTTATCCTAAATCAAGTCTCTCCTACTTCCTATGAAATCGCTTCACCTGATAATCCCACCATACCATTAGATAAATACCATGTTGCGGCACCCAAACCTTTTATTGCTAATGAGGACGAGTCATCTCCGGCACCTATAAGGCCTATCAGATGAAGAGGACGGCCTTCAAACACTTCTACGAAAGAGTTGCAGTCAACCACTTCCACCCAGTCACCCCTGTCCAGTGCTACTCAACCTGGCTCTTCATCATCATTAAACCGAAAACTAGGGGGAGAGAGAGAGGGAGAATTGACACAACTATCATGGTGTGAACGACAGACGTTAACTGACATGTTTTCCAAAAGTTAATTATCATTGTTTTCTCAAATTATTTTATTCTTTTAAGTTAGTCATTCAGTTAGTAATATTGTGCAATGGTATTACTTATTAAATTCACATTTATTGCAATTCAGTGCCGTTTTCCTTCACAATACCTAGCTGCCGCCTACATCCCGCCAAATCTCACAAATCACCGTCTGTCACATACTTTGATTACTATACGGGGCAAGAGAGAGGTCCGACACGCCCAACATGGGACGCGGCCATTTTGAACCCTATGACATAGTTTATAGCTAAAGAATCAGATCGCTCACTCTGCGTCGGCACTTTTTATCTCAATGTTCCAGTTTATACACTGCGCAACTCAGATAATACAATATGTGACAACCGCCTATAATAAAACAGCAGTCTTTTGCGTATCCTGAATTTGTATAGGGATACAAAGGATGTTATTTTGGAACTTTCAACTGGTCCGAGTGAACTAACTGATTTTTTATCAATAAACTGTGACTCCAAAAATATTCACTGACACTGACAGCAGCAAGCAAAATATCAGGTGCGTTTTAATCATCCGCTTCTGCTTCCGGAATTGTCGGTTCAGTCGTTCTAACCTGTCAGATTAAAACAAGAAAACCGACATTTCCGAAGCAGAAGCGGATGGTTAAAACGCACCTATTAAAAATATTGCGCCAAGATGTAGGCAACACGTAATAAGGGTTCAAAATGGCGGAGTTTTCTATCTCCTTTTAAAAGGCACTCAGAAAGCTGCGCAGTGCGACCATTCTCGGTATAGTAAAAGAAAATCAAAGTATGTGCCGTCTGTAATCACGCAGAACCCTAAACCCACCTTACAAGTCACTAAAATAACAAATCAGTTCTCGTCACATACTTTGATTTTCTTTTACTATACGGAGAATGGTCGCACTGCGCAGCTTTCTGAGTGCCTTTTAAAAGGAGATAGAAAACTCCGTCATTTTGAACCCTTATTACGTGTTGCCTACATCTTGGTGCATTATTTTTAATAGGTGCGTTTTAATCATCCGCTTCTGCTTCGGAATTGTCGGTTTTCTTGTTTTAATCTGACAGGTTAGAACGACTGAACCGACAATTCCGGAAGCAGAAGCGGATGATTAAAATGCACCTGATATTTTGCTTGATGCTGTCAGTGTCAGTGAATATTATTTTTGGAGTCACAGTTTATTGCTAAAGAATCAGTTGGTTCACTCGGACCAGTTGAAAGTTCCAAAATAACATCCACTCCAGGGATACAAATTCAGGATACGCAGAAGACTGCTGTTTTATTATAGGCGGTTGTCATATATTGTATTATCTGAGTTGCGCAGTGTATAAACTGGAACATTGAGATAAAAAGTGCCGTCGCAGAGTGAGCGATCTGATTCTTTAGCTATAAACTGTGTCATAGGGTTCAAAATGGCCGCGCCCTATGTTGGGCGTGTCGGACCTCTCTCTTGCCCCGTATAGTAATCAAAGTATGTGGTTCTCGTTGATACACTAAATTTGGACGTACAACGCTCTGACATGTGATGTCCTCAACTGTGATTGGTCGGTGTCTTATGTGTCTTATGTTCTATCTACGGTTTGCAAAATATAAGGTCGAGGTATAGTAACATTGTGCATCACACTATTATACTTTTATACTATAACTATGTACTTATGACCGGTCATGTAGTTTTTATACGAATAAATAATTATTGTATTATATTGTATTTGTACATAACTGTATACGCTAATAACAATTAGGTTAACGCGTTTTTATAAATAAAAAAAAATTTATAAGTACACATATTTTTTCATGCTTATCAAAAATTATTTTAAATTATAAAACTTATGGAATAATATTAAAACCTAGTTATAATATTAGACATTTTAAAAATAAAACAATATGTACAAATAAATTTATCTACAAGAAGTTTTAAATTTTCCTTTTGAATATATTTAAAATTAACTAAATTTAAACACGGCATTTGACGTTTTTAGGTTCGTGACTTCTGGTAGTTGAAAAAACTAAAATTAAATTGTTCATCATTAGCCCGCCCTATTGCTTATGCATTCTCTCTAGTAAATGTAAGTCGCTCACCGTAAATTTTAAATCAGCCCTCAAATTCAAATTTTAACATGCCATTAAATGTCTCGATGTAGTAATTTTGTCATTACGGCATGTTACCCCGACTGAAAGCTTTTAATTTCTGATTTATATTATGACTGATTAACCTATCAAAACAGCTTACAAGGAGCGGGTACAGTGGTTTACACTTCAGTTTACACAGATTATTATCACAACCCTTTCCCTCGTTTGATTTTCCAACAGGAACTGAACTGTAGACCTGGAAGATGGAGGGCCAAATTTATTTTAAAGATTTGTGGTCGATATTGTTATACTAATTATACTAAAAATGAAAAATGGAACCATTTTTAAAAATGTTTATATTGTTTACCGAAATAACTAACAATATTTTTTTTTATACATTACACTCTTCTCTACAAATATAGTACTGTAACGGCCCACCATCGTACCCCTTTTGATCGTTGTTTATTCTCTGAAATTTTATTATTTACCTCTTAACTTTGTTTTACTTTAAAGTCTTAATATTTGAACGTAGAAAGATAACGCGTTAAGTGTTTTAATGATTATTACTTCGTGAAAAGAAATATGTTTATGGAGGTTTTTGGATCGAATTCTCATGGGATAACTTTTTATCTTTTCTGTAAAATTAAAAACCCCGCGAACAGAAATATTGGTTTTATTTATTAAGCATCGTAGATAGGGTTTAATTGTCTAAAATATTTTTCGTTAATGTAAAAAATTTAAATTTAATAGGAATGAAACCTTTCTTTAAGAAAATGGAATTAATAAATTATGAAAGTACCTGGACGAGGTAGGTTATACACACACTAGGTGTTAATTGCGTAATAACATTGAAAAGGTTTAGTAGTTAACATCTTAAACGTTTACCAATGTCTGTACTTTCGTGTCGAGTCAAAATATTTTACTGTTGCATATCATTATTATTCTCATTACTAGTATTGCTTTTTTTTATTATTTTTTTGTTTAATAATTTTATTTATTTATTTTTCTATTGACGTGACGCATCGGGGCGACTTATTGATGTTTGACTTACAGATGAGGGAAACCCGAAAGACCTCATACTACCATTCTATGTTGCGTTATCTTTCTTCTCACCTCCGAACTCCTCTGTGGTGTGTACAATTTTCAAAGTCTTTTTTTTTTTTATGCAACAGCCAGGATTTATTTATGTGGTAATGGTTTTGTTTTTGTTCACCCTCGAGAGAAATATATTTCTTCCAACTTCTTATCGGTAGCAGTACGTAAATAATATTTCGTTTGAACGATGTAACAGAAATAAGGGGGTTCTGTTATTTTAAAAATATAAAATTTTTTAATTTGTTTGTAATCGTCCCCATGTTTTAATAATTTATGACTGAACCCGAAGATGGAAAAGTTTTCCGAAACATATGTAGTGCTGTGCTAAACAATTGAAAATAAAAAAAGACCGAATAAACCAAGGAATTTGTTTATATATAAATTACGATTGTATATAATCCTTGGATCGAGACTACGATCATTTCTGTTAAAACAAACATAATCACATTTCCAGAGTTCGTTGTGGTTTACTTATGAGCTCACTTTAGCGCTTGTCTTGACAATTCGGTCCTATTCAGATGCAGGATCTCATTTGACAGTACAGAAACTGATTTGTCAATAGGTTTGGGTGTGTTTAAACCAGTGGCGGCCTGTGGTAATTTAAAATAGCTGTCCACTTTTTCCAATAATTTTATCATTTGTAAGTTCGGTCAAAATCTCGTACAAGTGTAGTTATTATCAATATCATACTGTTTTCAAGCACTACAACTATTAATAAATAAATAAATAAATATTATAGTTATTGTAATATTTGTTTTGTTTTTAATTCGTTGAAAACCATCTATAAACATTATTAGTTAGTCAACTGACTTTTCTTCATATTTTGGGATTATTTTTAAATTGACATTGATTTTTGTGTAAAAATTATTATTACATAAAACTTTACCTACCATTTTTTAAGTTATATTGTTAATTTAATTATTTTCACTATTTGTCACACATGTTAAATAAAATAATATATTTTTTAAATACTCTTTATTGGCAAAAACAAGTGAACTAAAATGTGTATTTTATAAGATTAGTCCCATCACAATTCATAATATTACACAAATACAAACTAGAATGATATATAATGCGAGGCATTCTAAATTATAATTTTGTAAGCTTTATCTCTTCTTATAGAGATTCATTTTTACTTAATATTTCATGTTGATATCGCTTTTCTTTTTTAATTTAGTTTTGTTTTTTTTAATTTCAACCCATTCTTAACCCCTATATTTAATCAGATTTTTTCATAAACAAAAGGCTTTGTCCCTTTATAGAGCTTGGTTTTTTCTTTAAATTTTCAAGTTGATATCATTTTTCGTTTTTGACAAAAACCGTGACATCGGACAAAGTAAACCTATAATACTATTCACAGACTAATGTGTGAAGAGTAGAATAATAATATAATCAATAACATAATAGCCTAAAAAATAGGTAGGGGAGACCGGGGCTGGTTGTAACATTTTTAGCTATACTCTTCGCCAGTCAGGTATTTTTTTAAATAATTGTCTCATATATGTGGGGTCTCAAAGTTATATCAATTACGTTGCAAAGCCCAAAAACGGTTCAGAAATTCTGTTGCGTTTTTTGTAAAATTTTGCATTTTTTATTAATTATCACAGGTGTTACTTTTATCCCCGTTATCGGGGGAAAAAGTAACACTGTAAGGGGTTATAAGTAACATTTCAAAACGGCAGCGATACATAAAAAATAAACATATTTATTTACAGCCAGAGGCTTAAATGCAACAAAATACTCAGAGATATATGGTTACATAATTGGTACATGTCAGTCCTTTTTGCGAGGAAGAAGGTGTCAAACAAAAAATCGTTACTCTTATTTTAAGCATCTTCACAAATAACCTAGAAAAAGTGATTTAAACCTAACAGATAACCCATATAAAAAACAGTGTTTTTTGAGAAGTAGTTTAAGCAATAGTAAAACATTTTTTCAAAAATAATGTAAAAAATAAACGCAAACAGTTATTCAGAGTCTGATGCACAATTTATACAAACATAAAATAATGTGTCTCCCCCAGCGCATCGAATATGGGACCATTTTTTGCAGTTTCTGCACTGAATCCACTGTTCACCAGAATGACTTTCGTTGTACGATTCGCAGCATATTAAACAGAATTCCTCATTATCGTCGGAGGAATCGTCTTCTTCAATCATTACCTTTCTTGTAACGCGCTCCATCTTTTCAGAATTTTTTTTTTTATTTTTTGAGATGTTCCTCTTCTAAGGCTTGTTTTTCCGGTGTGTCGGTTAACACTGCTGATTTTCTGGTTTTTCTTGTTGTCATTCTTCTGGGGGCGGCTTTTGGCAAAGGCCTGATGAGTTCCGGAGAAAACTGAACATGTAGGTGTGTTCGTGAAGGGCCCGGAACTGCTTCGTCATTTTGGGAGACATAAGTCACTTTATTGTCAGATTTTGAAATGGAAAGAATTCCAGGATCAACGTTTTCATTATTAATTAGGGGTCTGTCAGTAACAAAAGAGGTTAAATAGACAGAATCTTGGAAGATATCTTTATTAAAGGGCATAATCCCGGTCTTCTTGAATCCGTTGATAATATTGCTAGGATTTAAAGCCAGTGGCAGTGCAATTTTGGCTATTGATGGCAGATCATGTATTGTCATGGTCTTGCCGGGATTATTCCGTAACCAAGCATCTTGTTGACTATCACAGTAATTTTTAAAAGGTCCATAAACACCCACATCCAGCGGCTGTAGTTTATGGGAGCAGTGTAGTGAAAATGAGAACATTACTATCCCACTCTTTTTTGATTTATCGACAACATTTATATATAAATGTGATGAATGATTATCGAGCAGAAGCAGCACCGGCTCAGAGGGCGACGGCTTTACGTGTTTTTTTAAAATGGTCAATAAAAACTTCAAATTCAATATTGGACATCCAGCCAGATTTGTTGCCTGCACCTATGCACTCTGGAGGCTCATCTCTTACAAAGAAATCTCTGTATTTAATTCGAGGGAAGACAAACATACAAGGAATAAAATTTCCTGCAGCGTTCACTGCCACACATATTGTCACGAGGGTACCTCTTTCCGCGGAAGTCACAGAGCCAACTTGCTTCACACTTTTTGACGCTACTATTTTTCTGGGCTTCTGAACTGTAGTTAAACCCGTTTCATCGCAGTTTCAAATGTGTGACGGGCTCAACTTATATTTGTCAAGAAGTGAGGATAATTAAGAGAAAAAATCAGAAACATTCGATTTGTTAAATGCCGTAGCCCTACTTAAACTAGTAGCTTCTGGAGCTCTTATAGAAATATTTCCATTCCTTTTGATGAATGCTCTGAACCAATCAGGTCCTGCTTCTTTTTTCTTGCGCCATGATTCTGGCACAGAAATCTGATATTTAGATGCACAATCATAAGCGAGTTTTTTTACGTCTTTGGGTGTTAAGCCGTAATATATGTTGCTACATTTGATCAAGTATTCATCTAGAATAGTCTCCTGTTCCTGACTGAAGACTTGTCTGTTCGGTATATAGCCCACTGCTATAGAAAATTCTGGGTTCCCGTTTTCTTTTGTCGCTTTTTTCTTTTTTAAATACCTGAACTGTATGACATGACATAATCCTAAGGATCTGGCCACTCCTCGAATTGTCTGCTTCTCGTCTTCTTCCAAAATAGCAGCAGCTCTCTCAAACACGTCTTTTAACACTCTACCACGTTCTGTCTTTCGCCTATAATTCCTCATTCTGAAAAAAAAAATAAAACTTCAGCGTTCTGAATCGATGAAGGTCAGGTCGTAACATATATGGGGTAGGTTGTAACACGTTACAAGCTGCCCTATGAGAATGTTACTTCTTACCCCTAAACGTTTTTCAGAATTCTAATTTCTATAAAAAGTAAACCCTTACTACAAAGGAGAAAAGTTATCATACATCACGGAATAGAAACGGAGCTATCCCAAAAATACGATAAAATAAAATTTTACTAACCTGCAATTTCGATGACCACGTGCACACAACACCCGTATCAACTTCCTGAGGCCGACTAAAACCACAATATATCCCCTATAGTAATGTAACTGGGATTCAAGAAATGGCTTTGAGTTACGCTGCGGCCAGACACAGGTCTCATGGCGCTAGTATCGTTATTGATTTTTGACATCGGCACGTTCATTGGTTGACGACGAATTCAAAACAATCTGATCGGAGCGTTACTCACTCCCACTCCTTCTCTTTGTTTAGATACTTATAAAAGAAAGAGATACCAGTTAATAATTTCTATTTCGAATCATCTTTCATTCTTTAGCGTTGAGTTTTTATAAGTGAAGCGTGAAGTGTCAGTGTTGACAAGTGATAATTTTTTGATTTTTTCTTCTACAAATTTAATATTAATTTTGTTTCAGCGATATTTATTGTGATTTGTGTTGTATTAAGTTCTTTCTTATTTAATATGGGAAACAAAACGTACAACAAACTCAGAAAAAGAGGAATCAAGGAGGGATTGATCTATGGCTGTCATCCAAGGGTCTGCACCCTAGATAATACTTTTCCAGTGGGAAAAGCCTTTAAAATTCAAGTATAACAATTTTATGTTTCTCTTTTCCCTTCTTTTAATGTAGGTACCAATTTTGAGGTAAGTTTGTAGTAATTTTTCATATTTTTTCAGTTAATACCTACCCTCTTAATATTATAATTTAACTATGATCTTATGCTTTCCTATGGACACGATTCAAGGAGGGAGTCCTATGGCTGTCAGCCAAGCCCTAGATAATAGTTTTCCAGTGGCAACAGCCTTTAAAATTCAAGTATAATAATTTACTTTTTTCGAAGTAGATGTCCATTTAAACTAAATTTTTTTATTTCACTTATTGATTTTAGCATTTATATACAGTATCGGCTAATGAAAACTTTCCAATACGCTTGGCTAGAATCGAAAAGAAAACTAAAGAGTTAGCACATTAGTTCGATCAGGAAACGAATAATATGAATGTTGCCTTGTGTGCTGTGTAATATGAACAGGCACACGGTGTGATGCATCCCCACGTAGCCGGCTGGCTACGTTCATAGTATTCTATTCCTTCTCCCACTAATGCTAACTCTTTGTAGTTTTTACTTGGACATTAGCAAAACGTATTGTACAACATTCGATAGCTGCCACTGTATTATCACAAACATCTCTTAATAACTAAATGATTTCATTTAATAGTTTCTTTTTTTTTTTCAGTAAAATGGATATGGCTAGAGTTATCTTCGTCTTTAAAATATATTAAATAAGTTTTATAATTTTTCAAATAAAATACTTTATACAATTTTTTGTTTTTTTTTACCAGAACCAATTTTTTTTCAGATCTAACCTCTATAGGTAAAAAATAAGTGATTTAGGTAAAATTGAAAAGTATATTACATGTTCTTTTAAATGTGTTAATCCAAATGCTGCTCTTATTGTAATAGCTAATAATAAAAGAATTAGTATTATTTTTAGCTATCATAATAAAAATAGCGCCTGGATTTACAGCTCGTTTAATCGAACATGCAATATACTTCTCAATAATTATTGCCGAATGAATATATTTAAAAATTCCCGCCATTTCGCGGCTGAAAATTTACAATTTTGGCGGGAAATTTAAATTTCGCCTTTAAATTATATTTGAATTTACCGCCATATCGAGTTAGTTGAGCGGCCAGACACAGACGCATTCTTGCGCTGCAAACTTAGTGCCAACTCTTTAACAAGTGAGATGCACTACTATAGGGGATATATTGTGACTAAAACCTGGGCAGGCGAAAGCCGATCGCGCGAGTAATCCCTTCTCCTTCACACACGTACCTATGTCTGTCTTTGTTCTGTCTGTGAAGATGTTACTTTTTGCCCCTGTTACAACCAGCCCTAGTCTCCCCTACACTAAAAGAATGATAAAGGCAAAGAGTCAAAAATTATTTAATAGGTATTTAATAGATAAAGAAATTTAAATTTGAAAATATTAATAATACTAATAATATGATTTAGCAAGTTGTAAATATCCCGAAATATCTAATTTTGGGAGTAAGGATGACCAGGAACTTGTTGGATACATTGTGGACAGTAGGTAGAATTTTTTTATAATTATAATGTATATACATATAAAAAAAAACCTTCAGTTTTTTACTTTGGCCATCTGCGTTTAACTTTCTTCATATTAACTATTGTATTCTAGATTCAAACTTCAATATATATTTTCCACAGTCACCCTCTATTTGTAAATTTCTTTAAATTTTAACTAATTTGTCAACTTGTTTTCAATTGTGCGAATGATGAAGGTGGTATAATTCCTTAATTCCACACAAGCTAACTTGCTTCTGGAGATCAGATATGATAGCTATACCGACCTAAGGAATTTTACTACTGGAGCAATTCGACGAGAAAAAAAGGCTTATTTAAACTTTATTCTTAGAGAAAAGAATTCCAAGACCACCTGGAACACTCTTAGATCCTTAGAAATTCTTAGAAAAAAAGCCAGTCCTATTATACCACCTAACTTAAGTAATGTTACTGAAATTAACAAACATTTTAATTCATCTCCTACTACTCTGAAGTCACATGACCAATTAGCCTTACTTGATCGGTACTATGAAAATATATATGAAAATAAATTCGAATTTAAATCTGTCTCTTCTGATATAGTTCGAAAATCTCTAAATCGTATAAAAAGTCATGCCGTTGGTTTAGATAACATATCACTGCGCATGATACAGTTAGTAGAAAATTATTTAATCAATCATTTAACATTTATTTTTAATAAAATAATTTCTTCGTCTCATTATCCACTTTCGTGGAAACGGGCCTTTATTATTCCGCTTGCTAAATGTAATCAACCTACTAGCTTATCTGACTTGCGTCCTATTAGTATTCTACCAACCCTTTCTAAATCGTTTGAATTTATACTTAAAGATCAAATTAGCAAATATGTATATGACCAAAATATAATAACTCCAGCTCAATCTGGCTTTAGAATGCACCATAGTACGACCACTGCCCTCTTATCTATCACGGATGACCTTTTTAAAGCGACAGACCTGGGAAAAGTCACATGTTTGGTTCTTCTTGATTATAGCAAAGCATTTGATACTTTAGATCATCCAACACTTTGCAAAAAACTGAAATTTTTCGGTTTTTCTCATAAATCCGTTCGTCTAATATCAAATTTTCTTAGCAATCGTACTCATAAAGTTATTTTGGAAGCTGATGTATCCAGCAGTCTACCCGTTAGTCAAGGTGTTCCGCAGGGATCCATTCTGGGACCATTGCTGTTTTCACTATATATAGCAGATTTTCATAGTTTTGTTAAAAATTGTGTGATCCATCATTATGCAGATGATACCCAGTTATATCACTCGTTTAATAATAAGTGCTTACTTACTGCCCAAAATCTTATTAACGACGATTTAAATGCATTACTTGATATTTCTACAGCTCACAACCTCAAAATAAATTCTAAAAAATCATCCATCATGTTATTTGGCCCCAAAAAATTAAGACAATTAACAATAAACGCATTACAAATTAAATTAGGCGATGCTCTTCTTCAATTCACGAATGAAGGAAAAAACTTAGGTCTCTGGTTAGATTCTGATCTTCGTTTTAGTAAACATACCTCCACCATATCTCAAAGTTCGTTCAACGTCTTGAGACAGTTGTACCCTAACCGAGACCTGCTTTCCACACAACTCAAACTTAAACTTTGTGAATCTCTCATTTTTTCCAAACTCAGTTATTGTGATTCCATCTACGGTCCAGCCCTACTCCAATCCGATTCCGCTCGTTTACAAAAAATCCAGAATAGCTGTCTACGTTTCGCCTATGGAATTCGAAAATTTGATCATATCTCGAATAAAATGAAAGAATCAGGTTGGTTGACTTTCAATAACTATCGCCTTTTGCATTTATTAACTCAAGTTCACAAAGTTTTACTCATACAGAAACCTGATTATTTAGTTAACAAATTAAAGACATTTTCCAATATTAATGAATTTCCTACGCGGAATCGAATGACCTTGGTGGTACCGAATCATAACACGGCTCTATTTAAAAGATGTTTTTCGTATGTTGCATGTAAAGAGTACAATAAACTTACAAATGAATTTAAATCATATAACTTGCTTAATTTCAAGAAACGCCTAAAAAATTCTTTGTTCAATAAGCAATGGTCATAAAAAAATATATTATATAATGCAACGAATTTGGTTTTGAAAATCTGTTTATTTTTTATACTTTTTTTTCTCTATTATATTATATTATTATATTTCAATGTTATTTACAGGTTAAGTTGTAAATCAGCACAAGCTGAACTTCACCTTTTCATCTACCTTATATATGTATATATTTACACTTATACTAAAACTTGATGAATAAAGACGCTTTATTATTATTATTATTATTATTATTATTATTATTATTATTTGTAAGGGCTTATCCCACACTCACTATTATTCCCAATACTGGATTTTTGTCACTTTGTTTGTATCTTTTAATTGTTAATTTGTTAAAATAACCATATCTGTATATACAATTTTAACTCTTGACTTAAAAGTCTTAATCAGATTTATATTTTTTTTAAATTGTAAGTTTACATCCACAATCTTTGTAGATAAGCACTGATGATGGCTAATAAGCCGAAAGCGCTTTGCATTTATTAATTAAAAAGTTTTGCACGAAATACAAGTCTTTTCTTTTGAATTAGCAATTTAATTTAATATTAAAGGTATGTAGATTTATTTAAGGACTTTATTTATCATTGTTTTCTTAACCTTATATAATTGGTTACATTCGACATAAAAGACACACGAATTTCAAAATATTTTTATGTACTATTAGAAAGTAGAGAAGTTATATATAATGAAAATTAACAAAAATTGGAGATTATCCACGATTAAGCGAGAAATTTATTGTTAAAATCTCAAAAATTGCACATTTATAATCAAATATTTTGACATATATGTACAGGGTTGCCAAGTATATTAATATGTAAGAAGATATAACTAATTTGTAAACTCGTAAATTATTATACTTTTATGATTTGTTCATTTAAATAAAATAATAGAATTTTGTGATAAAATACCAGAATCTGTATTAAACATATCGCTCTCCCGCCCCTAACACAGCTTATACAATTGTTTATAAAATTAAACAGTAATCCTTTGTAAGTTTTTATAACTTATTGACATTTCACATGACATCTTTGAGTAATTTCTAGAAACACAATGTTACAAAATCATTTTATTTGACTCATTCAACATAATCGTTCACTCTAAATTCTCCTCTACCCGATCATACTGTTAATGCTCAAACTACTTAGTTTTTTAAATATTGCGTTTTTTAAATATTGCGGGTAATGGCTGAAATAGTAACAAGTAATAAATTAATCTTGGCAACCCCGCTCATTTTCCAGAAAAGAAATGTCAAATATTAAAATTGTAAAGTTTTAGGGTAAGTTTAATGAAAGACTCGTTTTCTTATTTTTAAAAAGTATTTAATTAAAATATGTAATTGATTTATACTTTTTTTTGTATTTCCAAACCTAAAGTGAGTAAAAATCATACTTAATATCATTTAAATCAAAATGTAAAGTGAAACTGGTCAAACTCAGTGTCCCTAAAGTCGAACGTAACCATATAATTTCATATTTCATGGATTTTCAGTTCTGTTTTAATATTTGTAACAAAAAATGTATGGCCCGGATTTAGTAAAGTATTCTCGAGAGTATTTTTGTACAGCTCCTAATTGTTTAAATAAGTATTATTCTAAAATTCAGAAAGTTGGATAATCAAATATTAAACCTTTCTTCATTTTTTTTCCAACATTAAAATTTGCCAGAACTGGTTAAAGACTTTAAATGTAACTTTAGATAATAATACTCGCTATCTTTGTGCAGACCATTTTTGCCTGAGTCTTTCAGTAAGGTTTCCTCCAAACGTAAACTGCTAGTTGGACATTCTGTACCAATTTCATTAGATAATTGTGCATCTAGTTCAAATATACAACCTGACAATTAGATTTTAGAATATGATGAGGCACAAATATAGCAGCATAAGAAAAACAAGAAATTAGTTGCAAACGTATACTTAGTGATGAACAATTATGAACGATCCTCGAAACGAAGAAAAGCAATAACAAATAAAAGTATAGAGTAAAAAATTTAAGTCCTAAAGAGAAAAAGTTTGTATTTTATTAATATTTGATAAGATACATTATTCAATAAGACATATGTACACTTTTTGTTTTGTTTTTATAGGAAACACTGGACACCCAACAAAATATGGTCCATTTTTCCAAGAATGGGAGAGACTACCTACTATTCATTTTACTTACAGTTCTTATTTAATATTGAGCTCATTACAATATACGTATTATTGTATAATAAATTATTAAAATATATGTTTCAAATATTTTATTTTAATGTAAATATTTTTTGGGGTTTTATTACGAAAAAAAAAATAATATTTATACATTCTTTTGATGTAAATATTAGTTTTTTTTTTTAGAGTAATGAATGCCAAAAAAATGTAAATAAATAAATTATATTTGAATGAACCCCAGTTGGCTTAAAGCTCTTCTTTTTTTATTCTTGTCTTTCTTATTCAGCCTCTAACTGGCAAACCAATCAGCCAATGTAGTTCAAAAAATCCGTTCCATACTAATTCGCAGCACTATACGTTTCCAAAAATTAATACGGGATCCGACTACTTCTTTATTAATTTATCCATGGCGCGCACACACATTTTTGCCAGTCGCCTGTTGCACCTGAAGAAGAGAGTGTCGCTTCAAATTTTCAATTTTAACAAAACCTATTGAAAACACCCCTCCTACAGGGAAAAAACCTCAACAACAAATAGAAACCCGATTAACTCGGAAAAATCCTTCAAAATAGACTACTGTTGTTAAAAATTTTAAAATAATATTACCTGTACTATGAATAAATTTAATTTTATCTATTTAGTTTTTAACTTGTAGAATTTATCTTTTAAACATTCATTGTTTTGCTTCTTTTATCTGTTTTGTCAATTAGGATAATAAAAATCAAATTTTAGCACACAAATTTATAGTGATATTACTTTTATTTACAAATAAATTATTTGATTTATCTTCTTTTAATATTGTGAAAGACGACTAAAAATAAACTTACCAGTATTCTTAATTGTAGGCTTTAAATTATTATATTTTAGATTATAAGTAGTTACTTTTTAATCAGTTATGGAACAGTATGTTCGTGATTTTAAAATAGATAAAATCGAAACGTTTACAATAGAAAATGCAAAAGAATTAAAAGAAATTTTTGAGGTAATTAACCATATCGACAACTTTAAATTATGCCATACAAACATTAGAAGTCTTAACAAAAATATAGATGAATTTAAAGCGTTCCTAGAGGACCTAGATACAAATATAGACTGTATTGTAGTTACAGAGATCTGGAATCTACCTCAACCAGAACTCTATAATATCGTAGGCTATGACTTTTTATACAATAAAGGTAATTTTAACCAAAATAATGGGGTAGGTATTTACATAAAATCCAACCATAAATACAACTATAGACTTTCAACTATCTACAACACAGATGCAATAGAACTTCTTTTAACATTCAATAATAGCGATAAAATTGCCATTACTGCTATATATCGTTCACCTTCAATTTATCCGAATGAATTTACAGATAATTTACAAAATTATTTTCAAAACTCGAATGCGGCATATTCAATAATTATTGGAGACATTAATATCAACATTCTAAAGCATAAAGAATATTCTAATGAATATTTCAATGTTTTAAATGAATTCGGTTACATATCTACAATAAATAGTCCAACAAGGGTTACAGAAAACACAAAATCTTGTATTGATCATATTTTTATTAAATCTAATTACAATATTACTAATAAAATAATGCCCTTTGTTGTACGAACAGATATAACAGATCACTATATAACAGCTTTACAATTTATTCTTAAGCCTACAATAAAATCTATAAAAAAAAATAAAACGGCAAGATTTAAAAAATTCGTTGATCAGAAAATACTAAAAAATATTTTAAATAGTGTATCTTGGGATGATCTATTGGCTACTAGGGAAGTCGATTCTGCAATAAATACATTCGTTAGTTTATTATCTAATTTTGTAAAAGATAGCACAAAAGAAATAAAATTAAGAAGAAAAACACATAAAATCTGTCCCTGGATTACAAACCAGCTGCTAAAAAAGATAAATAAGAAGAATGCACATTTTCAACAAACATTAAAAAACCCGAATAACCTACAAATTAAACAACAATATAAAACATATAAAAACAAAGTAACTAATTCTATAAAAACTGTGAAAAATAACTATTATAAAAGCTTAATTAACAAAAATATTGAAAACAACTCCTATAACCCCAACAACTTTGGAAAGTAATAAATGAAATTAACTCCAATAGAGAAACAAAAAAATATATAAATTCAATAAAAAACTCGGAAGGGGAAACAATAAATACATTCAAAGAAATTGCAAATATTTTTAATAAAACCTATATAAATGTTGGAAAAGAACTGGTTGAAAATATTAAGCCAAATCCAATCTATCGAGCACCCCGTAATATTCTCTGCAACTCTTTCGTTCTATTTCCAACTACCGAACGAGAAATTAAAACTATTATTAACGAGTTAAAATCTAATAAAAGTCCTGGTATTGACAATATTAAGGCCGAAATATTAAAAGATATATCTAAATTTATTGTAACACCACTAAATAATTTTTTAATAAACCTGACTTTTGATACTGGTGTATGGACTAATATATTTAAACAGACAATTGTTGTCCCTATATATAAAAAAGGAGATGACACAGTGGTAACAAATTATAGACCAATTTCATTAATAACACATTTATCAAAGATTTTTGAAAAAGCTCTTAAAAATAGATTAGTAAATTTTACATCAAAATATGGTATAATATCTGATAAACAATATGGTTTTAAAAAACATGTCTCTACGGAAGATGCTATTATCATACATGTATCTGTGTATATCTAGATCTCTCGAAAGCATTCGATACTATCAGCCACCGTTTACTTTTGGATACCTTAGAAGAAGCAGGTATAAGGGACACATCACTAAAATTATGTGAAAGGTACCTTACAAACCGACAACAAGTTACAAGAGTAAATGGTGTCTACAGTGATCTAGAATCCATAACTTACGGTATCCCACAAGGTAAGGGACTCGGTCCTATTCTATTTAATATTTACATCAACGGATTATTTTCTATCGAGAGTTCAGGGGAAGTTTTGGGATTCGCAAACGACACTTCAATATTTTATTAAGCTAATTCATGGCTGGAACTAAAGCAAAAAGTTGAACAGGGCCTCCAAATCTGAAAACTGGTTTGACAGTAAGTTACTGACATTAAATGTAGATAAAACCCACTACTTACCATTCAGTAATAATATTATAACAAGACCTCCATTTGACAAAGTAACTTTTACTGCTTCTGGGCAAACACTTACCATTCTCCCTGAAAACAAGATAAAATATCTAGGGGTTTATATAGATTCATATCTCAACTGGAAAGAAAACATAACTTTTATATGCCACAAATTAAGAATGATAATATATAAATTTAAAAATATAAGAGATTATCTACAACCACATCAACTTAAATTATTGTACCTTAGCTTAGTAGAAAGTCATTTGAGTCATTGTGTGGGGTTGTACTTTACAAACACATTTGAAGTTCTGCAAAAAAGATTTTTAAAAATAATGCTCAAAAGGCCATACAGGTATCCTTCTAACTCATTGTTCGTTGAGGCAAATGTTATGGATCTAAAACAATTTTTTTATTATAATATTAATATTAAATTTCATAAAATAAAAAACTATTCAACTTACCAGATCATCCATATAGCACAGTGGTCCCCAACCTCTCAATGTGTTGAGCTACTTTGTTAATTTTGAAATAAACAGCGAGCTACCCACACGGAAGTCACGTATCGCAACGTAAATGAAATAATCCACAGTTAATTTATCATTATATGTATTTATTTTACTATTTAACTGGTAATACATAATACATCGGTACTAATAATAAACTAATAACAAAATAACTAATATTACTAGTACGTACTTGTTCATAGCTACATTCCTACCTACCAAACGAAGGTGTTTGAAAAATAAACACAAACTTTTATCCAGCCACAACGGCATGTCACGTAAAATTTAAAAATAGTTAATAATAACAACAACAAAAAAGTAACGCACTATCATGAACATAAACATTGAAAAATAAAAAGCACGTTCAATGAGAAGGCTGACACTCAGACTCATCGATAATTTTTTTAATGTTTGCAGTATAATTTGATACAGCCATTTGAATATAATTATCCAAATGTTCATCTGTAAGTCGATTGCGATATTTGTTCTTAATAAACTTCATATTGGAAAAAGAAGATTCACACAAATAGGTTGAACTAAATAATGCTTTCACTTTCAAGGCAACACGGCATAGAACTGAATATTTGTCTTTACTTACAATAGGCCAGATACATTTGGTACTTGAGACTAACGATTTTAAGGCTAAATCATTTTGAAACTCAATTACTTTCATTTCTGTTGCAGCGATGTCTTCGCCAAAGTTCTGCATAACACAAGTTACAAACTGTTGGATATCAATTTCCATAAAGGGTGAAACAACAAACTGCGCTACTAAAGCCATTTCGTTGAAATCCTTAAAACGATTTTTGAAGTTATTCTTTAGGGTAGAAACTATGTCTACATGATATTTGCTGTCATAGGGTTCTAATGGATTTTGAGATATTTTTTCTGAAAGAATAGGAAAATGCTTGGCATCGCTGTTAATTAGGTTTTGTTCCCAAAACTCCAGCTTTTTGATAAATACTTTTATATCAGAAATCATTTCCGCTAGTTCTTTGTCTCTCCCCTGAAGCTGCAAATTAAGTTCGTTTAATTTCTCTGTAATGTCCACGAGAAAACCAAAATCTCTAAGCCAGAGTGAATTTTCTAGTTCCGGAGTCGGTTCATCGCGTTGTTTGAAAAAGTGAACTATGCCAGATAGGACATTAAAACGTTTCAGCACCCGTCCTCTACTTAACCATCGGACTTCAGAATGAAGGAGTAGGTCCCCGTATTGACAGTCAACTTCATCGGCCAAGGTTTTGAATAATCTTCTTTGTAACGCTTGAGGTCTAATTTTGTTCACAATTTTTACCACCAGTTTCATAACGTTGTTTAGTTTCAGGAAATTTTCACATAATGCTTGCTGATGGATAATGCAGTGGTAACAGAGAAATTGCGGAAAAGTTTCATCTTTACGACATAACGCCACCAGACCCTTATCACAACTCACCATAGCTGGAGCGCCATCGGTTGTCAAGCCTACCATTTTCGATATTGGAATTTTCTCGGAAGAAATAATATTTTTTAAATGAGAAAACAACTCCTGTCCAGTAGTGTGTCCTTTCAGTGGAATAAACTTCAAAAGATCTTCTTTAATCGTAAAATCACTAAAAACCATCCTGACGAACACGGCCATCTGGGCAGTGTCAACGACATCTGTTGATTCATCCAGTTGAAGTGAAAAATAAACACAGTTATCTAAGTCAGTTCTTAACTGTAAAAAAATATCAGTACTCATTACTTCTACACGTCTCATCACTGTATTAGCAGAAAGTTGCATAGATTTTATAGCTGAAACTATCTCGTCTTTATTTCTAAAGTTGGCAAATAACGAATCAGCAGCTTCTAAAAACGCCTGTTTTATCATTCCCCCGTCTTCATAAGGTTTCTTTTTTTGTGCAATTATCTGGGACACACGGTACGATGCTTCAGTTGCAGCCTTATTTTTGTCGACTATTGATTGTTGTCCAATTAACTGCTTTTTTAACTGCTTTTTTAACTGCTTTTTTAACTGCTTTTTTAACTGTTTCAATTTCTCCTTTCTGGCGGCAGAATGTAGTGGGAATGATTTTTTCAAAATTAGAATGTACAGTTTTATGATGTCTCTCAATGTTTCCTTTTTAAGCAATGGAGACCGAAATATTACATATCAAACACACATTTTTATCTTTAACTTCTGTAAAAAAGTATTGTTCTTCCCATTCCGAATGAAAGTGGTATGTCTTTACCTTCTTACAACTGCTTGCCATAATATTATTTTTTGTTGTTTTTTACTAACCCAACCGCTGGACGTTGGTTACGCGTTCAGTTTTAAACTAAGCGCAATGTCGCCGCGCCGTGCGTATTTATCCCGTTCAAAGCAATCCTGATCATTCTCGAACACTAACGCGCTGGTCCGGCTGGTCGGTTCTAGCCGATTCTAGCTTGATGGCGTCAGCGGCAGATCGCTCACCGCAACGTTGCCGCTGTTTATGTTTAATATTATGACAATTAGATTTTTTTGTGGAATTTTCGGAAGCTTCTCTGATTTTTTGCAGTTTGTATTTTTTAAATTAAAATCGTTGTGAGAGCTACCAGAATTGCCTCCGAGAGCTACCGGTAGCTCGCGATTGACAGGTTGGCGACCACTGATATAGCACAAGGAAAAAACATCTCCATACTGTGCCTCGTACTTAAAAATCAGTAGGACAACGATCGTATTTGTATCTAAGCCCAAAATTATATAATACTCTCCCAGTCGACATAAAATGTAATACCTTGTCCATATTTAAATATAATTTTAAAAATTTATCAAAAAAGAGAAAATTGAGGTAATAAATAATATTCTTTCAATTAACTGATATTTATTTGCGTTTTGTGTGATCAAAGTTTCGATATCTTTTTAATTAAGTGTAGGTATTTTGATTGTGTTTGTCTCCTATATAAAATTTTATCTTAAATGTATATATTTTTTTTTCTGTAATGCATTAATTTTATTTTATATGTATATATTTGTTTATATTTATATTTTTATATTTATATTGAGTATTAATATTTATTTATTTATTTGAAAGTAGACTGGGGTGTACCACACCCCACGTGTCAGTTTTTGAAACTTTTTTTCGCGATTTCCTTGGCTGACTTTGCAATTTTTCCAAAATTATAGTGTTTTTTTTTTAGCAAGATGTGTGAATGGCAAAAGGAACAGGAGCGTCCTCTTGAGACTTTGGCAGGAGTCTGAAGCTGAAAAACCTTATTCAGATGAAGAATATACGGAAAAAGAGGAGGATATTAATCACCTGAGTATAACTAGCAACTGTCCTGATCAAGAGCAAGATGCGGGGAATGAAGATAAGAGAGAGACACAAGAAGAACAAAGTGAAGAAAGACGTGAGATACGAGAAAATGCTCGGATTACATTTTTTGTGGCCAAAAATGGATCAAAATGGTATAAACAAGTACCAAAAATGTGAGGACTAAAGCTGATAATATTATAATCCACTTACCAGGTGTTAAGAATAATGGAAATAATGCTAAAACATCAAGAGAATGCTTCGATCTTCTTATAGATGAGGAAATGATGGCTGATGTTGTTAGAAATACAAATATTAGAATTGCTAAACAAATCAGAAAAATGGAAAAATTCACCGCATTATGGGGAAACAACAATTGTAGAAAGAACTGTGGAATACCGACGGTACTGGGATGGATATATATAGATGTACCATGAGCCAAAGAAAATTTAAATTTTTAGTTTCTTGTTTGCGTTTTGATAATAAAGGCAACCGACGGGAAGGCTAAAAATTGACAAACAAAAATTGTAAGGCTGCTTATTCACCATCCGAATACCTAACAAACGATGAGAAGTTGGAATCATTTCGTGGTCGTTGTTCTTTCAGGCAATACATACCGAACAAACCTGCTAAATACGGCATTAAAGTTGAAGCTTTAGTGGATGCCCGCTCCTATTACTTGCTAAATATGGATGTATATGTAGGCCAACAGCCTGAAGGTCCATTTTGCTGCATTTAAAGGCCCAAACACATTGTTGACCGATTGGTAGCACCAGTGTCACGAACAAAGCCAAATATTACCTGTGACAACTGGTACACCTGTGTTGAACTTTTTGAAAATCTTTTAGAAAAGCATACACTAATTGCAGTAGAAACTATCCGAAAAAACAAACCAAATATTCCTCCAGAATTTTTGATAACCCGCAGTAAATAACTCTATTCGAGTCAGCTTGATTTTCAAAAAGACCTGACTCTTCTATCATATTATCCAAGAAAAGAAAAGGCCACCTTACTTTTATTATCGTTACACCATGATAATCTCGTTGGTGATTAAAAAAAAAGCTCCCGGAAACTATATCTTTCTACAACTTCACCAAGTGTGGAGTGGATGTAGTTGAAGAAATGTCAGTAAATTATAGTGTTTTACGACCTACTCGACGCTGGCCTTTGGTTTTATTTTTTTCTTTGTTGAACACCAATTCTATCAACTCTTAAATTATTTTTAGAGAAAATAATGATGACAAGAAAATTTCCAGGAGGCTATTTATAAAAGAACTGGGCATGGAGTTGGTGAAAGAACGAATAATGCAAAGGATGGAAAATCTTAGAATAACACGGGAATTGCGCAGTACCATTTGCTCAGTTTTAGGCCAATTTTTGTGTTTAATTTATGAAAGAAAGTAAATATATTATAAAAATAAAATAAAAATGGTTCAAATATTTAAAAAAATATATTAAAATTTATTTATAATCTTGGGGTTTCTCAAATCCCACGTGTCGGAGCGTGGAAAAAAATTTCACCTGTCAGACGCCGGGTTAAAAATTTAAAGATTTTTGTAAATATCCGCAAATTGTGACAATGTGACCATTCTCATCAATAATTCCAAAGATAAGAGAATTATTTTTCCCCTCTCAATTTCTCACCAAAATCTAGTGATTTTGAATTTTAAAAATATTGTAGGTACTGGTAAGCAGATTTTTGGTGTTGCTAAGATGGACCAAAGTCTACCAACTGTGAAAGGGGACCAGAAAAGAAGAATTGTGACAGGGTAATTAGAACGAAGTTGAAATATTCAAAAAGAAGAGGATTAAAATAAACATAACCCTTCTGGTATGATAACAGAACTCCTTTTTAAATAAAATGCCTCAGTTTTGCGAAACCATAAGGTTCTGATATTTAATTTTTTTATAATTATTTAAGTTATATAAGATTGATAAAATTTCATCCCTAATATATTTCTAATGTGGCAAAATAAAACCGTTACAAGAAGACGTTAATTTTTAATTGTAATTGTCAAAAAGTTAATGCTCTTATGTTCCCATCCAATTTTTTAACCACAAACTACACACTGTATAACACACAAGACACCGGTATGCACCGGTATGGTCTTTAGTCCAGATCAATAAATAATTGCTGAATCAGTACTAAGGAACAATAAAATATCTTAATGAAAATATGTTAGTCAGTTAGTCTGTCCCACAGTAATTTAGGATTGAGATACCAACGTTAATAACACAGAGCTATTAATCAAATACAAAGACATCCGACAACTAAAACGTGACTGAGAACTCATGTCGGTTAAGTAGAACAGAAGGGTAAAGACAGATTGACGCCCTTTCCTTGTCGTCCGCAATATCGAGTGAATTGATTTTTCAGCATTTGGACTTTTTCAACCGCTTGATCCAAGGAAGCAATAATAGTAATTACAATATTTTTTAAACATTGCATTGCATTGCATTACAAATTAGTAATTTTACATTATTAATGGTTATATACAGAATTTGAGTGATTTTACTATATTAAAACAACAGTGTTATATGTATAATAGGGTGGCCCAAAAAAAGAGAATATTTTTTTTAAAATTAAGTCTCCTATTAAAAAAATATGTTAGTTTATCTTGTTTTGCTTCAATAGCTCCGCATAATCTGTATGTGATGGAAATGCATGAATAACTGCCTCCTTCCATTCCAGCCAGGATAAATCGTAATTTGATAGACCGTTGTACCACACTTTGCCTAGCCCAGCAAGACGAGACTGCATACAAAAAGATTTCGTGGCTTCATTCCAATTATTAATTAGTCCGATTTGTTCAATTTTATGTAGCCAATTTACAGAAGAGATTTCAGAATTTTCTGGATCAAATAATGTTACTAGGTCTGCTTTTCCAATATTTTTTGCATTACTTGTGTTATATAAGAGGCCGTTATTTTGCTTTATAATTTCACTAACCTTTTTAGCCACAATTTTGTCCATCTCTGACTCTGAAATGTTTTTACGGCGTCTTTTTATCGGCATTCTAACGTACCGCCCATTTTCCTCATCACTTGAACCTAACTCACTCATTATTAACTCGCCAACTTAACTCTAATTAATAATAAATAACACGAATTACTAAGTAGCTTATAATAATTTAAATTATTATCTTATGCCAGAGTTCGTTGAATTCGATCCCGACTTCTGATATGTAATTGATGTTAAATAAAACACGGTTATTGCAAGACTGACTTTATTTTCTTTCGGCTAAATACAAAGCAATTAATCATACAGCCGTGAATCACACCACTGATGCCGAATTCGTCGAATAAGCCGTTCTGATTAAATGCTTTAGTTTTTTTAAACTGCTAACATTCGGCCATTCTGTCTGACATAATGGTGTCCTCGCCGTTTTTGTTCTTGGATGTCCTATGCCTTGTCCTTGGATGTCCTATAACACAGTTTTAAACTATCTCAGTCAGGTCAAAAATTTAATCCATATGTATGAAACCTACTTGCACTTTGAGATGACCTATTTTTTTTGTAATATTTGATTTTAGTTAACATTATTTTAATTGCTGCTGTGTACTTTGGTTACCACAGTTTTGTCGATATTATTATAAGAATTGAAATATTATCGTATCGTGACAACACGATACTTGTAATGTGAACTTTTGTTACTACACAAGCAATTGTCCGTTTACATCATATGAACTTTGTTACCACACAATCAATTATATGTTTACATTATGTGAACTTCGTTACCACACAATCAATTATTTGTTTATATCATGTGAACTTCGTTACCACACAATCAGTTATTTGTTTACATCATGTGAACTTCGTTACCACACAATCAATTATTTGTTTACAGCATGTGAACTTCGTTACCACACAATCAATTATTTGTTTACATCATGTGAACTTCGTTACCACACAATCAATTATTAGGTCTGGTAGTTAAAATAACGAAATATCAAATTTGTGCAGAATTATATTCTCTATTGCCATTATTACAAAATGCAAACAGGATTTATACTGGTTGACAACTGATTGTTGTCTTAAGGTAATAATAAAAAAAAATCAAATAACATTATTATATCATAATTTTACCTAACTATAGCAATGTAACAAATCTGTTCAGAATTTTTCATCAATTATCCTTCCAATAAATCAATTAACTCATCGGTGCTGTCTACAGAACTATCGCTCTCAGTTTCCTCTACTATTCCCCCTTTATACTTTCTTAATGTGTCCCCAGCCACCGCAGCCTTAAATCTTTTATACCCTTTCATACCTTCTATAGCAACGATTTCATACCGATCATTCCCTATAGTTTTAAATACTTTATACGGCCCACCAAATTTATAATAACCTACTTTTCTACTTATTTTCTTATCATTTTTATCTGCGCCTGACCATAGAACTAGATCGCCTACCTCATAAGTCTTACAAGGTTTACGTTTTGCGTCAAATCTTTCTTTCATTTTTCTTGCCTGTCTATCCATACTATCTTTTGCCTTTAACTGTATATCGTTAGGTATGTCGAACTCATCATCACCTATATCTGCATGACGGTTTTTATTATACCTAAACATAAGCAAATGTGGAGTAAAACCGGTACTTTTATTGATTGTGTTATTAATACCCCAAATTACATTAGGTAGTGATTTTTGCCATTCATTTTCATTATTAACGGATGTATTGAGCCCATCTAGAATGGTTCTATTATACCTTTCTACTTGTCCATTCGATCTTGGAGATGAAACCGCATTTAGAATGTGTTTAACTTGATACGCTGTTGTAAACGATTTAAATTTAGTACTAGTAAAAGCCTTCCCCCTATCTGAGATTATTCTTTTCGGTGTCCCGAACATACTAAACAGATCAGCTAAATGGTCAACAACTTCTTGAGCGCCCACCGTTTTGCACGCCCTTGCAAATACAAATTTCGCGAATGAGTCTACGATGACCAGAATATAAGAGTTACCCTTGTGACTTTTGCTAAACGGTCCTAAGTGATCTATGTGCCACGTATGTAGGGGCTCTCTAGGTTTATCTATAGGAAATAAATAACCTTCTTGCTTCCCATAGTTTCCCCGTTTATAATGACAATCTAAACAAGATGAAACATATTTTTTTACAAATTTATTCATGTTTTTAAACCAAAACTTTTCTTTGATCAGCGTTAGACAGCGTTCTAAGCCTACGTGGCCTATTTCATCATGATATTTTCTTAGTAAATTAAAACGAGCAGATTTTGGCAAAACTAATTTATACTTCCCATTCAGAACTTTCCTATACAATTTATCATTCTTTAGGGAATAGGTATTTAAAATATCCCGATCATTGGCCTCATCTAATTTGCGTTTTATTAACCTAATCTGTTCATCCTGCATTTGTAATGTCAATATCCAGTCAACACTGTCAACAGTATCTATAAGGAGGACATTAGAAACAGGATTTCTACTTAGGGCGTCGACGTGCTTAATTTTTTCACCCGGGCGGTGCTCAATTTCAAAATCGTACTCCTGTATACTCAACCACCACCTAGCTACCCTGGGTAAAATGTCTTTTTTTTTCAAAAGTACTACGTACCGCGCTACAGTCTGTTATTATTTTAAAATGTATACCAAATAAATAAATTCTAAATCTTTTTATCGACTCTACTACCGCTAAAGTTTCTAAGTCGTACGAATGATAGAGACTTTCGTCGCGTGACGTAGCTCTACTAAAATAAGAAACAGGTTTTAATTCCTTGCCCTCGTACTGCTTCAAAATTCCTGCAATGCCCTTAGAAGAGGCGTCGGTATGTAATTCTGTTTTTTCAAGAGAGTTAAAAATTTTTAGTATGGGTTTGCTAATGAGTTTGTCTTTAATGAAATTAACCGCGTTTGTCTGATCAATTCCCCAAGACCAGGGTACATTTTTACGTAAAAGTACAGTGAGTGGTGAAACTATTTTGGCATGATCTTTTATGAATTTTCGAAAGTAAGAACTTAGACCTAGGAATTGACGAAGCTCGTGTACATTAGAAGGAATTTTAAAATCTGCGACTGCTTTTATCTTTTGATCACCCGGTCTTATTCCTTCTTCCGAAATTTCATATCCGAGAAAACTTATGCTAGGTTGTAGAAATGAACACTTGTCGATATTTAATTTAAGATTTTCCTGAAAAATTAATTGAAGAACCTCTTTCAAAGTTCCTAACCCTTCTTCGATAGAATTTGATGAAATTAGAATGTCATCTAGATAAGCAATGACCTTGTCGAATCGTAATTTACCCAAGATATTATTAATCATGCGTTGGAACGTGGCCGGTGCGTTAGCCAACCCAAAGGGCATACGGAGGAACTCGTACTCCCCATCTGGCGTAACAAATCCCGTTTTGTGAATTGAGTCTGATGCAACGGGAACTTGATAATATCCTTGGGCCATATCGAGACTGGTGAAATATTTCTTACCCCGCAACTTGTTTATAAGGTCCTCTATGTGAGGTAACGGATATTTATCTTTAATCGTTATAGAGTTAAGTTTTCTATAGTCTACACAGAGACGGAAATCGCCCGTTTTCTTTTTTACTAAAACTACAGGACTCGAAAAATTTGAACATGATTCTCGGATTATACCACCCTCAAGCAGATCGTCAACCTTCTCTCTCACTATATTCCTTTCAAATTCAGATACTCTATAAGGCCTATGGGTAACTGGGTTTTGTGAAGATAAATTAATATTTAATTCGACCGATGAATGCTTACCCAATTCTAGTGTGTCGCATGCAAAACAATCTTTAAACTCTTGTAACAAATTAAACAAACTGCTTCGATCGATAGTGTTTAGATTACCGCTTCTTATATGATCGATTTTTAAAGAGAAAATAGTAGGATCACTGATTTCTTCTATTATGTTTATTTTTTTGGGAATTGATAATTGAATCCCCCTCGTTAATAATAAGTCCTTTTCTAAACAAATTGGTTTCCGACTTAAATTAATAATATTTAGAGTTTGAATCGGCCCACTTAATAAACTACCCTGAACGTTAAATATTTGGTCATTCACTGAAACAATGCCAGAAGGCACAAAAATAACATCCTCAATATTGTCTAAATATACCAAGACTCGTTTTACTGCGTTTCCTAGTATGTGAACATGATCATAGACTTTAATAGGAATTTTGAACACGTAATTTTGCACAAATGCACAATTAATCATTTTATTGGGATTTTTATTGGAATACAGATCTACTTTGTCTCCTTTTACTGTCAGCGTAACATCATTTGCATTTATTACAGGTTGTCCAATAATAATGTCATATTTATTCATATCTACTGATACAAATATAATCGGCGTCACAATAGAAACCTTTCCCACGTTTACTTTTAGCGTACACATTCCGTCCGGTAAAATTAAAGAATTTCCAAAACCTCTTATGTAAATATTACATTTATTTAAATTTAATTTTAATTGTTTTGCAACGGAAATGTGTGCAACATTTACTTGACTACCCGTGTCCAAATACCCATTGAAGTCTTGACCATTTATACTAACTAAAATATTATAAATAAAGTTTAATTCTTGCCCTTGCAGTTTCCTGACGTCCTTGACCTTCCTGTCGTCTTTGAACCAGCATTTTCCCTCGGAATGGCCTCTTCTTCCACAGTTGGAACAGCTGCTGGATGTAGACGGCTTGGTCCAGCATTTGTCTTCGTGATGGCCTGTTTTCCCACACGAGGTACATTTAATTTTTGTTCTGGTCCAGCAGTCTTGTTGTGAATGTCCTCCTTTGCCGCATGCAGCACAATTGATCGCCGCTACTGAAGAATTTTCTCTCGATGTTCCCTCTGATCCAAATTTCTTAAGCGTACAATGTCTGGCTTTATGTCCAAACTTCCTACAATTGTGACACCTAAATTCACTAGGAATATTTGTTAGTTTTGTGTCTTTATCCCACTTGTTACTACTTTCGGCTTTGCTGAGGAATCCGTAAAACAGATCGTCTGGAGTTTGATAGTTTCCTGCTTTGGCGTTTCCTTGCATGTCAATAGGTAATCCGTCTATCAAACAAGACACTGCGTTTGTACCATTTAAACCACAATTTTTTATTAGCATATTTTTGGAATAAAAGTAATGCATCATAGATTCCGTTTTAATTTTATGCCTGTTTAGCATTTGCTTCAATAGCTCCGCATAATCTGTATGTGATGGAAATGCATGAATAACTGCCTCCTTCCATTCCAGCCAGGATAAATCGTAATTTGATAGACCGTTGTACCACACTTTGCCTAGCCCAGCAAGACGAGACTGCATACAAAAAGATTTCGTGGCTTCATTCCAATTATTAATTAGTCCGATTTGTTCAATTTTATGTAGCCAATTTACAGAAGAGATTTCAGAATTTTCTGGATCAAATAATGTTACTAGGTCTGCTTTTCCAATATTTTTTGCATTACTTGTGTTATATAAGAGGCCGTTATTTTGCTTTATAATTTCACTAACCTTTTTAGCCACAATTTTGTCCATCTCTGACTCTGAAAGGTTTTTACGGCGTCTTTTTATCGGCATTCTAACGTACCGCCCATTTTCCTCATCACTTGAACTTAACTCACTCATTATTAACTCGCCAACTTAACTCTAATTAATAATAAATAACACGAATTACTAAGTAGCTTATAATAATTTAAATTATTATCTTATGCCAGAGTTCGTTGAATTCGATCCCGACTTCTGATATGTAATTGATGTTAAATAAAACACGGTTATTGCAAGACTGACTTTATTTTCTTTCGGCTAAATACAAAGCAATTAATCATACAGCCGTAAATCACACCACTGATGCCGAATTCGTCGAATCAGCCGTTCTGATTAAATGCTTTAGTTTTTTTAAACTGCTAACACTCATTATTTCATTTTTTTCTATAAGAAAAATCATAAAGATCCTGAAAATTTCAAGTCGAAATTTTAAAATTGAAAGGTCGCTCTGAATTTTTCTAAAGTTTCAAGTCGAGTACTTTATATCTTTTTGAACTACTTTTGAACATGAATATTAACGAACTTTATATTTTTTTGTTTTCATTAAACTTTTTTTTTTCGTTTCTCGTGCTTCAATTTCATCCTTTAGTATGTAAAATTGAAGAAAAAATATAAAATTAGTTAATATTCATGTTCAAAAGTAGCTCGAAAAGATACAATGTACTCGACTTGGAATGAAATAATGAGAAAAAAATTTAAAACAAACAAAAATCCGGTTTTCGACGATTTTGGAATTTTTTAAAAATTCGGAGCGACCCTTTAAAAAAATTTTTTTGAGCTGTCCTTTGGAGGGGGATCTTAAAACTTGATAAACTGAAATATTTTCATAGGCGACCTAAATAAAAAAATATTCGCTTTTTTTGGGCCACCCTAATGTATATGTAAGAAAACACGATATTTTCATTATTTTAATTAATTTCCAAAATTAATCACAAACAAGTAAAAACCTTCAGACAGCCGAACTATAAGTCCCTCATTTTTCAGGATAGAAATTGTTTTAGAACCGGCAGATACAACAATAAAAAATATTTGGATAAAAATTTACAATTGACCTTATTTTACCTCATTGTTTTAACAACTATAATTATCGGAGAATTCAGCGGTTCAAATTTTTTTTAACTCAAACCTTTAATTTGGCAATAGTTTTATAACCTCAAATGGTCTTTTGTATTTAATATCAAACTTTGCCAAATGACTATTCTTCGATGAGTGAAATACTATAGGTTCAACATTTATTAGTTTTTTGTTTTGTTAAATACATTTTTCTGATAATCTGCCGGCTTTTTAATACCCTCGTATTTTTTAATTTTTTTTTTTAATTTCTTTTAGTAATGCTGAGACTTGAAATAGATTCAGTAAACGTTTTAATATCAGGCCCGTCAAAAAATAAGAAAAAATCCTAGTTTTTTTGACAATAATATTTTATTGTTGTTCGTAGGCTTAAAATTAAAGTTCGGCCATTCTGACTAACCAGCTATTTCACAGTAAATTTAAAACAGTGTCTACAGCTTTAATGGGTATCAAACATTTCGTAATTTCTATTAAACAACGAAAAGGTATAGAGGGAAATGTTTGGAACACAATTTTTGACACTGTAACTTTGTTTGGACTAGTCAGGTGGTTAACATATCAAAAGTCCCTGTCCGTAGCCTTTCAGCCGGGGGAGAGAGAGGGGATCTGAAGGTCCCATTTTTCGGTTTTCGCTTATATCTCGGAAACTATGCGTCCTACCGACATGACTATTTAATATAAAATGAAAGCTTATTAAATTTTCTGCAAATTCTTTAAAATCATGTTTTTCGATATTTTGTATAGTTTTCGATATAGGGTACATGTCCCAGTAATTGACAGTATAAGGATGCCAAATTAAAAAATATTCTTTATAAATATTTTTAAGATACATTTTAAAGATTTTATTTTTACCAGTATTTCTATTAGACATTAAACAGTACGTTCCTTTTGGTAGAAACGTTAGGTTTATCAAAAACGTCATTTATAAACTGAAAAAAATATACCTACCAACGCCCCATTAATTGCCACGCCAAGTTTCATGATGTACTAGTAATTGTCAGAATGTGAACCAATAATTGCCATTGGTATTTCTACTTAGTTACTAAAATTTGTTTATATAAATACATATTAGAAACCCTGTTCTCATTACTTTAATAACTGGTAAACAACTAATTTCAGTAAATGTTTTTATTAAACTTAAGAAACAATTTAAATCGACAGCGTATTCAACTAAAACTAAATTAAAAGTTCTTATTTATTTTAAATGATCTGTAAGCAGTCCTAATTTTTCTCATAGTTGCATTCTCAATAGAAAATGGTCCATTTCCAATACGTTCGATAGGGCCAAAAAAATAAGACGAATATCTACGTCATCAATATCATTTTTAAGGGGCCATGTAAAACAGTTCTCCGTAATTTCTCTTAAAAAATTCATATTATGTGCTTTCTGGTTTTCCATGGAAGTTATTCGCCCTATGAAAAATTGTAAATCATAAAAGACTGCGTAATATTTTTCAATATCTAGGTTTATATTGAAAGGCATAGGGTTACTATTTTGGATGTTTTCATGTTCTTCAAAATCTTCAGTATCATCAGACGTATCGTCATATTCCACAGGGTCATTTGATTCAGTTGAAATGTCACTGTCAGTGTATTCTTGTTCTTTACGTTGTTTGTGCTTTAAACTTTTCTGTTTTTCTTTTTCAGACTTTTCTTTCCGTTTCTTTCATTTTTTTTTTCGTTTATTTTCTTCTCGCACTATTTTTCTATTTGCTTTTTCTTTTTCTCTCCTTGATTTTACATCGTCTTTTTGTTGGAAATACTTCTTCGATTCCTTAGACGTCACGACGGATGGTATTTTTTCGACTTGTCTTCTTTTATTCGTGTTCTCTTTGATTTCTGGCCACCAAAGCGCACGTTTAAATGGTGTATCTACACTCGAATTAGTATTTTCATCGACAATATTTATTTTCTATATACTTGTATTTTTTTTCTTCAGAAACAGCCGCTCTAACATTAGTTAGTTGTTCTGGTACTCTTTGCGTTAATTGAGGATTACAACGCATAAACGCCTCACAATGCCGGCCTGGTTTATTATTATTAAAGGTATTTTCTCTATTGGTATTTAGCATAATCTTCTGAACAGTGACAAGAATGTCATCCTTCACAGAGGGAAAGCCGAGCCTTTCAATGTCACAAATCCTGTTCGTCAAACATTTTTCTTCTTTCTCCGATAAAATCGTCTTAGGTCCCATCTTTCTACTTTCGGATGTTTTTCTAGTGACTTTATTTCGAAGGGTACTTTTAGGGACAGCAAATTGTTTACTAGCAGTAGAATAGCACATTCCATTCCGTACAGCAACAGTTTCTTGCTTCATAGATTCTTCGTTATATCGAAAGAATGGTTTCCCAGTTGTTGCTGTATTTCTTCTATTCATGTTTTACTGAAAATAAAAACAAAATTTAAATGACCCAATAATTGCCACTACCGAATCAGAAATTGACATGAGATGTCAATTACTAGGTAAGTTGAAAGAAGATTTAAAATATTATTCATAAACTACTACTGTGTTGTAATTAAGCCATTTAAACCATAATAAATTAATAAATAGCTTTTTCTAAAAATACCCAAATAATTTCCACATTATGTCAATTACTGATCATACTTTAAAAATCAGGACCAGTAATTGACACCCCCCACAAACATGGCACTAAAGTTAAATATAAGAGAAATACCAATTATATGTATTTAATCAATTCCCAAAGAATTACATTCCTAAGTAAAACTTATAAAATTGTTTAAGATTGCAAAATCAAAAATGGATTATTACAAGACTTACCTTATTCAATTTCACAACACTATAACAACGAGAGACTAGATGACAAACACATGTATACACTAACGGCTCTCGACATCAAATGGTTGCTTAACAAAACGATTCTCTTCTTAAATATGTTGTATGAATGTGCTTTCAGACCAGAGATAGCACTATTTAACTAACGATATTTGTTATTTCCTTATTTTAGATTTTTAAAGTTGAAAACGGCAATTACCGGGACACCGACAATTACTGGGTCATCTACCCTATCAGCTCTTAAGAGTCTGTAATTTTTAAAAAATACATTTTTGCATCATATATTTTTCTCTTTTTGACCGGATAACTCTTCAACGATGCAACCAAAAAATAATAGATGACAATAATGTTGTAGAAAATTAAATTCTCATCAATAATATATATATTACTTTACTATTTTGTCTATTTTCCTTCAAATGTTAAAGCAAAATTGAGTGACAATTGTCGACTAATGAATCTTTCAGTTTCTCACAAAGAGGTTAGAAAGGGTAGAGGTAACATAGGAAGCATTTGTCGCTGCGCAAATTTTGCCAAAACCGAAAAACTGGGTGGAAGGAGTAGGGAGACGTTCTGGGCCGGACTTAAATATTTGTATTGTAGTACCTAATTTTGGTGGGTAACTAAAAGATGAAAAATTATGAGACGTTTTTTTGACTTTATTTGTTAGCACGATTCATGTATGATGAGGGCAATAACACTTTATCAATATATAACTAGCTAAGGGCCGATTCCACCGTTGTTTCAAACGAAGTTTAAAGTATTAAACGAAGATTAAAATGACATTGTTAATGTAAAAATGTCATTTTAAACTTCATTTAGTAATTTAAACTTCGTTTTTGTTAATATAAAAATGTCATTTTAATCTTCGTTTAGTATTTTAAACTTCGTTTAACAAAACGCGCGGTGAAATCGACCCTAAATAAAAGTTTATAAAATTATTGCAACAAGATAGCCAAAGTACTTTTTGCTCGAATTACACACAAGATTTTTTGTACGATCACACCAAAATAAAATAAATAATTAAATTTTATTAGAAATGGGTTACCTTTTCGTTCGTTATAATATTTTAAGTTTATTTTACAGGCCTACTCTTCGAAGAGAAAAAAATGTTTTGGTACTTATATGCCGGTAATTATTTATGATTTAATTATTTACCGAAAATACCGTTCAATGAATTAAAATATTAGGAAGTCAATTATAGTTATTTATGTAACCAGTTACGAAATGCCTTATTTTGTGTAGCGAATAAATATTTGCGGAACGAGCGGAGCGAGGTCCCGAAAAATGAACGAGTTACACAAAATGGCATTTCGTAACGTATTTACATACAAGATTTTTTCTAATTTTGACTTGAATATTTATAAAATTGTGTTGAAAAATGACTCACCATAATTCTTTTGTAGGTACTTCCAATCAAATATTTTAGAAAATTGTTGTATTTGATTACCCTACGACGTTTTTTTTTTCAATAGTAATAATAAAAATAAGGGACATGTGCAGTGTTGCCGATCTAATTTTTGACATTACCAGCGAGAAATTTGAAAAAAAAACATTTTTACCCTTTATCCTTAGGAGTACGTCAAAATTTTACCCCCAACATTTCTAAGTCGTTTTTAATAACGGTGTTATTTTAAAAATAAAACGCAATTTACAGCTTTTCTTTTTTGTTTTCTTTTTGTTGTTAAATGTAATGTCATATTTTCAAATGTGAAATGTCACTATTCATTGCCTTTTTTTCGATATTTGGTTTTTTTCGATTTTTCGTTTTTTGGATATTTGGATTTTTCGATTTTTAGATTACTCGATTTCTCGATTTCACGATTTTTCGATATTTCGATTTTTCAACTTAAAAACCAAAAAAGAGGCAGTTTTATTTATTTTCATTTCGTAACTGGTGACATAATCAACTTTTCGTAGTCAGTTGCATAATGTTCTACTTTATGCAACTGGTTGCATAAAGTAGATCGTTTTGACACTTGCTGCGATTACAAAATATATTACTTTATATGTCAAAAATGCAGAATGTAAATTAAATGGATAGATCCCTTATTATTATAGAGCAGTGTTTCTCAAACTTTTTTGGCGACGGTACCTTTTTGAATAGCGAAATATTTAACGGAGCCCTAAACACATAAAACACATAATTTAAAAAATGTATTTCAAATGTTTCTTTATTTTGACTCTCATTTTGACTTTCAATAGGTAAACATGATAAAAAATCGGCTTTATATTATGCTCCGATTTTACATATTCAATTTTATAATTGTAATTTGACAATATTACTGCCCATCTACGTAGTCTGTTGGCTGAAAATTGAGGTATACATTTAGCTGGGTTAAAAATAGTTACCAGAGGTAAGTGATCTGTAACTAGGATAAAGAAATGTCCATATAAATATTCATTAAATTTATTTAAGCCAAAAATTATTGCAAGGACCTCTTTTTCAATTTGGGAATATTTTTGTTCGGACTTTGATAAGGTACGCGAATCAGAAGCTATAGATTTCTCAATATTTTTTTCAAAAACATGACATATCATGGCCCTTATTCCCACATTTGATGCATCTACGAATAATTTAATCGGCAACTCAGGCTGAAAATGCACAAGATCATCATTTGTTGTTAATTTATTTTTGATTTATTCAAAAGATTCCTTGCAAGAATTATCCCAAATCCATTTCACCCATGAAAAATAAAATTAAAAAAAGTCTTAAAGCAAAATCATATCCTCCTTCCTCTTAGTGACTTAAAAAAATTATTTCTCAAAAAAAAGTCCTCAAGCCAGGTCCCTCCATTTTTTGGCGATAGAACTGTTTTTTTTTATTGTGATTATTTTCTTCGCGAAGCCCTCACACTTTGAGTAACACTGTTATAGAGAATTACTAAATAAATAGTTTTGAGAAAACTATTGAAACCAGTTGTCAAGTTTGAAACGAATAAATTGGCAATGAAATTGGTATTTTTGTATTTGATTGTATGTTTCTCTTTTCGCTTGCTAAAAAAAGATTCCCCATGAAACAAGAAATAATAAACAGTTTATAATAATAACCTTTATTTGCTACTTATAACATGTACCAATGACCAAGTCCGATTCTGTTTATTTTCAAATCAACAAATATGGACGTCGACAGAATCCTTAAAAATTAAATATCTCACCGAAATAAATGTAAGTTTCATTTATCTCAGTCACATTTCGCAGGTTTATTATAAATAAAGCTTTTTACAACACATCTTGGCATTTTCAACGTTAATTTCCAAAATTTTAGTCACTAAAATACCAAATTAATTCTCGTTGACACATTAAATTTTGATGGACAACGCTCTGACATGTGATGTTCTCAACTGCGATTGGTGGGTGTGAATAATTTCGAAATGGGATTATGCGCAGTGTCTTATGTTCCATCTAAGGTTTGTATAATCTAAGGTTTCTCAAAATTCCCATTCAAAGTATTTGGCCAAAATACTGTGTACTTATAGTGAGTACTGAATGTCTAGATTGCACATATACTCATTTTAGAATATAAAGTTGTGGTCCCTCTGACCAGGCTCCTTATCATTTTAATGGGAAAATATATTGCTATGACCATGTTTCTGCATGTATGGGTGTCTTTAAGATAGCGGGATGGTTTTATAAATCACAACCATTAACTGAAAACAACGTTTATTGACATAGAAAAGTGAATTAACCTAAAACATTACAACAGTATGTAACATTGAGTCAATTTCTTCGGTTCCATCTTCTTGTCTTCCTTTCCCGAGGGAGCAGCAAAACAGCATTCTCTTTGAACATTCCACCAAATTAAATTGTGGCTGCGAAATATCCTACCTCCCCAGATGTATGGGTGGAAGATTGGGAACAACTGCCTGGTTTCAGTTAGTAAGCATCTGCACTGAAGTACATCCTGAAAATGATTTTCTGTCGAAGCATGAAAGATTGTACCAGCGCGAAGTGTGACTGCAAAAAAAGGAAACCTCAAATGTTGCACAGCATGCCAAAATTGCCAGGGAAACTGCCTGAATGGGGTCCCTCAAGTTGACTCCGAAGATGAAGAAGAACTGGAGGATTCTATGACCGTTTTCCAAGAGTGGTCCGATGGAGAAGATTATTGGAGATGAAGAAGATGAAAACGAAGACAAGGATGAAGGTCCTTCCCACCCCAAGAGGGCAAAAAATTGACTCAATGTTACATAATGTTGTAATGTTTTATGTTAATTCACTTTTCTATGTCAATAAACGTTGTTTTTCGGTTAATAGTTGTGATTTATAAAACCATCTCACTGCCATAAAGACACTAATACATACAGAAACATGGTCATAGCAACATATTTGCCAATTAAAATGGTCTAAATATTCTTGAATTAAGTGTGAGGAACCTGGTCAGAGGCCCCACAACTATATATTCTAAAATGAGTATTTGTGCTATTTAGACTTCCAATACTCACTATAAGTACATAAAGGTGCATATGTCGGCCAATACATTGACTGCGAATGGTGAAAAATTAAAAGATTCATTAGTCGACAGTTTTCGCCAAAATTTCACGCTCAGTTTTAAAATTGTTTTAACATTTTAAGAAAAATAGATAAAATAGTAGAGTAATATACATTATTGAAGGGAATTTAATTATCTAGAACCCTATGTTCAGCATTTATTTTTTGGGAGCATTGTTGAAGAGTTATCCGGTCAAATTGAACAAAATATGTAAGGCAATTTTTTTTTAAATTGCTGACTTTCAAGAGCTGATATATTAAAAACTACACAAAATATATAAAAAAACTTGACTGAGTAAAACTTGTATCAAATTTATTAAGCTCTTATTTTATATTGCTTATGTCCCTAGGATGCATAGTTTCCGAGATATAAGCAAAAATCCGAAAATTGGGACCTTCAGACCCCCTCTCCGGATTAAAGTCTACGGGCAAGGACTTTTGATATGTTTACCTCCTAACTAATCCAAACAAAGTTACAAAGTCAAAAAATGTGTTCCATGCATTTCCCTCTATGCCTTTTTTTACTTGAACTAAGTAGTAAATGTCCAACATAATCATTGGATATCAGAAAGGTACTTATGCAATCTGCGTAAACTGTCTAAAATGGTGTATTGTGTTTTGTCTATATGATTCGATGAATCCTATTTGGCACCACTATAGTTTTTACTAGCAACACATTTTACATTACGGCTGTCCAATTACAAAACACAGTAACTACATTTTTATAAAAACGGAGAAATATCAACTTTTATGATAATTTTCGAACCCCACTCAATAAATTAAGATATTACTTCTAAATTTTAAAGGTGGTTAACTATAGCCTCAAGTATTGTTTTAACGTTATTTGAAGAGGATAAGTTGTTATACAAATAGTGCGGCAGGTAAAATAATTGTCTTTGCGATAGATTTTTTCTAAATAAATTAGATTGTACTGTATCAAAACACAGCAATTGCCTCTGCTTTGTTTTGCAATAAAAAAATCATCAAAGAAATTTAAAGTTTTTTATTTGTAACAAACAAAACTCAAAATAAATTATGATACTTTTTAAGGTTACAAAAAATAGGAATTGAAAATGAAGTAACTGAATACATCAAAAAGGAACAAAAATATAATTAATGACTTGTTCATCATGTTTAAATTCTTTTTCAGTTTCCGTAGTTCTTGAAGTTCGTGCATAATTCCATTTCCTTTTCTTTTTTAATGTAGAATGGTGCCATTGAAATCCACATGATTTAACTTTACGTTAAAGCTTACGGAAACTGCAAAAGCTACGGAAACGAAAAAAGAATTTGAACATGAACAAGCCCTAATTATTTAGAAATTTGGTAATGGTTGAAATAAAACATAATCTTGAATTCGAGTATCAGGATCTATTTCTGATACTACTTGCTTAGCACTAAGTCCGCGGATCAATATTTTATCTAGATGACATGAGCCTCCCCAAACAAGTATACCGTATGTCATAATGCTGTGAAATAAACCATGATAAGCCAGCCATAAGTAAGACCTTGTCATTTACTTGATATGCAAGATTTCTTAATAAATATGAATAACTAGATAACCGAGTTAGAAGATTATTTATATGTGGTTCCCAAGAAAAACTATTGTCAACCTGAATATCCAAATATTTAATTGAACATCTCTCATTGTTTTCTAATGGATTTAAATTAAATATTAAATTTTGAGTTTTATCCTCATTTAGTTTTAAATTAACCATCTTAAAATAATTAGAATATTCCAAAATGGGTCATTATGCGAGAAGTATAGATCATTTAAAGAACTCCCGATGTCCAGGACGATAACGCCATCAGCATAAATAACTTCTTTTTTCTTGATATACTCGAAAATATCGTTAATGAAGATTATAAAAAATAGCGCACCCAGAACTGAGCCCTGTGGGACTCCATGTTCTATACTCCTTACTTTTGACTTATCACCATTTACTTGGACATACTGACTACGTTCCGACAAGTAGCTACTTAAAAGTTTTAAAGGAGTTCCTCTTATACCATACATTTCCAGCTTCGATAAAAGTAGTTTATGTGAAACACAGTCAAATGCCTTCGATAAATCTAGACAAGAGACCATTATCTTGTTACCAATTTCTAGTTCTTCGGAGATCGCTGAAACTAAATCTACCAAAGCTGAAACTGTAGATCTTCCCGGTCTAAAACCAAATTGTTGTGCATTTAAAAGATTATGTGTTTCAAGATAATTAAGTAATCTGACTTTTAACGTTTTTTCAATTAATTTGGAAAGAACTGGTATCACAGAGATGGGTCTGTAGTTTTGAGCTGCTTTTTTATCACCTTTTTTAAAGATGGGAGTTACTCTAGCTATTTTTAGGTTATCTGGAAAGATACCAGAGTCAAAACAGGAATTAATGAGATGCGCAATTTGATGAGATACTTCCTCACTAGCAAATTTTAACGTGCCATTGTTAAATCCATAAAAATATCTGGCCCTTGATGTGCCAAGCTCACGAATTAACTCACTTATTTCAGTATGTGATACTGGTTCCAAGAAAAATGAAAAGGTGACACGAATATTGTTAAGCTTAGTTATGTAGTCATTGTCTAAGTATAGTGGATTAGCTAAAGTTGATTCTGCTATATTTGCAAAGAAATCATTTAGTTTATCTGGTGGTATATCTATTTTGTCGACAGCTTTATTTCTATGATTATTAATTAAGGACCATGCACTTTTTTGTAAATTATTAGATTTTATTAATAAATCACTATTATATTTTATTTGTTCATCACGTATGGTTTTTAGATAAGTTTTTTTAAAAGCACAATATTCTTTTTTTAAAAGGGTATTATGTTTGCAGATATCATGTAAAAAATGTAGGTTAGGGTGATTCATTTTTGAGCAACTTTTTTTTTTTGAATAAAAAACAGGCTTAAAACTTTCAGGAAGGTGAAAAAAGAAGCCTTCAAAAATTTGAGCTCTTAATATTATCATTTAGTGGTGCCTGTTCGTAACTTTCCATTTTCCATCTAAATAACATGGAAAATTTTTTTTTCTTTTTTCTTATTTTTGTAGCTTGACATTTGAGCATTGTAAAAATAAAGTGAAACATTATTTTGGTAGGAAATTAAACGCTCTACAAAAAGTTCTAATATATTTTTTTCATAGAGTGAGCCGTTCTGAAGATATTCAAACTTAAAATGGTTTTTCTGAAAAGCCACTTTCTTTTATAAAAACATATCTTAATAATCGTTCGCAAAAAGTTTTACTAAATAGTCAATCATCAAGTTTCCTATCAATTCAATCTGGAGTTCCGCAGGGTTCCATTCTAGGGCCTTTGCTATTCCTTATTTATACGTCTCATTTAAACAAACAAATAGAAACGTGCAAGGTCCAATTTTTTGCTGATGATACTCAATTACATCACACTTTTGATGATAATAACTCTAATGCAGCACAGAATATAATGAACGCTGATTTATCACGAATAAACACATATTCTGTAAACCATAACTTGCATTTGAATGCTTCTAAATCTAAGTTAATTTTATTTTCGAATACCAACTCACGTTCAAGCATAAAAAGTAATATGTCAATTAAAATTGATGACGATACAGTCCCGTGTGTAAATGTAGCTAGAAGTCTAGGCTTACTTTTAGATGAGAACATGAGGTTTATTGAATATGTGAATAACCTCTCTTCTCAGTGTTATTTAACATTAAAATTATTATTTGCCAATAAGTATATATTGTCACAACAAATGAAAAAAGACCTTTGCGAAACTCTAATATTGAATAAAATATTATATTGCATAGTAATTTACTATTCTTGTTTAGATTTAGTAACTTCGAACAGACTGCAAAAAATTCAAAATACCTGCTGTCGCTTTATTTATGGGTTGCGCAAATATGATCACATTTCAACATATTTTAGGCAGCTGCAATGGTTAAACATCAAAAACTTATTTAAATATCATCTTCTCTCTTTTGTCCACAATATACTAAAATCTCAAAATCCACCATATTTGGCAACTAAATTAATTTCTCGTAATCAGATTCACAATGTAAATATCCGCAGACAATTTACACTAACAATGCCACAACACACATCTGCTATTTTTGCTAGAAGTTTTACGTACAATGCCATTAAACTTTATAATGAACTAGACGATGAGCTAAAAAATACTTATTCTCGATCAAGTTTTAAACACAAACTAAAAAAACTCCTACTCCAACAGCAAGCCAACAATTAATACGTTTGTTTTTTCCTATATTTAAAATTTAAATTTATTTTAATTCTACTACTTTTATTATTGTTTTTATATGTTTTCTACTGTTTTAACCTTATTTGTGTATTGTACTTTAACATTTTAACATTTTAATATATCTTAATACTTTCTGTTTTAAATTAAGAGGAGTTAGATGGAAGAATAGCCTATGGCTAAATCTCGCTCCATTGCTAAAATTTTTGTAATATTTTGAAAAATTATCAATAAAGACGGTTTATTATTATTATTATTATTATTAAAGTTGCAAATGTATGAAATTAGGACTTTTGTTTTATTAAACTGATGACTTTTTTATGTATTAAAAATTATTTTCAAGAAAATATCATTATTTTCATACAGAAAGAAAATAACGACGCAGAGAAGACAAAAATTCATCAGAAATATTTTTAAACAAAAATATGAGTGACTTTGTTTCAAAACAATCATTAAAACTTTTTGACAAATTTGATTTGCCGTACGACTTTCTGGATGCAGATGTCCTAATTTGGCTAGATAATGAAAGTTATCAAGAGAATTTGGAGTTTTTTGAAAAATTGAAAGTTGTCAATGACGTTGCAGGACGTGGCGTCGCATTAGTAGAAGAATATAATAGATGCCTAACTAAAGATGAGGAACAATTTTAATATTTATTACAAGTGGTAAACACCGACGAAAATATCCAAATTTTAATAAAAAAACTTCAACAAATATAGTTACATCATTCAATTCTGATAAGACATTAAAATATCTATTAGTTTCAAAATTTTACTATGCTAATTGTTAAAAAGTTTTTTTTAATCTATAAAATAATAATTTTACTGAACCTAATTCATAATTACTTTTGTTTAACAGTTAATCAAATAATATCTAGGATGTATTTTTTTTTATTTTAGCTTTCTAAAAAGATTAGCGCACAAAAACCAGTTTTCTGATTAAAAATAATTTTTAAGACATAAAAAGGTCATCAGTATTAATAAAATAAAAGTCCTAATTTCATACATTTGCAACTTTAAGTTTGAATATCTTCAGAACGACTTACTCCATGAAAACAATATATTAGAACTTTTTGTAGAGCGTTCAATTTCCTACCAAAATAATGTTTCACTTTATTTTTACAATGCTCAAATGTCAAGCTACAAAAATAAGAAAAAAGAAAAACATTTTTTCCATGTTATTTAGATGGAAAATGGAAAGTTACGAACAGGCACCACTAACTGATAATATTAAGAGCTCAAATTTTTAAAGGCTTCTTTTTTCACTTTCCTGAAAGTTTTAAGCCTGTTTTTTATTTGAAAAAAAAAAAGTTGCTCAAAAATGAAACACCCTAATGTAGGTGTTCTCTCATCCTATTGGCATTATCACTGTACTTTATTACATGTTTAGATTTTTTAGTTACATATTTCTCGGGGAAAGATGCATTGTAGCAATGTGATATGTTTTCAGTGATTTGCATAGATAAGTTATTGGCATTATTAGTTAAAAAATAATTTGACCAATCCACATTTGACAAAGAATTTTTAAAGGTTATGATATTGTTTTCATTTTCCACTCTTAGAAAAGTTTTTTCTTTATTTTCATAAAGTTTCTTATCGGTTATGTAGTTATTTGAAATCGCTCTGTGATCCGAAAGGTTGGGTTCAGAAACTAAAATTTTACAGGTATTTATGTTTAAATTTGTGAAAGCATTATCAATTCTTGTTGCAGAGGTTTTAGTGACCCTAGTGAAATCATTAACACCCTCCAACAAACCAAAAGCCAGAAAGTTATTTGTCAGAAGTCTAGATAATGAAGTACTCGTAGCAAAATCTACGTTGAAATCACCTAATTGCATTGTATTAGAAGTTTTGTTAATTAAACTTAAGTAATGGTTTAATGTCTCCTCAAAATGATTAAAATTCCCATCCGAAGAACGATATAAGCAACATATAAGACAATTAAGTTTAGGAATTTTTACTGCACACAGCTCAATATCAGAGTCCGTACAAAATTTTACTGCATTATTACATTTATTAAAAGATAAGCCATTTTATATATATATACAGGGTGGCCACTTTTTTAATGGGATTGTATTAGTAATTTCCAAACCATACCAGTTAGAAAGTCGGTTAAATGAAGAAAAAGTAGCGTATCTCGAAGCATAATCTAGCAGTGAAAATTAATCGAAAATAGCAGCCACGGTTCTTGAGATATTTCGATAAAAGGAAATTCGATCATTTTGGTTTTTTGGTTATCGTTCATTTATTTTCAGAACTACTAAAAAATATTTTAAAGGTTTTTTATTTGATAGTAAATTTTCTTTGATTTGACGTTTTCATATTTTGCATCCAACGTTTCGTATTCTCCAGACCACCATCAACTTTTTTTTTTAAATATGGGCCTGGGTATTTTATAACATTATTTGAAATAACTTTTTATCCTGCATCTAGCGGTGTATTACACAATGGCATTCACTGACAGTTTTTGGGTAATATGGACCGTAATCCAAATTTTATTGGTACGGATCATCTGTATTGAATTTATAATCAGCGTTAATTTTTTCAGTGCATAATACTTCGAAGATAAAGTGATTATAATTAGGAAAAAATAAATGAGAATTAATAATTATTCAATTATTCGACAATTAAAAAGTATGTTTTCATAAGGTAAATGATTAAAAGATATTCTCGATTCTATTTTTGACAATACATACCTACCAAATTTGAAGGCAAAGTATTATTTTATTACTGGCACAGCAATTGATATGATTTTAAACTAATATCATCTTACTTGTTATAAAATATAGTAGGCCGTGAAAACAATCCATATTACAAGAACTGTCACATTATTATTATGTTGTTCTTTATTGCTTTACGAAAATTTCTCATTGTTCAAAAGTTTTTTGTGTGTTTCTTGGTACCTAGTCTAACTTCAATATGGTAAGATACACTGCAGAAGAAAGACGAGATATGTACGAATTATACATCAAACTGAACAGAAATTCGTTCAGAGCAAAACAAAGGTACGAGGATTTATATCCCGACAGAATGCAACCAAATATAAAAAATTTTCGGCGTTTGTCTACAACTCTTCTCGAACATAATACATTTGATAAAGGTAGAGTTCCGTATGTTCGAAGAAAGGAGCCAGTCAACGATATTAATGTCTTAGCTCAAATTCGAATAAATCCAGGAGTTGGGTCGAGGACTATTGCAGGTGAATGTAACTTATCAAAAAGTGCTGTTAATAAGATAATCAAGAGACACGGATACCATGATTACAAATACCAAGTTGTACAAAAACTATATCGTAATGATCCTGAAAGAAGATTGCGATTTTGTAATTGGTTTAAACAAAAGGTAAGAATTAATAACAACTTTGCACACAATATCATTTGGGGAGACGAAACAACATTTACAAATTCTGGTATGCTCAATCGAAGAAATAAACATTTTTATCCTACGGAAAATCTTCACCTAATCCAAGAAGTGAGACATCAATATCGTTTCTCTTTGAATATGTGGTGCGGTTTGTTAAATAATAAATTATTGGGACCATACTTTATTGACGGAAACCTTACTGCAGAAAAATATTTAGATATACTGCAGGATATGTTAGATGATCTTCCTTTAGAGTATCGTCTTAACGAAATCTGGTTCCAACAAGATGGATGTGGTCCACACAATTCAAGAATGGTCACGGAATATTTGAATCAGACTTTTCCCAATTCATGGATTGGAACAAGAGGTCCAGTGGCGTGGCCTGCCAGATCGCCAGATCTGAATCCATTAGATTTTTATTTGTGGGGACGTCTCAAAAATAAAGTGTATAATACACCAAATGCAACAATTGAGATTCTCCGCGAAAAGATTGAAGATGCATTGGAAGATATCCAAGAAGAAGAAATAAGCAATAGCATAAAAAATATGAATATCAGAATTGCTAAATGTATTGAAGAAGATGGCGGGCATTTTGAACAATTACTCAATTAATTTTATTGATATTTTTAAATAATTTGATTATGACTAACAGAAACTGAATTTCTTTTTGTTATTATCATTAATTGCGTTTTAAAATTTCTACATTACTATTGTTGTTGTTGATGAATTGTTTAATTTTCGAAAAATTACATAAATTTTGTAAGAATTGATTTTATTTTTTTATCGATGAGCATGACATGTTGATTCAACTAAAGATGGCTGAAACCAAGAGTAAATTAAATAAAATTTGGATTACGGTCCATATTACCCAAAAACCGTCATTGAATGCCATTGTGTAATACACCGCTGGATGCAGGACAAAAAGTTATTGCAAATAATGTTATAAAATATCCAGGTCCATATTTAAAAAAAATAAGTTGAGTGTGGTCTGAAGAATACGAAACGTTGGATGCAAAATATGAAAACGTCAAATCAAAGAAAATTTACTATCAAATAAAAAACCTTTGAAATATTTTTTAGTAGTTCTGAAAATAAATGAACGATAACCAAAAAACCGAAAAGATCGAATTTCCTTTTATCGAAATATCTCAAGAGCCGGGCCTGCTATTTTCGATTAATTTTCACCGCTAGATTATGCTTCGAGATAGGCAACTTTTTCTCCGTTTAACCGACTTTCTAACTAGTATGGTTTGGAAATTACTAATACAATCTCATTAAAAAAGTGGTCACCCTGTATATATATTGCTACTCCCCCATGTATTTGACTACCTCTAGCATAGAAAGTAGCTAACGTAAATTTTTTTATTGATAAAAACTAAAATTGATCTGTTGTTAACCAACATTCCGTAAAGCATAAAATATCAAAATCTTTATCTGAAAGAAAATGATCTATTTGTAGTATTTTATTATTTAGACACTGAATGTTTATGTAAAATATTAATAAACCTTTGAAGTTTTTAAGTCTCGCCAAGGAGTCGACCAGGTTGTTCATTCTTCGATTTTTTTGATAGTAACTGTTTAAAGGGCCGGATAGATACCTTCTGTGGCCAATTTTCAGGATTTAGAAGATCTTCTTGTGTTAAATCGGTGCTACCAATTTTAAAACATTTCTTCTTATGCTTTGGCTTTAGATCATAGCAGCTCATCTTCTTCTCTAAAAATTTTAATTTTACATAGGCATTGACGTTTTCTAATGTGGTTTCTTAACAAAGCCCACCAATCCAAATCCAATTTGTCAGAGGTGCAGCTGTTAATAAGCTATTAGGTTTGGCTTTACCTTGTAACATGTTTCTTCCAACGTTTTTTACATGAGATGTGGTATTAGTTTGATTACGCTCCTGATCAAGATGTATGATATCATTTAGTTTCACTTTTGTTTGTGTTTCTAAAATGCCAACCACAACTTGATCTTTGTTTAGGTTGAATTTAGAACCACCCTGTATTGCGTCCTCTGGATTTATCAACTAAACATTTTCATCATAAGTTGAAATGAACTGTTTGTTATTAATCACAGATGCTTGTTTCATCGATTTTTTTGGGCATTCTTTAATAGATTGTGGTACGATATTGACATCGCATATATCAGTTACCTGCTTTAAAACGCTAAATTCACTATTTGCGACTTTAAATTTGTCTTCTAATAGAGTGATTTTTTCATTCAATAACAGAATAATGTTTTCTTTATCTGCTATGTCTTTGTCCATGATTATTTGTCTAAGGAGTTGATTTAGTTTGGTTTCACAATTTTTAAGATCAGAGCCATGAGGTTGAGTGACCTTAACCTTACTATGTGTTTTCGAGAATATCTCGCTAATATTTTCGTTACAGCATAAAATGACTACCGGCACAACTTGAGTGATATGTAGCCTTACATTTACCACAACAGATACCTGAAGAACAGTTTTTTTTACAATAGTTACAGATTTTTTTAGATCGATCTGAACCAACGTCTTTACCGTCGGCCATCTTCACTTGACTATTGCTTGATTGCTTGATGTGCTTGTGCTTGGAATATCTTTTATTATTTGTTCTGAATCTTTTTTTCTGAGTTTTCTTTATTTTTCTTATTTATAAGTTTAATCAAATCTTCAGTGATCCACTTTTGAGCATTTTCAGTATTTCTTTCGATTCCAAATTCTAGTTTTTGAAATCGAGGTTCCAAAAATACACATTTTGCACTTATTTTTGTAAATTCTAAAACGCCAAGTCTTCTTGTTATAGAATCTAAAAAAGTTTGTCTAAATTTTTCATGACATTCATTAGTCATTGACAAACCATTTAATGAATATTGTAAACCTCTTAACAGAGGAATTGTACTTAACAACGTTGGATATTTTTCTCCGGAAATAATTTAAGTTAGTTCGTCTGCTGGTTTTAGTATTTGGACTATGTCTCTCAATATTACCCAATTAGCAGAATTTAAATGCGGAGGTTCATTTTCAATTTTAGCCAAAGCTAAAATCAGTGGATGCTTTAATATTACTAGTCTTATCATCAAAAAAGTTGAGTTCCACCTCGTTGCCACTTCTTGTTTAAGTTTTAATAGGGGAAGATTAATCTGTTCTTGAACTGTCCTTAGCTTCTGGCTGGAAAACACACTATATTTAAAATGTGTCACAATTGTTTTACACTTATTTAATAATATTTCAATAGTTTTATTGTCATTATCTTTTAATGCATCCATCACTGCTAAATTTAAAGTGTGGGCTACGCAAGATATATGATTTTTTTTTTTTCATAATGTTCATCACAGCATTTTTCATATTGGACGCATTATCTACAAACACTTTTTCGAAGATTTCCCAATCTTTTAATGCTTTCTTTAAAATCCTCCCTATATTATTAGCAGTATGATTTCCTAACACTTCTGTAGTATAAAGAACGTTTAAATCTAATTTTTCCGACTTATCTGAAACATAATGAGCTGTAATTGTATCCAAACGTGTTTTGTCATTGATATACTAAATATACTGTCTAATTTTTTTTAGTTGTACGTAATTTTCATTATACGCTTTAAGGAGAATCTCATAGGTAATTTTTTTCGCCTTGGAAGTTTGTAAGACGGTTGTAGTTTTTTACAGAACTCCTCAAATCTTCTACTATAGATAGTGGTTGAAAATCTGATGTTATTAATTTTAATAAAGCCCCATTACGATCATGTGCTCCTGATACCTGTTGTTGGGCACCTTTACTATAGACTCGAAATTGTAATTGTTTTTGCTTCTTAACTGTTTTTTGGGGTGGCTCACTGCTTTCTTCACAACTACCGTTTTTTTTAAAGTACAGCTTTATGCATCCGATTCAAATGCTGAAGTAAATTTCTAGTATTGCCCAAATATTTAAAAGTTTTCTTACAAATATTACATTGTAGCTTATTTTTCACCAGTTTTTGAAAATATTCCCAAACTTCGGACTTTAACGGAGGAACCATCTTTTCTAATTAAATGTAAGTTGTCGTTATCCAAATTTATAATAAGAATGATGAATTAGAGCACTCGCCTACGGCTCGTTCTACAAACTTCATCTGCGTCAGTTAGGACCAGCATTACAGCTCGTTAAATAATATAATATTGCGTGGTGTGTGTTTATTAAACGTTTAGAGAAAATATAATAAACTTTTCTACATACTATGTATGTATATTATGTCAGAAATTGATTCAAAAATCTCTTTCAGCGGAAATTAAACACTCTCTTTTAGACTTCTCTGTAAGAACATGAGAACAAACCTATAATAACTGATACATTGTTATTCTACTACTCATTCTACGAACATTTTATCCACTCGTATAAAATAAATTATTAATTTGTTTTCTAGAAATACTTCCAGGATAAAATTTCAGAAAAACTTTAAATTTAGATTTTAATAAAAATAGAAAAAACTATTCAGTGAACAACAAAAAATATGCGAATTATTTTTTTTTACTTTACTTCTTGAGTGCAATGCATTGTCACTGTCAAATAGTGATCATGATGAATTACTTCAAGATTTTTCGCAAAGCGTGTGTACGAATTACGAGTATAATGTTATTCGTCCGAAATAACTTTTTTCACTAACTTCTCTTACATCCGACATCTCCATTTCCATAAAAATCAGATACTGAATAGACTTCAGTTGACATTTTGAAAGATAAGGGTACACGTCCATAACATTTCTATTAGGGGTTCTCGCCCGTTTTCGACCAAAAAATATTTGAATGAAAGACTAAATATTGGTAATAATTGGTATTGTTCAGAAACTGGGGTTGATTCGGTAAAAGGCTCTGACACGGCAGAAGGCCGGGGGGTGGCAGGGGTGGAAAAAGTGTAGCCGACTTGACAAGCCATGATGGATCGAGTCGGGGCCCGCAGTTTGCTAAAACCTTTCAACTCGGACTGTGACAGCGTCCTATATAGCAGAATCCAAGAACATACAACTTTCTGGATTAAAGGATATATCGGAATATTGCTGCTTATTTTCCGTTAATTTTGGTTATTGCAAAATAAATTTCTTTTTGGGAGATTTAATCTTGGATGAAATTGTAAATCTAAATGGTAATCCTTTGCAATTATTTCTTATTAATCAATATACATTTTTCTATTTTCAGTTTACCAATATGTAATATTTTATTACTTACACCGCTATTTTATATCAAGCAGGCATTTTAAAGACTTTAAAGAAAATTAAGATATAATAAATTAATATTCAAACCGTATGTGTAACCAAAAGTTATCGACTTCTTTTCAAATATGTACTATTTAAAAATAAAATGTTTGGTCAAATTAAAGAAAAAGGTCTAACTTAGGTCGTCTTACAAATGAAAATTGTTTATTGATTTTAAAAGAAACAAATCATGTAAAACAACCCCATTTTATTTCATTCCAAGGGTGCCGTTTAAAATTATTTTAACCTCGATAACAAACAAATAAGAAAAACTAATTAGTAAGACGATCTAAGTTCAACCTTTACCTACAACCTAGTTCACTCAGAATATTGAAAGATTGCATATTTTCCGAAATCAGTCGATTTGATATTTAAAGTCGTTTTCTTTGGAATACTATGTCAAATTGAATAAAAGTGATATTTTGAACTAAAAACTTCGAGCAATAATCCTGAAGGAGAAAATTAAATTACGAAATAATTCTACTAAATAAATTATACCGAAGAACATTTTTATACTTTTATTGTCTCAACAACCACTGTATTTATTATTTTATACCTAAGTTTAAGCCCATATACTATATATAATTAATATTTATTATACCTAAAGGTATTCTGCACATTCAAGTTTTAGTTTATCTTATCAGATAGTTAATTATGTTTTAATCTACACAAGTTTTTAAATAATTTCTATTTTAACAAAAATAATTTGAAATTTGTTTGGAATATTGCTTTTAATCAATGGATCAATACTTGCGAGACTTTGATGTCGAAACAACTCAGACTTTTACAACTGATACAGTTGATGAGTGTTCACAAATTCTAAAGATAAACGAGCAAAATAATAATTTTAAAATATTACAGATGAACATCCGGAGTATCAATAAAAACATTGATGAATTTAAAATACTTCTTCAAAGTTTATATTCAGACTTTGATTGTATAATATTAAGAGAAAACCTGGAAAATTATCGACGTTGGTCTATTTCACATCAATGGATATAACTTTATATATAATGAGAGCTATTATAACCAAAATGATGGAGTTGCGGCTTATATTAAAACGTCATTAAAATTTAGTTATACCACAGTTGAAATCTTTAACAATATAAAGGCGCTTAATATAAGGCTCAAATTAGGTGAAAAAAAATATAATTAAAGTTATATCATTTTACAGGCCACCTAGTTCAAATTTGCATGATTTTAATGAAGGTGTATATAGATTTCTCAAAGATGACGCTCATCATGAAGGTGATGACGAAATTAGCATCTTCATAGGTGATATAAACATTGACTTGTTATCACCAGAGGAAAATACTTGCGTAGAGTATCTAAACACACTTACTGAATTTGGATACAATTCTACTATAAACGAAGCCACTAGAGTTCAAGGTAATAGTAAATCATGTTTGGATCATATTTTTCTTCGATCAAACAATTACGTCAGTGATAAACTAATTCCTTTAGTTCTTAAAAGCCAAATAACAAATCATTTCACTACAATTCTGCAAGTCATGTTAGGAAAGAAAACAGAATTTAAAAAACATAAAGATACCTTCCTATTCAACTTTTATTAACACAAATAAACTAAATAATATATTTCAAAATATGTGTTGGCTCCCTGTATATAATTCAGACGATCCAGATACTGCAACGAACAAATTTCTTAATATAATTCAAGAGAGTCTTGCATTATGTACCGAAAGGCGCCTAAATAGAAGAAAAAATGTTAAAATTGCTCCATGGGTGACAAATGGCCTGCTTAACTCGATTAATAAAAAAAATAAAATGTTTCGCAATATTCAAAAATATCCAAATAATATTGAACTATTACGAGAATATAAAACATTTCGCAATAAACTTAACTCGTTAATAAATAAGGCTAAGTATAATTATTATAACCAGCAAATTGATACAAATAAAAATAGCTCTAAAGGCCTATGGAGTGTAATACAGGACATTAGTAAATCGAAGGTTAAGAAAAAAGAAATTGATATAATTAAAAATAGTTTAGGTAGTCCATTGACAGACAAATATGAAATAGCTAATGAATTCAACAACACTTATGCCAATATAGGTAAAAACGCAAAAAAATTAAAATTGATAAAAATTTTACATTAAGGAAAACTTCCTCTCCAAATTCTTTTTTCTTTGCGCCAGTCAAAATCAATGAGGTTAAAGTGATAATTAAAGAAACTCAAAAATCATAAGGCTACTGGCAATGATAATATCAAAGCTGAAACTCTTAAAACAATTTCACAATATATCTGTCAACCTTTAACATATATTTTAAATCAATGTATAGTAAAAGCTATTTATCCTTCGGCATTTAAAAATACCATTATTACACCTATATTTAAAAAAGGGGACATAACGGATACTACTAATTATCGACCTATTTCACTAGTTACGCACTTTTCTAAAATTTTCGAAAAACTAATAAAAAATCGGCTTCAATCATACTTGAACAAATTTGATATAATATCTGAACAGCAGTACGGATTTAGAGAAAAAAAAAATCAACGGAAGATGCTATTCTAAACCTAACTTCAAAAATAACTTCCCTAAATGAAAGCAAACCATGTTTGTGCATTTTTATTGATCTGTCGAAAGCTTTCGACACTGTATGTCACAGTCTACTCCTACAAGCCTTAGAGAGCATTGACGTACGAGGTAATTCATTAAAATTGTTTAAAAACTATTTAAGTGAGATATTTCAGGCAGTAAGAGTGGATGGAGTTTCCAGTAGATGGCAAGCTATCGAATATGGGGTACCACAGGGATCTATACTGGGTCCTATTCTTTATAACATATATATAAATGATTTGTTTTCACAGGGAAGTATAGGAAACATAACTGGGTTCGCGGATGACACAGCTATTTTCTATTCTGACGATAGCTGGATTAACTTAAAAACTAAAGCGGAACAAGACTTTCTAATTATTAAAAAAAATTTGGATAAAAAATTATTGACTATAAATATAGAAAAAACACATTGTTTACCATTTAGCTGCAATTCATATGGTGCAGCACCGTTTGATCACCTAAAAATTACTGATGGCGGAGACTCTTTTTTTATTTCAAATAAAAATAAAATTAAATATCTTGGAGTAATAATAGACCCTTATTTAAAATGGAACCTACACGGTAAATAAACTACGCAGTATTTTGTACAAATTCAAATTTTTAAAAGATATTTTTCCATTACACCATCTTAAAACCCTTTATTGTGCTCTAGTTGAAAGCCATCTTCGGTGTGCAATCACTGTGTGGGGTGCAGCTTTGAAAACACACCTTTACTCTTTAGAAGTCACACAAAGGCGATTTCTAAAATTAATTTATTCAAAAAAATCTAGATATCCTACAGAAACCTTGTATACCGAATCAAAAATAATGGATATAAGACAATTGTATTTTGTTTGCTGTAGCAACAAATATCATGTTCGTAAACCTCAAGATCTAGTATATCATGAATATAATACTAGACAAAAATGTCGTTATTTAGCTCCATTAATGTTCAAAGTGGTTTCACAGAGATCATTTTCCTATTTCGCACCCAAACTGTACAATATAATTCCTAAGAGCATTCAAACTGAATCAAACTTGTACACTTTTAAAAAAAGACTAAAACAATTTATTTTAGCTAACTCTCGCAGTATGATCCATGGTTATTTTGAAAATTAAACATTATCCCAAAAAAAAAAATGATTGTGCAGGTTTTTAAGTTTTTAAGATTTTAGATTATAGATTTTAGATTTTAGATTTTAGATTTTAGATTTTAGATTTTAGATTTTAGATTTTAGATTTTAGATTTTAGATTTTAGATTTTAAATTTTTGAGTTTTTTATATTAAAATATTAAAATAAAAATTAAAAATGCTATTATAATTTATAGTACCTACATTATGTTATATTTTTAATTTATTTATGTTTAAATCGATTTTAGTAATTTATGTTACTTTTAAATATTATTTTAGATTTTAAATATATTTCTTTTGTTTTTTCGAAACAAGCGTTTATACGCTTATCGAGTATATTTTATTCACAGACACCGTTTTTTAAATGTGTATAATACTTTGTAATTGTAATTATTATTGTATTTTTTGTGAATAAATTATTATTATTATTATTATTATTATTATTATTATTATTATTATTATTGGAAAAATATAAGAATAGGTTGGTCACTTATGGTTAAAATTAAATAGTATAAATCACAAAAATGGATTCATATTGTAGCATTATAGTATTAAAGTAGAAGAGGAAAAATAAAAGAGCAGTGCAGACTTAACTAAAAATAAGAAAAATGGGTACGGAATTTACAAGAGAAGAGGTGAGAATGAGCAATTACGAATGCATTTAAATTGCTCGAAATAACAAATAAGGCTGATAATGTAAAGTAGTTTAATAGTTTCCGTGAAAGAGGGCTCGGCGTTTTCTTAGTAAATCTTGACAATGTAAGAATGGAGGGAAGACGAATCTTGCTGGCTCAGGTGTAGATAGGCTAGAAAAAGAAGAGTGTATATAAAAGCTCCAGTAAATATCGTCGTTTTCATTTAATTTTTTATTCTCACTCTCCGTTTCGGCTTTATCTTCGAAATTCATTTTAAAAAGGAAATGAAACAAAATAACGTAAATTCATTATATTTAATAAGCTAATAAATGTTTGTTTTAATGAAAAAATATATGTGAACACAAAAAAAAATAGAGATGGATAAGATTAATATCAAAATCAATTTGAAAATACCACAAACAGATATAAAATGAAATAAATTAATACGTATACAAATAGAAAGTTAATAATATACCTTCTAAAAGTAACACATTTTAAGTACTGCCACTTTTCTTTTAGTAGTTTTGAGGGGAATTTCACTATGGAAACCAGGAGAACCATCAATTGGTTGGTAACATTTTGATATTTTGGGTCTGATAAGAGGTAAAGTCTTGGTAAACTTTCTTTTTCCAACTTATAGAACTTATATATATATATATATATATATATATATATATATATATATATATATATATATATATATATATATATATATATATATATATATATATATATATATATATAATATAAGTAAAGAACCGGTCCTAGCACACTGCCTTGTGGGACACCCACTTTAATTTCTTTCATTTTGGGTATACCTCCTCTTGATTTACTCCAAATATTCTTCCCGTTAGATATGATAGTAGAAGGTCGACATATTGGCTAGGAAGCATTTTTTAAAGTTTCTATATCAGGCCAGCATGCTAATTCTTGCTTGGGCTACGTCAAGAAACATAGCTGCGCATATATATTTTTCTTGGTAAGCTTTTCCGATGATATCGGCTATCCTTTGTACTTGATCTTTTGTCATGTGTTTGTTTCTAAAACCAAATTGGTGCGAAGGGATCAGGTTTTTATTTTCAATTATTGAGTTTAGTCGTTTTAGTAGTAGTTTTTCAAATAACTCACATATTATTGGTAACAATGATATAGGTCTATTTGATGATACTTTATTCGGAGGTGTTCCAGGCTTAGGAACTAGCATAACTTCAGCCAGTTTCCACGCATCAGGTATATATTTAATCCGAAATGTTGCATTTATGAGGCATGTCAATTTATTGATAGCCTTCCGTGGCAGTTTCTTTAATATTTTTCCAGTATATCCTGGGGCTTTCTGTGAGTTGATGTTTGTGTGAATTTCTTTCGTAACTTCATTGGGAGAAACTAGCCTAATTTCAGATTGTTCCATATTATGGATCATCTCGTTAGAAGTGTCTTGATTTTTTCTTAGGACGTGTTTTGTGGGTAGTCAGCGAAAATATCAGCTTTCTGTTGATTGTCTCTTCCCATTTGATATCTGCTATTCTGGTAGGAAAACAGTATTTACACCAATTTTTCATCCTTTTAGTTGCCTTCCAGAGCGAATAATCAGTTTCTTTATCATCTGTTAGCCCTACTGTGTATCTATTGCAGGATTCCTCTTTGTGATTTAGGATTTCTCTTCTTAGGGAGAGTATTATTATTATATTATTATATTCTTTGGGTAACCTAATATATTTTTATCTTCTGATGATCTTGCCATCTGCCATTTCTCTTTTAGTTTTCTTTTTTTGTGCTACCAGTTCTCTTATTTTGACAGGATAGTTCTTTTTAACTGTTAATCTTCTTACTTCTGGTGTGTTCCTCTATGCAGCTTGCTTGATTTCAACTACAAACCTTTTCAGTTCTTTTTATAGCTAATTTTTCGGTTTTAGTGTAATGGTCAGTTGAATAGTATTTGTTAAGTCCTCTTGGAAACTTTCCCAATTAGTTTTCCAATTTGGTAGGGTTCGTTTTGCTTCTTATCTTATCTTAGAGTAAGGATTACTGTAGAATGGTCTGAATCCATATCAAAGTTTTCTTCTACTTGTGTATAGTTTGGTAAAATTTTCCTTAGAATAAAGAAATCCAACATGTCTGGAATCTTATTTGGGTCGGTGGGTCAATAGGTGGGTTTTTTAGAAGATGTGATATATGCAACCAACGTTTGCAGCTCGGTGCAATTCTTTTCCTTTGACTGTGGTTAATTTTGAACCCCAAATGGTGTTTTTGGAGTTGTAATCTCCACCGATTATTAATTTGTTATCTAGATTTTTGAGTACATTGAGATAATCTTATTTCTGGTTGTATTTTGGTGGGCAATAGATTGCAGCTATTGTAATTTTGCCCTCCTTAATGTCAATGGTACTAATGGTTACCTGATTTTCTGGTTCTTGGATGCCTTGTTCCTTATAGTGGAAAATGTTATTTTTAATAAATAACGCACTTCCTCCTATTGCTGCATTTGATGGATTGATAGTGTAATAGAAGTTGTATCCTCTGAATTTATTATATGCCTCCGTTGTAAGGGAGGTCTCAGGAACCAGACATATATCTATTTTTTGTACGACCAAGAAAACTTGGAGAATACCATTGGCATTCCAAGTAGCTATTCTAATATATATTTTGTCTATTGGTGGTTTTGTTATAAATTTGGGGTTTATTTAATTCTTCTAGCTTCTAAAGCCTGTCAGAGAGTGAAACCTTCCTGTCTGCAAGAAATTTTCGATTTATTCGCAATAGGATCACCAGGCATCTCTCTGTTTTTGTCTGACGATTTTTTTAATTTCTTGGGTGAAATTTGTAAGTATCCCAGTCTTCCTTGAGTTTTGTGGTTATTGACTTCTTAAAGCATTTCCTAGCCATTTTCCTGAGGCGATTCAACTCGTGAGACTACCATGCGGTAGTCGTCTGATCGTATTGGACCAGTCTCAGAGGACAGGATTTCTTATAGAAATTATTTATTGTGCTTTAGATAGTGTTCGAGTACTTCTCTAAAGCATTGTTATTGTTTGGTGTTTTGGCCTCCATCTCTCTCAGAGCCTCTTGAAGAAGGAGGGAATAGGTTGCCCTGTCCGTGTTCCTAGGGTTCCGGGATAGCGTGGAGGTCGGCAACCTCAAATTTATTTTGAATGTTAACCAGCGGTCGTCTGACATCGAAATATTATAAAATCATAAAGTGACTTACCTCTAGCGTTGTTATCCTTACTGCCCCAATTAAAGTTAGAAGCGTTTGAGTCGCAACCTATTACCAGCTCAAACTTCTGTTCCAGGCAGCATTCAATCAGATCCTCCATCTGTTTAATGGGTGGTGGCGTGGTTGCATCGGAGAGGAGGTATGCAGATATCAGGATTAACGTTCTATTTTCCCTTTTTATGGCGTCTTCCATTCGAACCGCAGTTAAATCGGAGGTGGAAAGGTGTGCCATTGGGTGGGTTTTGAATTTCCTGGGAATGTTAATAGCTGTCCTAGGTTGTTGGTTGCTGGCAAGGCTAAAAATTGAAACATTTAGATTTTTAAAAACTAATATTTTAGTTTTTATTATCCAGGGTTCCTAGATGAGTGCCATTGTGTCTTACAGCCCATTAAGACGGCGGCATAATGCTGCCGTAGCCACCCTTTTGTGCTGCAAGTTAAATTGCATGATCGTTACCTTTTTTATTGCTTTTCGGCCCTCTGTTGAAAAGGTGGTTATTTATTCGATCATATTTTCCTCCGAAAGTGGAGAGGGGGTGATCTCTTGTGGCTCCTCGTAGTTTTCTTGTTGGAGATCATCGATTGCCATTTTTCTGGCTCAACGTCCTCCACTGTTAACTTCAATTGGGGAGGGGAAGAGGGTCTTTTTCCAAGGAGTCTTCACTGGGCCCCGCTTCAGTCTCTTTTTCGACCTTTGGCGGTGAACGCATAGCTTATCCTCATTGATTTGGCCTTTAGGTTTCCCATGTCTTCGTATCCGATGCCGAAGACGAAGAAAAGGCCCTTAGGGTCTTTTTTGATTTCATGGTAGATGGTGCACCATTTCGCCACTTGCAAGTTTCGGTTTTGCCCCTCAAGTCGTCTGAGCATAACCTCTTTCTCATCAAGGTCAACTTACGTTTACCCTGGGATCCAGAGAGAGACTTTGGTGAGCTTGGGGAGCTCGTCCATCCTTACAACTGCGAGTGTTACTCCTTCCCATGTTTTTATGGTTGGTACCTTGGTTTTTAGCCATTCCAGTGTCAGGTCAACGTCGCACGTTACTCTGATTTCATCAGAATTCCAAGACCTGATAGTGGGTGGCATGGTTTTACTGCAGGAGGCGGACAAAATTATTTTGTCCAGCTCTCCCATCAGTGTCTTTTTCACAAGGATTTCTCTTTCAGTAGTTATATTACTATCAGGTTTTTTTATATTATAATGAGGATTTCACAAGTGCACTGTACCGGCTAATTTATTAAATTAAACATCCACTCTTTATGCCATTGTTCCTAAGGTATTCTTAACATTATTTATACTTCTGTACAAAGAATATTCTACTGGGTTTTTCTATTAATAACTATTGTGTTACTTAATATACCTTTATAATTTAATTTATTAAGTACTTAATGATCCAAGTAGTAGTCAACTATAATCAATTATTTTAAAATTTTGTTAATTAAGCACTAAGTGTTTCAGCCCGAGTATTGACCTCGGGACCTAAGGGCTACATTCAACGTTTTTATTTTTAAATTTCTTCTTTATAAAAAACAACTCTTAACTTATCATAAGGTGCAGATATTAAGTAAATAACCTCTGTGTCTAAAGTCCTTATATGTGTTTATTACATTTTTTTTATTTTGTTTTGATTTATATTTAAATATAAAATTTCATGGTTTAATATTTATTTAATATTTAATACGATTGATGTTTAGATATAGGTGCGTATATGCACATGATTATTTATATTTATTTTTTTAAAGTTAGAAATTAAGATTTCACTATATTTGCATACCTTCTTACGCAAACGTCCTTCGCCTGGTACCAAGCAAACGACCGACCATATCATCTAATGATGAATTTATTTTCTTTTGGGGTCATGCATATTCCATATATGACATATACATTATTTTAATTTCTTACCATATTTAGCTACGTTAGTTTATTTATGAATTCATCAAAAATTATTTACAGGGTTGTTGAACAATTTAAATACTGTATGTTATTTTTGAATAAGTTTTTGAACTCTACTTTTGAGTTTGTTTTTTTCTTTTGGCAAACAGATTTGTTTCTTAAATGTAATTTTGTAAAAATGTTAATAATAGTTGAATTGGTTAATTTATTATAAAGGAACATAAGTTGAGGTTTGTCTTTTATTTCTTTTCTAATTTACAGTGTTTGTAGGGTAGTAGGAATATAGCTTGGCCACTATATAAACCCAGTTGACGCCCTTCATTTGTCTACTATTTCCGGAATTTTTAATAGCTATCCGCCCCTTAGCTGCCGTCTGAGCAACGTCGAAGGCCCGAAGGTTGACACCGGAACAACTAAAACTTGTGTAATCATAGTAGATAAAATGTTATTGATAAAGTTATATTTTTTTAAATATTTAAAGTTTAATTTCAAGCAATTCCGTTGTGGAAGTTCCTTAAAACTTTTGGTAGGTTACATCACTAACTTCTTCACTTTTTGATAGCATCACTAGTTAAATATTTAAATTGCTATAATAAAAGGTACCGTTTCTTTTCTCCTTCCTTTTGCTAGCTACAATTTTATCAAACTAAAAATAAAACCCTAAAAAATCTAATATACTGGTGTTCGCATTATTGACTTGTTATAGTTTTTCACATTGTTGAATGTTTTCCAAATTTCCCCCGAATTGTTACTCATTGTAAAATTAGAAAGCATATGCGGGCCCATGTTGATAGGTACTATTTATCTTATTTTTGGGTAAAGAATCGGGCATCCCAAAATATGAAGATTTAACGCAATTTACCTCTATACCAAGTTGTACCCCTTAGAATTTACAAGAGCCTAAAATGGGGCCATAAATTTCGAAAAAAAATAATGTGCAACCGTTTAACTTAAAAAAATCTATATTTGGTAAATTATTTGGGCGCTTCATGAGTCCTAATTTGGGGGCTAGTAAGAATTAATTAAAATATTTTAAGGGTTTGTTTTGGAATAACTGACCCTTATAACTATACAGAACTTTTTCGTCTATCCGTTGATTTTTAAAATTATAAATTCATCTTAAGCCAAAGTTTATTTTAAAACTTTTTTGTTGCTTTTATTTTTTAATAAACATAATATTTTTCGAGAAAACGAGAAAAATTAAGTCAATACATATGACAATGTTAATACAAAAATCAATTGAAACTTCAGTTGGCCATGCATTTCTCACTACAGTTCAAGTTCGAAGTTTTCGTGCATTTAACGCCCCAGGCGCTCCACTAAACATCGATCAAAAAAATCGTCAGTAAAATATTTTGGCCCAAGGTACAAACAACACCTTCCCCGACTTTTTTTTAACAATGTAGGACTATTTATTTAGAACATAATTATATTTAAGTTCAATAAAATCATTTATTTTTAAACGTTGTTTAAACGCAAGGGTCGATGGAAACTTTTCAGGTAAACCCATTCTTGTTAACTTGGATATTCGTAATATCTGTATTACACTGCCATCTGGTGCATAAACAAAATACTCTCGCTTCGCTAAAGTTAGCAAACACCCCAACGCTACCAAATCTACCCTCAGTCACGGAAGTATTGATTTTATTTCAAGTATGTCAAGGCATAAACACTATATTATATCCGAACAAAGAAGCAACAAGATGTGCTGTGCAAATTCAGAAATTGTATATAAGAAAACTAGAAGGTTTTGGAAGTTATAGAAAATTTTAATAACTAAGTGAGTAAATATATATACTTTTTCATATTAGTTTCGGTAAAATCTACTTATATTTTAGATAAATATGGAAAAAACAAGAAGATTTGCGGAAAAAAATTCAACAACAGACGACGAAGACAAATCCTCCGATTCATCAGTAGAAACTTTAACTAATGATTTTATTGAAGACATAAGATTGGAAAGAGAAGATTCGTCATCTTCAGGTGAGAATTTTGTTATATCTCGTATGAAAAATAAAGTGCTTTACCTAACTGAAAACCAAGAAAACGAAAGTCCTCGTAGATCAATAAACAAAGTTACCAGACATCCTACTTTGAGACCATACTATGATAATTCACGAGATAAATATCCCGATGCCTCAAGGCTCTTAAGATCAAAAGTAAATGAAGATGAAGAAGGACATTATAATTATAACCCTGATGAAATTGAAAACCATGCAATACTTAAAACTATCATGGTTGGAAGCGACTTTCAAGCCCAAGTACCAGAAGGGTTATGTCATTACGACGACGCTTTGCCATACGAAAATGACGATAAATTAATTTGGGATCCGTATGTAATAGAAAATGCAGTGGTTGAGGATTATCTAAAAAAAGCTGAAGCTGCTAACAAACCCCCATTACCACTTGGTAATCATCTTCGAGATAATGAGCAATATCTTTATATACTGCAACAATGTGGGCACAACGTTGAAGAAGCTTTGAGACGATTGAAGATGAACATTGGTTTCGGGAATGAAAATATGTCACCTTGGTCCGAAGAAGAGTGTCGCAACTTTGAAGCTGGAGTACGGTCGTTCGGAAAAAACTTTTATCTGACACAACAAAATAAAGTGCGTACGAGATCAGTTGGAGAACTCGTCCAATTTTACTATTTATGGAAGAAATCCGAACGACACGATATATTTGCGAATAAGGTTAGATTAGAAAAGAAGAAGTATGCCCTTCATCCAGGCGTGACTGATTTTATGGATAGATTTTTAGAGGATCAAGATATGAGGGATAGTAGTTCTTCGCCAAATACACAAGTTGCCGATGATAAAAAAGGTCCAGATAATCAAATAACTATTTCAAAAAATGAAGTGTAGATGTCAATAAATATATTATTTATTTTATTAAATTATTACCAATAATCTTGTTTTATTTTTTGGAATATGGTAAATATAATAAAAATTCAGATAATGAAAATGGTAAGTACATTAGTTAGTTTACGTATAATAGCTATTTATAATACCAGTTGCGAAATGTACCAAGTAAATATTTGCGGGACGAGCAGAGAGAGATCCCGCAACATGATTGAGTTACATAAAATGGCATTTGACTAAAATTTATCTAAAAATGTTTTTTGGTTAAACATTACTGACATTTAGGCAACCAATATTACTTTATTGTATTGTTAGAAGCATATGCATCGATTTATTGCAAGGGCACTATATCTAAGAGGATATCAAATAGAAGAGGGAGATTAACCCAACCTTAAGCCACTTCAAATCCTACACTTCCTTGAGAAAATAGGATTGGAAGGGTTGCTATAGGCATTAGGACATTACCTTAGTGCAGTAATCTCTCCGGTCACGTCGTGGATGGGTGACCGCTGGGAGGTTCCACCATGGGTCGTGTCACCATGGAATTCATCCGACTAGCGTTTAACCATCGACAACGTGGAATGAATGAGAATGAATGAGGGTGTGAATAGGAAAGTAGTATGACCTTCAAATGGTGGTACAATAAGCCGCAGGCTGCAGTGCTGCCAGGGTGTAGCACGGGAGGTCTAAAGGGTCTAAAAACTAAAACTAAAACTAGTGCATTGACAACAGAAGGGGACACAATGGATCTTTTAGATCGCAGTGTATTAACACCCCATTCCCAACATAACATACCATAACATAACATAACATAACATAACATAACATAACATAACATAACATAACATAACATAACATAACATAACATAACATAACATAACATAACATAACATAACATAACATAACATAACATAACATAACATAACATAACATAACATAACATAACATAACATAACATAACATAACATAACATAACATAACATAACATAACATAACATAACATAACATAACATAACATAACATAACATAACATAACATAACATAACATAACATAACATAACATAACATAACATAACATAACATAACATAACATAACATAACATAACATAACATAACATAACATAACATAACATAACATAACATAACATAACATAACATAACATAACATAACATAACATAACATAACATAACATAACATAACATAACATAACATAACATAACATAACATAACATAACATAACATAACATAACATAACATAACATAACATAACATAACATAACATAACATAACATAACATAACATAACATAACATAACATAACATAACATAACATAACATAACATAACATAACATAACATAACATAACATAACATAACATAACATAACATAACATAACATAACATAACATAACATAACATAACATAACATAACATAACATAACATAACATAACATAACATAACATAACATAACATAACATAACATAACATAACATAACATAACATAACATAACATAACATAACATAACATAACATAACATAACATAACATAACATAACATAACATAACATAACATAACATAACATAACATAACATAACATAACATAACATAACATAACATAACATAACATAACATAACATAACATAACATAACATAACATAACATAACATAACATAACATAACATAACATAACATAACATAACATAACATAACATAACATAACATAACATAACATAACATAACATAACATAACATAACATAACATAACATAACATAACATAACATAACATAACATAACATAACATAACATAACATAACATAACATAACATAACATAACATAACATAACATAACATAACATAACATAACATAACATAACATAACATAACATAACATAACATAACATAACATAACATAACATAACATAACATAACATAACATAACATAACATAACATAACATAACATAACATAACATAACATAACATAACATAACATAACATAACATAACATAACATAACATAACATAACATAACATAACATAACATAACATAACATAACATAACATAACATAACATAACATAACATAACATAACATAACATAACATAACATAACATAACATAACATAACATAACATAACATAACATAACATAACATAACATAACATAACATAACATAACATAACATAACATAACATAACATAACATAACATAACATAACATAACATAACATAACATAACATAACATAACATAACATAACATAACATAACATAACATAACATAACATAACATAACATAACATAACATAACATAACATAACATAACATAACATAACATAACATAACATAACATAACATAACATAACATAACATAACATAACATAACATAACATAACATAACATAACATAACATAACATAACATAACATAACATAACATAACATAACATAACATAACATAACATAACATAACATAACATAACATAACATAACATAACATAACATAACATAACATAACATAACATAACATAACATAACATAACATAACATAACATAACATAACATAACATAACATAACATAACATAACATAACATAACATAACATAACATAACATAACATAACATAACATAACATAACATAACATAACATAACATAACATAACATAACATAACATAACATAACATAACATAACATAACATAACATAACATAACATAACATAACATAACATAACATAACATAACATAACATAACATAACATAACATAACATAACATAACATAACATAACATAACATAACATAACATAACATAACATAACATAACATAACATAACATAACATAACATAACATCGTGGTATTTATATAAAGCCACCTCTGTACTATTAGTTTCTAGATGATCTCGAATGTCCGAAAATTCCATCTCTAAGACTCAATGGCCACGTACCGGTTTTTCTGGTAGATTCGAGAAGCGATGCTATCATTCCATCTGTAAGTGCAATGCCGTAGTTCTGTTTTTCTTTATGCCTAGCCTATCATAGATTCCTCGGAAAAGCTGGTTTTCATAATTTCTGCCTTGGTCACTGTGGATCTTCAAAACAACACTACAAATCTACTGATGAATTCTTTTATTAAAAAGTCTGCAACAGTTGCGGCGTCTTGATTTGGAGTGGCGTAGCCTTCCACCCACTTTGTGAAATAATCCATAACCACCATCATGTATTTATTACCATTCTCGGTCATAAGGAATGGTCCAGCAATATCTAAGACAATCCTCTCAAATGGGCTACCGACGTTGTACTGCTTCATGGGGGCCTTCCTTTTTCGTTGGGGTCCGTTACTCATAGCACCAGTCCTTTACATCATCGGAACTGTGCATCCAACAAAACCTTTCACGAACTCTCTGAAGGGTTTTCTTAACACCGAGATGTCCTCCTGATGGACTGACGAAGTACTTTGGCTACTCTAGTTTGTGGAATAACCAACTGTCTTCTGTTTTAGGAACCATCATCATTCTCTAGTACTCGCTTTAATAAGCCTTATTCTAGAATAAAAGAGTCCCACTAAGCCAAATATGACTTAACTACTGAAGACAGTTTTGATATTCCTTGCCAAGTAGGTCGACGATTTCTCTCTTTCCAGTCATTTAATCCATCTGGCGATTTGTTTTTGAACTGCATCAACCACTTAGAAGCTGCACGATCGGTACTGATTAAGAATTTTCTTCCATATAGGTATTGGTAAAAGTGTTCACTTCACATCACAACTGCCAGGAGTTCTTTTCTCGTGACGCAGTAATTTCGCTCAGGTTTTAAGAGCACTTTACTAAAATAACCCAGTACTCTTTCCTTTCCTCGTTGAATTTGTAAAAGCACTCCAATTCCACATTACTGGCGTCAGTATCCAGAATACATGTTCTCTCTGGTAGTGGGTAGCCTAGTATAGGCGCTGTTGTTAAATGCCTCTTTAATGTTTTAAAGGTAGTTTGGCAATCTTCGTCCCAGCAGGATTCCCTTGCTTCTTCTGTGAGTCGTGTTAATGGCTTAGCAATATCTGCAAACTTCCTGATTACTTATTTGATGTTTATCAGTTGGTTGTGGCCACTCTTTGATAGAAGCGACTTTTTCCTTATCTACAGCCACACCTTCTTTGCTGACTATATGACCCAGGTAATTAACTTTATTTTAAAATAGTTAGTACTTCTTGGGGTTTACCATCAGTTGGGCAGCTTTAAGTGGTTTAAAAACATCTTCTCTCTTTATTATATGTTCATCAAATATCTTCCCCAAGATTATAATATCGTCTAAATACACCAGGCATGTTTTTCAGGATAATCCTCTCAGTACAATTTTCATAAGTCTTTCAAATGTCGCGGGGGCAATACATAGTCCAAATGGCATAACATTGAATTACCACAATTCAGATCCGCTGGTAAAAGCTGTCGTTTCTTCATCTACTAGATCCATTTCCACCTGCCAGTATCCAGACTTCAAGTCTAAGGTACTGTGTCCAAGGTATCGTCGATTCGAGGCAGATGATAACTGTCTTTCTTCGTAGTTCCATCTTTATTCTGGACCAGGACTACCGGAGAGACCCATGGGCTAGTACAAGGTTCTATCACCCTGTCTTTCTTCATTTCCTGAACAATCTTTTCAACTTCCTCTCTCTTGGTAATTGGTAATCTTCGAGCTGATTGACTAGTCGGCCTGGAGTCACCAGTGTCAATTTTGTGTTTTACAACAGAAGTTCTTCCTGTTTTTCTTCCTTTTGGTACAAAAATGTCACGTTATTGTCGAAGAAATTCCTTTATTTTCTTTTCTCTAATTGATTCAGAAATTGACCTACAACTGCAATCATTTGCACGAATTTGTCAGTGGGATTATCAGAAGTTGTTGTTTGATGAATTATGGGAGTTACTGGTACACAAATTCCGATTCTGGGGGGGTGGGTGGCTCAGTGGTAGAGTCTCTTCCTGTGGATCCAAGGATCCCAGGTTCGAATCCCATTGTTGGTCGGGAATTTTTTATTTAAAATTAATTCTGATGCCTTGGTAGGATTCCCCACTCGACCATTCACTGTTGGGTTCTAATTGATAGTGCTGTTCCTAAAGTGGCGCAAGGAAACAGTAACAAGGCCTGTCTGTAGGGGGTAGGAGTATTAGAGTACTATTACTACTGCACTATGTAGTATTAGACTACTAGTACAATCCATAACCTACATAGAACACCAGGCTAATGACCTTAGATGTTGAAGCCGTACATCAAAGAAAAAAAATTCCGATTCTGGTATTTTTCTTGATGGTAATTGGGTGATCATTAACGTTTATAGGATGAACTGGGATCTCTTTAGCAGTCGTGACCAGAATTCCTCGTCCAACCTCTTCATCGTGATTCCAAGGTTCCATCATTACAGGTATTCCTTTTTCTATAGTTTCTTAAAGCCGTGTTACTATAACGGTTCTACTTCTGCCAGGTACCACCGTATTCTCCTGTACAGCAAATGGCAGGGTACTGTCCCCATATGGATGTAGGAATATCTCTTCGTCACCAACTTTGATAACTTTGTTCTTAAGGTCTAACTGGAAACTATGTAAGTTCATTACATCCATTCCAAGTATAACATATTCTTCGATATCCGCGACCATAACAATATGAGTGAACTTTTCTGTACCAATTCCCAATTGAACCTGGATTTCCACATGGATGTTGGCACTTTCATCTGTGGCAGTCCGCAGTCGCAATCTTGTTGGTAGAAGGCTCTTACGGTTATTTATGGTTGTTGGTCGTATAATGGCCCGACTTGCTCCAGTATCCACCAACAGTGTAATCTTTTTACCATTTACTTCGCCGTCTACGTATATACTATCATCGCCATATTTCAAAGGGGCTATCAGTATAAGAGGCTCTTTGGAACGGTTTCGGGTCGAAGCTGCTCCCTATAGGCCGAATTACTCTAGTTTTCCTGTGGCGTGTTTTCTTGATTTGTTGGGATCCTAGGGCGTTTGCACGAACTGCGTACATGTCCCAGTTCACCGCAATTTCAGCACCTGATGGTCTTTGTCTTCATCTTTTCATTATGTTAACGAATTGGTCGAGTTAATCTTCTACGTTTTCTTCTTTTACAGTTCTCACTTTGCTATATCCTCCAGAAGCCTGCGTAGCTGCCTCATACTCTAAAGCAGCGGACAAGACATCGACCAATGTTTTGTGGCGGGCTAAGCGGAGTGTTTTCTGCATCTCGTGGTCACGGAGTCCATCAACAAATGTTTGGACTGCAAAACATTCCATCGTGTTTTCCGGAGCTGATGGATAAGCAAATCGCACCAACCGGGCAATATCTACTTCATAATTTCTCGTCTCGTTTCTGTTTGCGATTCTTTAACTGTGATTGGTATAAATATAAGTGTTCGTGGCCATATCGCATGTTTAGTCTCTTTTTGATTTGTTCAAAATCATCCGTCTCTTCCACAGGTATTGTCTGAAGAACATTAAAAGCGTCTCATCGAAATGCAATGGTCAAATTTACTGCTTTCTTTCGTTCAGATCATTAATTTTCTCTGGCAGCTGTTTCGAACTGTTTAAGGTAGTTGGTCCATGACAACTTTCCGTCGAAAGTTGGAGCTTTAACACGAGCAGAGTTTACAGCTCCTTCCAATTCCACTTCAACTCCACCTCATTGCACTTTATTTCAACGTCCTTGGTCTGTTCTGTAAGTTCCAGTTATTCTAACTTCTTTTCCATCTTCTTTGGGACATCCAATTTTGTACGTCTTAAAGACAAATCGTATTGGACGTGTTTAAGCAGTCTACTTGATGGAAATTCGTTTGAAAAAGTAAACGAATACTCTTCTACTATATTTAATACAATGTTAATTATACAATATTAAAACTAACACATAAAATAGATATTATTTTACAGTATTAGATGAAATAATTAGTTTTTTTTTCCATTTATTATATTCATCTTCATTGGTGGAAAAAACTTCAAGTACTTGTTGCTATAAGAAACTATTTTTGGCAATTCTTTTTTCCAGTTTAGTCGCTTTAAAAACTGTTTTATGATAATAATTTTATCCAAAGCGTCTGTAACTAATGTCCCCGTAACATAATTTTGTGGACTTATTGTTTTGAGGTGTTCTTCTAAAAAATAAGACATTATTAAACTGAGGTTCTTATGAGGAACAGAGTTGATTTGATGAAGAGGCAACAGGAGAGTGCAACGATGTTATGAAAGTAAAATGCAAACAAATTAAAACCGTTTTTAATGATAAAGTGTACTAGTTCCAATAATGACAAATAAATAATATAAAAATACAATATATAAAAACACAACAACGAAAAAGTAATGACACATACCGACGCTAAAAATATTATACAATGGCTGTCCGCTGTCCCGAGAAGGCAGACAAACGAAGAACACGACGCGATGCGTGTGCGCGAGAAAATGCAGTCAGCCAATGACAATGACGAATGGCGACCATACATGCGCTGCAGGCAGGGCCAAGAACGGTGTCGTGGCGCCATATTCAAATATAGCGAAAAGAGTTGAAGTTGAACCGACATAAATTATAACCATCTAGCAATAAAAATCAGGTTTGGTGAATATTTAATTTATAATAATTACAAATAATTTATAATGTAAAACGTAAATAATCACCTAACCTGAACGTTCATGCTAAATAACTGTAATTGCATATTTAAACATAACTTTTAATTCAAAATAACTTTACTTTATAACATTCTTCTGTATTGTAAAAAAATAAAGGTACTTTCCTAGTGAAACTCGTATACGGCTTACAAAAATTGATATCTGATGGTTGAATTTTAAGACTTGGACCATGTAGAACTTTTTATCAGCAATATATTTTTTCACAAAACCAAGAATAAAAAAGTTTTCCACATGGTTCCAACTTAAGTATAACCAATACCTACATTTTGAGACGACACCTTTACAAACCTTTTTCTATGCCCATGTCAATAAACGTTAAAAATCGCACTGTCAACATTCCTTGTAAATGACATTTAACAATAACATGCACGTAATGAGATCTCATAACATTCACGTGTATTTTGATAAGAAAACTTAAATTTCTTAGTTTAATCAAATTACAATCAAAATTTTATCTATGTTCGACTTTATTTGGTCTATTTACATAAATTTAGTGAATTGAAAAACAAAACTTTTAGCATTAGCGACATACATTTTGGATTAAAAAAATGATGCCCCTAAATACAATTTTTCAAAAAATAATTCGCGTTTTCTTAGCATGCTATGGAAATAAACGGCTTGTCATTTATATTGTCAAGTTTTGTAACAAAATATGATTGTATTGGAACATGTTCTCAACTTTTCCTACGAATATGTCTGTTAGTAGGGAAAGTGATTAAATTATGAGTACTCCACCGGAGATTTTAGAAAAAGCTCAAGCTACCACACATAATTTGTTACCGTTAAAATCCAAAGAAAGGTACGAAATTACCTATCGAAAATTTATGGATTGGCGATACAAGCATATGTCCTATATTTAAGAGAAGAAAATAAGTGGGGGTAGAAAAAGTATAGTACGTTACACGAGTTGTAAGCCAATTATGCACTCGTGAAATTTACGCACTCGCACTTCGTGCGTAATGGGTTACTTACAACTCTTGTTACGTAATATACTATTATTTATAAGACTAATGTTATATGAAAAAAAGTAATGTATGTTTGCTGTAATAATGAAGCATATTATGTTTCAATGGTATTTATTATAAATGTTACATGTATCTGTATCTGTAACGTGTGGAGGGTGGGTTACCCCACGACACTAAGGCCTCATTAGGCCCATTGTACATCGTCCTGAGAAGATAGGCACCTCCTAGCTCGTGAGCCAGCCTACAGATTTAATTTAGTTGACAACGTCGCCAAGAGGTACTTCTCTTATATCGGCTGGTGTTAGCCGATACTAGCCGAATACAAATCTTCTAATAGATGAGAGCGTCGAGCAATCGTAAAGGATATGCTCGATGGATATGCTCTTGTTCGCACCCTCTGCAGAGTGCGGATTCTGACAGCCACATGATATGGAGATGCTTCCGTACTTGGCAATGTACCAGTCAGAATGGCGTGTGACTAGGCGCAGATTCTATCTAGTCATAGTCAAGTATTTCTTTACTGCAGTGTTGTCAGGATAACTTAAGAGCTCCCTGGCAACTCTGCAGTTTCTTGTTTCATCCAATCTTTCCTTGATTTTCACAAGGGAATGTTCTTTGATTAGGTCTGTCACTGCCGATTTTGTCAGGCCAATAGAACGGACAGGTCCAAAAAGTATTTGGTTGGCTGCTTTCTTGGCTAGTGAATCAGCAAGACGGTTACCTTTCGATGTGGCGTGACCTTTAATCCATCTTAAGGTAACCACGTTGTTGATGGATACTTCGGCCAAAGCTTCGTGACATTCTAGTACTAACCCTGAATAAATTCGTGGTCTGTTCAGGGCGAGTAGTGCTTGTCTGCTATCTGATAGATGAGCATGTTCCTTCCACTGATATTGTTTCTGGTTATTTCTTCTGCTGCTATGAGAATCCCCGTTAACTCTGTTTGAACTACACTGGCACTATTGCTCACAGCCCATTTTATATTTAGGTTTAAGAATCTGGAGTATATTCCACATCCTGAGCCTTGTTTTGTTTTAGAATCGTCGGTATAGATATGAATCGTACCTGCCACTTCCGGCTCTTCTATTTGTTCTATTATAACTTTATATGGCTTATGAAAGATATATTTCGGTGAGATGGAGTCCATGTTCGCTTGAAGCAGTGGGAGCGTATCCATCGCCTCCTGCCAAAAGTTACATGTCTTCCGATATAAACCTAACATTATTCCTTAGATGTACTTAACCCATTACATCACCTATGGGGAACCTGCTATAACAAAAATAGGTAATTTTTCACAGTAATCACGTGAGTTTTTATGTAACATGTAAGTTACTTTGTTATGTAACACGGAGCTAGTATATGTAAATGATACATGTAACATAATGTTTGTGTTTGCTGGGCATTTATCTAGCTCAAGAAATCTTTCTGTTTTGAGAGCCGAATTATGAATTTAAGTAAAAAGTACATTTTTTGGTCCTTTAACCTAAATTGAATTTTCATAAGACAAGTACCTTTTTTTTATCTTTAAAGAAGTTTATTATTTTATTAACCGACTTCAAAAAAGAAGGAGGTTTTCAATTCGTCGCAATATTTTTTTAAATTTTTTTTTATGTATGTTCAGCGATAATACTTTACCACCTTGTCCGATTTATATGATTCTTTTCTGTTAGTAATAGGGGAACCTCAGGGGTGGTCCCATATAAATTTGGTTAAGATTTGGTGATGGCAATTGTACGTTTTTGAAGTCGGTTTTTTTAAATTTTTAATTTCTAATACTTGTTTTCTGATTTTGTTGACAGTGTTGACTGTCTTTTTGATAATATTATGTTACACTATGGCAGTGATACTCAAAGTGTGCTCCGCAGAGCCCTGGGGCTCCGCAAAGCCTTTGTGGGGGCTTCGCGAAGAAAATAATAGAAAAAGGAGTACTATGGTCACAAAAGGGAGGGACCTGGCTCGGAAGACTTTTTTTTTAGAAATGTGTTTAGGGCTCCGTCAAATATGTCGCTTTTCACAAAGGTTCCGTCACAAAAAAAGTTTGAGAACCAGTGCACTATGGTAATATTACCTACCATACAAATAGGTATAATTACAAACCTTATACATTATACATTTTAGCAGAATCATAAAAGAAATGAAGCGAGAGGGTCTTTAAAAGACAAAAGATAAATCTTGTTATGGATTCGTAATCTTTTAATATTATTCGTAAACCTAAATTGCTAATATAATTAATTAAATAGCTGATTTTATTGATAATGAATTGAGCTAAATTAACCACCAAAGTTCATTTTAAATTATTGGAGCAGTAGTTAATCGCCGATTCTATGTTATAAATTTGACAATGGTGTGTCAACTATAATAACATTTTTAAATTAAATACACCACTTTTTTATTTAAGTATTTGTTATTGACACTTATTTACATCTACCGAGGGCTCAGCATAATTGGAAAAATTATTGCTGTTTCCCTTATTGTTTATCCAAACCACTAATAATACGAAACGAGGCTAATGACCAAATTTGACGATGTCACCTACCACTAAAAAATTTAAACCTACCTAGGTACCTACCTATATAGGCAACTAACATGCAATATTTCACAATTGACAAAAATATGTTTAACAAATTAATAAATCTTTAAGAGTTATCTTACATTTTTTTTTTAATTAATATACCTTATTGCTAAATACCTAAATATCTTGCTAAATACCTAAAAGACATTTATAAAGAACTTATGTCTATTGTGTGGAAGTATTTTTTTGTGGCATCGAACGAAATTATTGTCGAATCCTTACTTTCTCGATACTTTCCTTAATTCGCTATTTATATTTTTGAAATAATCATACCTATTAATTTTACTTTTTAATTTAATTGTTAAATAAATTTACCAACAGATAGCAAAACAGTTTTGTTAATTTTGGATCAAAAATGGTTATTCTAGCATTCTTCGAACTGTTTTCATTAGTAAACTCTAATGCAGCAGCAACTAGTTTCGATACTGTAAAAGAGATGTCGCCACAGCTTGTCAACAGAATTCTGCCTATTGACAAGAGTATAGCCAAGCAACCATTTTCGATCCATATTGTAGTTATTTCTACCATCTACTCTTTGGTCCAGACGTCTCATTATTACAGAAAGCAACGTAGTAACAGTCCAGGGGCGGAACTGCTTGGACCGACGCGGGAAGTCAATTAAAACGGCACCGCGGCGGAGCAAAAAAATTAAAAAGTATTAATTTTTCTTTTATTAATAAATTAAGCACAAATTATTTTTTATTCGAATGTAACATAAACGTCGTTTTTCGGACAGTAAAGCGGCTCCGGTATCTACTTAAGCAGTCTGTTTTATTTTGGATTTACCTTTTAATACGGCTGGCGATATTTTTTTACTATTGTAAAATATTAGTCCATAATATAATTGCTCATCAAATTTAAATAGAAACATTTATAGATAATTGAATAAGAAAAAACTAAATAAAGTATAATTAAAACGATGTGACATAAGCACATTAACATGACAGCTAGAGATGCATCAAATCAAACTAGTTTGATTTGACAAGTTAGGTTTGATTTGACTTGAAAAATCAATTTTTTTATAAAAGAGTTTGATTTGATTTGCAAATCAATTCGGGAGCTTGATTTCAAATCAAACTTTTTCAAACTGTTTGAAATAGTTTGAAATACGAAAAGTGTATGTCCACCGCCCGTACCGCACTTTTAATTTCTCAAGGTTGGTTATAAGTAACCAACAATCCGTGCATTCCACATACTTTGATTACTATACGAGGCAAGAGAGAGGTCCGACACGCCCAACATAGGGCGCGACCATTTTGAACCCTGTGACACAGTTTACAGCTAAATATTCAGATCGCTCACTCTGCGTCGGCACTTTTGATCTCAATGTTTCAGTTTATACACTGTGCAACTCGGATAATACAATATATGACAACCGCCTATAATAAAACAGCAGTCTTCTGCGTATCCTGAATTTGTATCCCTGGAGTGGATGTTATTTTGGAAATTTCAACTGGTCCGAGTGAGCTAACTGATTCTTTAGCAATAAACTGTGACTCCAAAAATAATATTCATTGACACTGACAGCAGCAAGCAAAATATCAGGTGCGTTTTAATCATCCGGAATCTTCCGGAATTGTCGATTTAGTCGTTTTAACCTGTCAGATTAAAACAAGAAAACCGACAATTCCGAAGCAGAAGCGGATGATTAAAACGTACCTATTAAAAATATTGCGCCATGATGTAGGCAACACGTAATAAAGGTTCAAAATGGCGGAGTTTTCTATCTCCTTTTAAAAGGCACTCAGAAAGCTGCGCAGTGAGACCATTCTCCGTATAGTAAAAGAAAATCAAAGTATGTGGTGCATTCGCAAATTTCCAAGGCCACCCGATTGATGTGATATTAAGAAACCGACGAGTCAGATTCATTTGTCGGCTACATTCTACATTATGCAATACAAAAAGATAACAGATAACGCTTACAAATTTTAGATTTATTCGAAGGAAGACGTTGAGGCACAGTTTATTGCTAAAGAATCAGTTAGCTCACTTGGACCAGTTGAATGTTCCAAAATAATATTCACTCCAGGGATACAAATTCAGGATGCGCAGAAGACTGCTGTTTGAATAGAGGCGGTTGTCATATTGTATTGGTTATGATTTGATTATGTAAACTGGAACATTGAGATCAAAAGTGCCGACGCAGAGTGAGCGAACTGATTCTTTAGCTATAAACTGTGGTTGAGGTAAATTTAAAAACATTTTTTTGTTTTACATCATAGGACAGTAGGCTTTTAAAAAGCATTGTTGTAAATTTAGAATTAATGAGAATACACTAACCACAGTGTTATTACGGTGTTGTAAAGTGTTTTTGCATGATATGTATCTTTAGAGTTGATTGTACACAATATAGTCCATATTATGAACTATTTACAATTTGACGGTTTTTCCACGCATTTTTATTAGGTTTTACCAGTATGAGTTGACCAATTCTTTGAATACCTGTGTTTTAAAAGGCCAGTCAATAGAAGATACAAAGCAGAAGAAGTAACTCAAGAAGAAACAAATGAAAAATTCTACTTTGACTTTAATATACTACTAATATAGGCATTTGTATTATTCATTGTATTTTTATTACGTTATTACGCAAGACTGGTCATCCCTATGTGACCGATGAGTCAGACTAAATCATCGGTTACTAAATACCATTTTGATAGCTCACCAAATACATATATGTACCCGACAAATAAGCCCGACTCGTCGGTTACTTAATATCACATTAATCGGGTCGCCTCGAAAATTTGCGAATGCACGTATTGTCGGTTACTTATAATAATGCATTCCGGCCAGTTATCTCTGATCTCGGCTTACGAAGCGTCGTCGTAAGATTTGTTTTAGTTTAATATTTTGCCAAGCGCCGGATCCACAAAACACAGCCGGAGGCTTAAGCTGACCACCTATCTCTTTAAAAAAAAAGTACTAATGAGTGATTTGGAAATGTCCGAGCCTGAACCATTTTAATTCAGCGGTACAGAATGTATGCCTGATGAAAATGAATATGATTCTGAAGCCGATGATGCGGCTATTCAACAAAAGGGAATTACTAACAAAATCAGCCCTCCAAAGCCAATGTAAAGATTTCGAAAATTTTTATATAGGTAGACGTAATAGCTTTCTTTCAAACATCTTGTAGTATAAAAACCCAGACCCAGTCGATAATAATTCCCGGAAATATGAAATTACAAAATATTTATCTGAAGGCTAATAGTTCAGAAAATGTATTGAATTAGTGGAAGAGGCACAAAACTGTATTTCCAATATTATCTAAAATGGCTAGAAATTTCTTAGCCATAGCTACATCGGCATCAATAGGGAGAATTTTTTCAAGAGCTTATCTAACAATTACCAAACGAAGGAATAGACTAAATGATGAATCTGTTAGATGTTTAATGTCTTTAAATTCTTGGACGGCTAATAGAGTTTTAACAGACTTTATTTCAACATTAAAATAAAGAAAAAAAAATGAAAATATATATCAACATTTATAATTTGTGAATCAAGATTTCTGTTCTATTTTAATATCCAACAAACGAAGTATAAATAATTTATTTTTGTTTCATGTATTAAGAAGCAGCTTTTTTTATATTCGTACTAATAAAATACTTGCAAACCATAGCGATTTAATTATTCAAACTTTCATACTAGTTTGATCAAAATAAGGTTTGACATTTCAAACTTACAAATTTTATGGTTTGATTTGATTTTGATGCACAGCACTGCTAGGTTTGATTTGAGTTTGATTTGAATTCAAGTCAAATTCAAGTCAAACTCTTAAAATCAAATCAAACTCGTTCATCTCTAATGACAGCAATAGGCCTTTTCATCATGAGATGAGCGCAAGCGCAGCCACCATTTTGAAATAGCGCAAATTCAAAAGTTTTGTAATGTTTTAATCAACGATGGCTGGAAAAGTAATATTATCTCTACAGACAAATCAATCATTAGAAAAAATCGTTGATGATGATTAATATTTTTATAATTCTGTGGAAGCACATAGTTCCCACATAACATAAATGTTCTATGAATATACTAAGAACGTTCTGTTTATATTCTTTTTGTTATGTCCTTTCTAGTGAATGATAAATGGTCTTAGAACATACCTAGTATATACTTTGAAAGTATATGCTAGAAAGTATATATTGAGTACGTGCTTTTAAACTATATTCTAAAAAGGATATACTGAGCTCCTGCTATAACAGAACATTCTTAGAAGATACTAAAAGTCATATACTCAGCATGTACCTCATATTCTGAGAACGTTCTAAATGCTTACAGGTAAAAATGAACAACAAATACATGTAAAAATATATACATATTTATAGGAATTTTTCTCAGATGCCGATCTGATAATTCGCTAGCAAACGCACTAATGTTGAGTGTTCAGGCCAAAAATTATTCACAACCTTAATAAAAGGGAAGAATCTACAATTGTTTCGATCCCGCTTAAGCCTGAATCACTCGACTCATAGGCGAAGACTCTAAGTTTCCGTTATTGACACATATGAAAATGTTTTACTTTTTAACGATGATAATCAGATTGGTTTTAGTTTCATCTCATCTCAATACATAGACGAATATCTTGTAAAATGCTATTATTTACAAGAATCATTAATTTTTAATTATATTTAATCTCAATAACTAAAAAAATATATATTGACGATTAATTTGATCGAATTGTTGCTTATAAAGTTCTAACATCTGACGTAGAGGGCGTTAAATTAGACGGGATATATATAGAATGGAAAAATGAAGTCAAATATCTAGGCCTAACCCTGGACAACAAACTTCTCTGGAACACACATGAGAAGGAAGTAGTAAATAAGGCCACAAAAGCCCTAATGGTATGCAGAAACATTGCAGGTAAACGATGGGATGTAAACCAAACATACTGCGATGGATGTATAGTGCAATAGTGAGACCAATCATCACTTACGGGGCTATAGCCTGGAGTTACATAATTAGTTTAGCTACTACGAGAGCTAATATCTCAAAAGTACAAAGACTAGCCTGTGTTTGCATTACTGGTGCAATGAGAACCTGTCCTACGGTCGCAATGGAGGTGATCTTAAACCCCACCCCTCTACATTTGATAATAGAGGATGTGGCAAAAAAGACACGATATAGAATGATCAGGAACGGAGTAATCAGACGAAAGTCTACTTGCTTCAGGACTAAAGATACCTGGGACATGCCCCAGGATGAAATGCAAAATAAGTACAGTTATGTGAAAAACTTTAAAACCACAGAGCAGGGCTGCAAGAAAGAATGGAGCCAAGAATCCATCGCGCTTGCAACCGAAAGACGTGCTATTCAGTGGTATACGGACGGTTCCAAAACCATAGAAGGAACTGGAATAGGAGTGTATGGGCCGAGAACCAAGCACTCCGAAAGCTTGGGAAAATACACAAGCATCTTCCAGGCGGAAATTCACGCCATCGAGAAGTGTATCCAGTTTAACATCGAGAGAAACTATCTAGACAAGAGATTGTCATCATGTCCGATAGTCAAGCAGCCATCAAAGCGCTGAGCTCTTACGTAATCAGCTCAAAAATGGCCTGGAGATGCCTAGAACAATTGAATAAGCTAGGCGAGAAAAATAGGGTTACTCTCACTTGGGTCCCGGTACAGGGTAACGAGATTGCAGATAGTCTTGCAAGGAAAGGGACTCGAACACCTATTGTAGGACCTGAGCCGTTCTGCGGTATCAGCAGTAACATAATATTAGGAGAGATTAAAAAAGAATTGGGCAGTAGAAGAACCGATAATTGGAACAATCTCTTGGGGCTGAGACATGCCAAGAAACTTCTGGGTGAATATATAACCAGAAAAGATCGAAAGCCTGCATTTGACTGAGCAAGAACAGGCTACGTATTGTAACAGGGATCCTTACCGGGCATTGCCGACTAAAAGGACACCTAAGTAAACTGAGAGTAGTAGAGGATAGTGAGTGCAGATTCTGTGAGGAGGAGGACGAAACTTCCATTCACATCCTAACTGAATGTGTAGTACTCCAGAATTCAAGGGCACTGTATCTAGGAGGATATCAAATAGAAGAGGGAGATTTACCTAACTTGAAGCCACTTCAAATCCTACACTTCCTTGAGAAAATAGGATTGGAAGGGTCGCTATAGGCATTGAGTCATTTCCTTAGTGCAGTGGCGACAGAAGGGGGCACAATAGATCTTTTAGGTCGCAGTGTATTAACACCCCATTCTCAACATAACATATTGGCACATATGAAAATGTTTTACTTTTTAACGCTGATAATCAGATTGGTTTTAGTTTTAACTCATCTCAATATATAGACGAATATCTTGTGTAATGCTATTATTTATTGATTATTCACAAGAATCATTAATTTTTAATTATATTTATTCTCAATTGTACCAATAACTTTTACATGGCGATTATCCTACTATAGTTCTTTATACAATGGTCTTATGCAGTTTTAGGAATTTTTTTTATATGCCAAATAATTGTTACACGTATTTGCTTACAAAATTTACTTCAATAAGCTTTTAAGGAAATTGACGCAATTGATTTAGATCTTTTAAGTAACATTTGTTGCTTTAATATATATAACCTTTGCAAAGAAGAATTATTTTCATTATCGGGTAATTAACTTTATTTCATCGTAAAAATCAACATAGTATGGAAATTATTTTTAAACGATCCCTTACAGTTAGAGATACCAAAAACCTTTATTGAACAGTAGTATATATTTATTATCGGCAGGAATTTTTTAATTTTTCTCCTTGTTAAAGTCACTGAAAGAACGTTGTATATCCACGCCCGTATTTAAATAGTAGTAATTGGGTACCTATAATTGACAATATGTGCTTAATATGTTAAAGCAGTGCTCATTAGATATTCAACCAACTCTTAATTGTCAAAATTTATTCCATTAAGAAATTAAAAGATATTCAGACAATATGAGAACGGTTTCGGATTGAAATGATGAGAAGTGTACATAACGCAAATCGTGAACGTCTACATTCGATATAAGGTGTCTGACAGTGATGTATTATCCTCGGGGCGCTATTCCGAGTGACTCATCTTTTCCTGAATGCCTCCTCTTTCCGTTTGGTGTAACTCAATGCATTTATATACATATCTAGTCTAACCTGTATCTCTCACAATTAATCTTTTACCAAAGTGAAGCAATATAGCAAAAATTTTTCTGCAATAATATGCGACACACTTTCATAGTTTATTCTTTCTGATTCAAAAGTAAAAAAATGAGATTTAAAATAGTTAAATATAATTTTTTATGTTTATTTAAATACTTTATAGACATTATTTTACAAATTTATGTTTTTAGTTAAATACCCTACTATAGTCATTAGTTTACTGTATATACAGGGTGAATCTTAAGATGATACTTTTTTTGACTGTATAAAGACGTCATTAAAATAAAACTTATTCAAATAATAAAAAAAAACTCAAAAATAAAAACTTAACATAACTAATTCCAAAATGTATTCAGTACGGCACTGTATAACTATATAACCATTCACAAACTCTGCGAGGAAAAATTAAAGTTAAACGTTTTCTTTGATTTATCCCACCTGATACGCAATTACCTGCGCACTTATCTAACAAGAAGACCCCGATAATATTTTTATTTAAAATGTGTTTCTCTAAATGCAGTTTATTTTCAATTTACCATACTGATTACCATTGACCTACTAAGTGAAATGAGGCCATTGCATAACAATATTACTATAATCGTAAAAAAAAACGAAAAAACATATATAATTTTTTTGTGTGTGACATCGGCTTCAACTACTAAAATTATTTCGCCTCGTGTTTTGTGTAGGCTTTGTTACTGTTTCCCTGTGCCACTTTAGGAACAGCACTGTTAATTAGAACCCAACAGTGAATAGTCGAGTGGGGAATCCTACCAAGGCACATATATAATTAATTAATTAATTAATACAGACTTAATAATTAGTTTAATCTTTCGTACACAAGTTTAGGCCGGTTTAAGATTAATTTTCTTTTTTTCTTATTTTTGAATTTTTTCATTTGGTTGTTTAATAAGATGTTTATTTTAACAACTACTATATACAGATGAAAAATTATCACTTTGAATTCACCCTGTTTAGGTAAATTATTATTTATTTTTTTGTAGGTCTTTCTTACTGTCATTTTTCAAATACCTCCATTGCCCCATTTCTTTCCTTCAATGATTCTGATTCTGTCAGTCGAGAGACATTTTTACGACTGATTTTCTATCCTGAATTTAGTTTCGTGAAGACAAATTTTAAATATTCGAGATGATCTTAAAAAAAAAGGTTCAATTTAATTTGGCAAAACCATTATAAAAGGTACATTATGGTAAGTATTCGATATAGTATTTTTTTGTTTATATTAACGGGTTTTATATTTTGAATTTTTGAGGTTATTTTTTTTTTGGGATTCGAACGTTTTGAATATATTAGTTTCTGTAAAATAGATATATTTTATTTTATTATTCAAAACGTTCATCTCATCCTGCCTATACAGGGTGTCCCAAAATTCCGTGTACATAGATCTACTGTATGTTGGTGAGATCAAAATAAGTCGATTAAGCCAAAATTACCTATATCACAAAGTCCATCGTTTGCCTGTGAGAAAGCTTCAAAGTTGGAAGAAAATTTTCAATTTTTTTTAATAACACAAATACGCTTCATTCGATTTTTATAAAATTTGGTGTGTTGCTATTTTAATTGAAGAGCCATTGTTCAAAGCAAAAATTACACCAACTGATATTATGAAAGGGTAAAAACCACCCTAATCCTACCATAAATGACATCGTATTTTTTTTTCATGGCCGCTCCTGTTCCCTAAATTTTATGGAGAGCTGTTTTTATTTGTAGCATTTTTTCTCTCTTGCAAAAAACATGTATCTCTCATGGTACTTGAGTAAAAAAAATTTTATGGACTGATGAACTAAGTTGGCGGTTACTACTGCAACCCGAACACGATTTTAACGTTATTACAATAAAACAATCATTAATAGGTATAGGTATCTATTGAGAAATAACAATTCGAAAAGAACGATAAATTTTTTTTTTACAATAAATGTTCAATATGGCCACCTCCTTCGTTCATGCAGATTTCAATTCGGCGCAAGAAATTGAAGTGTACCCTTCTCAAAATGCCTAGATCATTTCGCATAGAGTTCACAGCAGTTTGAATCCTACCCCATAATTGTTCAATGTTGTCGATAGGAACTTCATAAACTTTGGTATTGTTCGTTTAAATAATCTCTCACAATGCGGGAAAAATGAGGTGGGGCACCATCGTGCATAAAAAACATCTCACGGCGTAAATTGAGCATTAAATCTTCTAACAGTTGAGGCAAATCTTGACGTAGAAAATGCAAGTAACTGTCAGCGTTAAGACGATCTGGTAATCTAAATGGACCAATCAAGTAGGTAGGTGTCAATAATACCCACCAACAAATTAATTTTAAACTCTCGTTGAAAGTGTTTCTCTTTAATGGCATGTGGATTTTCATCTGCGTAAACATGTTCGTTATGTGAATTTGTTATACCACGTCGTGTAAAGCATGACTCGTCTGTAAACAAAATTTTTCTGTGAAAAACTGGATCGGCCGCTCTGTGCTCTTGAATAACTTGTACAAAATGCAAACGAGACTCATAATCAGGAGGTAGGAGTTCCTGGACACTTTGAATGTAAAAGGGATACATAAGTTGTTCTCTAATTATTCTGTTGGATGTGCTTTTTGAAATCCTAGTTTGGCGTGCCAGTCGTCGGGTACTAATTCCGGGATTATTTTCAACTATTTCAAGTATTCCCTCCTCTGCAGCAGGAGTTCAAACATGACGAGGTCTTCCAACATTATTTCTGTTCGGTTTCAGTTGACCAATTTCTCGAAGTCGCCTCTCGAGAAATGTGTTATGTGAGCCATTTCATTATTCAGTCCGATTATTATACATAATTAAACCCCTTAAGACCAAACCTATGGGACGACTACGGTGGAGACACTTTCGCGAACATTCCAGAGTCAACGAGATACTATTTGTAGAACGTGATAACATTTCTAGTAAATACTGGCAATTTTGGTGGGGGAGCATTCTAGACCACCAATTTGTATATAAATTGATGGAGGAGAGCCATCAAAATCAGTAGTTATATGGACAGTGAAGATAAATAGTAATTAGTAGATAGACAGTGGTGAATATAAATAGTGATCAGTTTAAAGACATTCGAAGTATATATAAATTAGAATAGTTGTGTTATAAAATAAATAAGTGTTTAAATAAATTATTAATAAATAAACTGTTGTTTGAAAATAAACAAACATCACAAAAGTAAAAGTCTGGTGATTCGGAATCTGCCGATTTGGAAATCTTTCATGGTATATCCGAACACTCTCACGGCAGTTGCAATTACAGAAACCAATCACTAGCAACATATCAGTTTGTTCATTGAATGTGTACTCCATACGAACCACAAAATGTTTGAAATAACTCCTTCACAAAAACTTTAAATCGAAACAGAAAAAATACAATACATACATAAAATGAGTAGTATCGACAATTTTTACAGTTCTACAACATACATATCTGTCAAAATTATCAAATTGTTTATTGTAACGTTGACAACAGCCAACTTAGTTTTCTTGAAAATTTTAAGTGACTAACCCTCAGTCCATAAATTTTTTTTACTCAAATATCATGAGAGATACATGTTTTTTTGCAAGAGAGAAAAAATGCTACAAATAAATATAGCTCTCCGCAAAAATTTAGGGAACAGGGGCAGCCCTGAAAAAAAAAAATACGATGTCATTTATGGTAGGATTAGGGTGGTTTTTACCCTTCCATAATTTCAGTTGGTGTAAGTTTTGCTTTAAACAATGGCTCTTCAATTAAAATAGCTACACACCAAATTTTATAAAAATCGAACGAAGCGTTTTTGTGTTATTAAAAAAAATTGAAAATTTTCTTCCAACTTTGAAGCTTCCTCACAGGCAAACGATGGACTTTATGATATTTTGGCTTAATCGACTTATTTTGATCTCACCAACATACAGTAGATCTATGTACACGGAATTTTGGGACACCCTGTATATCCGATTATTCATTTAAAGGTCGAAATATTTTAGTTAAAAACAACCTGAATGGTTTCTTAACAGACTGATTTTTTTTATGTATGTTCAGCGATAATTGTTTACTACGTTATCCGATTTTTTTGTTAGAGAGATGGTCTATCATGAGTGGTTCCATATAAATTTGCCCAAGAGCTAATAATGGGGTCTATGAGAAATTCATCAATCTCTTAATTTTGTATGTATTTTTGGCGATAATTCTTTACCACGTCATTCGATTTCTATGATTCTTTTTTTGTTAGAATACGGATATCTTAGGAGTAATTACATATACAATTGGTCAAGGTCTGATGATCTATACAAAAATAAAAAAAATCTCAATTTGTAAGGGCATCTACTCGATTTTGAAGTCGGTTTTTTAAAACTACATTTATAACTTGTTATGGTTATATTTGAAGAATGATTAAGAATTAATATCTTGTTATCTGATTTTCTTATAAATGTTGGCACTTTTACCTGTGGCAGTCCGCATTTGCAATCATGCTGGTAAAAGTTGCTCTAGTATCCACTAACAGTGTATACTTTACTGTACCTTTTACTTCGCCGTCTACATATACACTATCATCGCTACATTTCAAAGAGGCTATCAGTATGAGAGGGATTTTGGAACGGTTTCGGGTCGAAGCTATGCCCTCTAGACCAACCCGCTCTAGTTTTTCTGCAGCGTGCTGTATTCATTTTTTATAACCCTAAGGTGTATGCACCAAGTGCGTATATGTCCCAATTCTTCGCAATTCCAGCACCTGATGGTCTTCTTCTTCATCTTTTTATCAGTAAGGCTCTTCATCATGTTAACCAATTGGTAGAGTTTATATTTCTCTTTTTTTCTTTTACAGTCCTCACTTTACTGTATCCCTCAGAGGCATGCGTAGCTGCCTCATATTCTAGAGCAGCGGACAAGACATCGACCAATATTTTGTGACGGGCTAGAGGAAATGTTTTCTGCATTTGGCCACGGAGTCCATCAACAAGTATTTGGACTGCCAAATATTCCATCATGATAGGTAGGCAAATCGCACCAACCTGGCAATATCTACTTCATACTCTTGAAGATCTAGTCTCGTTTCTGTTTGCGATTCTTTAACGGTGACTGGTATAAGTGTTCGTGGCCATATCGCATGTGTAGTTTCTGTTTAAGTCCTTCCTTTTTTTTAAGTTGTTCAACGTCACCCGTCTCTTCAACAGGTATATTCTGAAGGACATCTAAAGCATCTTTCGAAGGGCAATGGTCAAATTTACTACCTTTTCTCTTTCAGACCATTCGTTCGCTATTGCAACTGTCTTGAACTATTTAAGATAGTTGGACCATGACATCTTTTCGTCGAAATTTGGAGCTTTAACATGGACAGAATTTACAGTTTCTTCCAATTTCAGCTTTGACTCCACCTCCTAGCATTTTATTTCACTATCCTTGGCCTGTTCTATATGGTCCATTTCGTCTATCTTCCTTTTCATCTGTTTTATTTTCTTCACAATGGAAGACATTATTTTCTTCTCATCGGAAGTCTTTTTTTTTTCCACATCAGCAGAAATTTTATTTTTTAGAGAAGACATTTCAAAGAAGAAATATCAAAAGAAACTTGTTTCTAAGGAAAAAATATCAGACGAAATTTTACTTTTTAAGGAAGTAATGTCAGAAGAAACTTTAGTTTCTAAGGAGGAAATGTTAGAAGAAATATCGATATTTAAAGCCATCGCTTTTTAAGGAAGAGATCTTACTTTCTATATCAGAAGAAATTATAGCAATAGATGAATTATCAGAGAAATGATACGCTCTAGTGCTTCTTTAGGCCGCTCCATGGAAAAATAAAAATAAAAGGTTTGAGTAAATACCGGGACTTGTTTCCTTATTTGTAGTTCAACCGTAAGCGCTTAGCGCTAGTATCACTAATTTTAAACCCGTTTAATTTTTTAATATAGGAATAATCGTTGATAAATCTAAAGTTAAAGCTAAATTAAAATATAAGATGGTGTAAATCGAGCTTTGAAAATAAATTAGGGTATGTTATCATAAATATGTCAGTCTGATATTATTCTTATTTTTAAATGTAGGTAAGTAAATTGTATTAATTTAGTGTAGGTTAGATTTAAGTAATCTATAACTATAGTGAGGTTCTTAAGAATGTCATTCACTTCTGATTTATTTAAATTTTAATCACAGAAGCAAATATTTTTCTCACAAAATTAACAAGAAATTTTGTATTTTTTCTGCTATTATTAATATTATTACCCTTAAAGAGAAATGCTTTTTATTTTTCTATGGAGAAATGGATAAAAATTTTAAATATTTGTAGTCAAAAAAATGAAAGAAGTTCTGAGCGAAATATGTGAAGCCAATTTTCAGATATTGTAGAACCCGATTGAACTTCATCACAGTTTTACTCATAAAAGAACATAATGAAAATGGCTATTGATTTGTGCTCAAAAAATTAATGTTTAATTTTTGGGCAATATTCAGTACTATATTTATCAAATAATACCCAAATATGGAGATATGTTCAAAAACTAATATGAAATTTAAGTATACTTGTTAATTTTTGCATGATTCACATGTTAAGAGCATAAATATTATGATTATTGAAATTTTTACACCTAAAAAAGTAATAACTCTGTTAATTTTTAATTTTTAGATACACACTGCGCCTTTATTTTTATTTTGTTTTAGATATTCCTGAATCAGGGCGTGTTTCAAAACCCACCTGTACTGAAGCTGTAGGCTTATTGTACCCAAAATAGGCATTAGGAATATTCGAATTAGAATGATTTTTCCTTGCATTTCAGTATTAGGAATATTTAAAACAATTGGGTTTATAAATTAACTGCTTATGACTTTTTATGAAAACTTTATCCAGTTTCTTTAATAACAAAATCATTGTCATGTGCCGTGCTGGTTATCATATTATATTTTTATTCTTTAGTAATTTAGTGTGTGATATAGTGCTTATTTTCTAAATATACAGTTAGAAGATAATGATACACATAGTGTGATTATATGGTAATTCTAAACAAATTAAACTTGTTAAAAATTTGTTTTATTTTTCACCTAATTTTATTTTACAGTTAATAGACATTTTCCATTTTCCAACATTTAACTACAACAAAAATTTACTCAACTTATTATTTGTTTAGTAGTTGTAAGTAAAAGTTCTCAAATAGAAAAATGTTACTTCAAATATCAAAATTATAAAGCCCGCAACTCTTTAAATCGCTCTACTTACTAGTGTCCTACTTTATCGGCCGTACCGACTGGTGTAGTTCAACCGTAAGCTCTTAGCGCGCTACTGTCGAGGTCAAGCAAACTTGTTACCAACTATTTACATGAAAACCGACCCTCGTGAGCCGCTCTGCTAGATCTGCTTTCTTCTCTGCTGTATCCAGCTCACGATCTTCTAACTATCGGCGTAACTTTGTTACTTTTAAATCACACAGTTTTTTAGCCATTTTTGTCCACTATTTATTTACTGTTCCACTTCTAACACCAATTTGTTTAATTTGAAAAGAGTTTATTTATTTAAAACAGTTTATTAATAATTTATTTATAACGTACTAATTAATTTATTTAATAGGCACTATTATAACTCATAGTTATAATTTATTTTAACAATTTATCTTTAATAATAACAAACTTAATCTCTATCAACAAAGTTCCGCTATTTGTATAAAAATGTATCGGCCTAGAAAGAGCCAATTCTGATGGAACAATCTCGAAAGCTTCCTCTACGCGTCAAAACGCATACAGCGAAAATTCCAGTATCAATGTCTCGAGTCTTCGTGGTAAACAGCAGCGATTGCCAACTCCAGACTTTATGTCGCGTAAACGTAATAGAAAACAGGATCAGCTTCGCATGACAATATAAGTCTTTCAAAATCAATACGATTTTTTTATAATAATATCCTGCAAAATATCCTGTATAACTCCATACTAATTGGCATTTTTACAATAAGAAAAGCGAGGGTAATTCAAATATACAATAAAATACAGTGTGATCTATTAAAGTTGTTTTTAAGGGGAAGTCATTAAAGACCTTGTTGTTATGATGGATATGGGGTATTAATGAACTGCGATCTAAAATATTTATTGTGTCCCCTTTTATCGCTAAAGCATCAAGGAAATAGTCTTGCTGGTTATATTCACCCAAAAGTATCGTAGCCTGTCTTAGCCTCAAGAGATTGTTTCAATTATTGTTTCTTCTACTATACAATTTTTTTTCCTAATATTTTGTTACTGATGATACCGCAGAACGGCTGAGGTCCTACAAAAGGTGTTTGATCCCCTTTCTTTGAGAGACTATCTGCAATATCGTAACCTTTTACCCCATTTTGTTTCTGGGACCCAAGTGAGAGTAACTGTATCTTCTTCGCCTAGCTCATTAAGTTTTTTTTAGGCATTTCCAGACCATTTTTGAGCTGTTTACGTAAGAGCTGAGGGCTTTGCTAACTGCCTGGCTCTAGGATAATATGATAATATCTTGTCTGCGATAGTTTCTTTTAAACTGGATACACTTCTTAATGACGTCAGTTTCCTCCTTGAATTTATTTGGGTATCTACCCAAACTTTCAGAGTGCCTGTTTCTAGGCCTATATTCTCCTAACGAAGTTCCTTCTATGGTTTTTAAGATAATAATTTTCGTAGTAGGTAAACTGTATCTGTTACTGCAGGCTACAGCCCCACGTACGTGATGATTGTTCTCACTATTGCTGTAGACATATACCGCAGTGTATTCGCGTTACATTCCCATATTTTACCACTAGGACTTTTGTGGCCTTATTTACTACTTCCTTCTTATATATGTTCCTGAGAAGTTTGTTGTTCAGGGTTAGGCAGAGATATTTGACTTAATTTTTCCATTCTATATCTCTCTTGTCTAATTTGCCGGTTTTGTGATTGAGTTTTCTTTTTTATATATATCACACAGGATATTTCAAAACGCGAAAATAGTCAAAACGAACTCAGGGAATCCCAAAATGTGAAAATTCGTCGAAAACTCAAGATCGGAAAAAAAAACATGATTCCAATACTTGTCTTCTGTGTACAAAAAGGAAAGTGAAAACACATCGCACCATAACATCGGTTTTTATTGGGTAACCTATAAGAATGGAAGTTTTAATTACTCCCATAATATTATTATTAATTAATTAAGGAAATAAAAACAACATAAAGCTAAAGTTGTATATTCTGAATTAAAATGCTAGAGTACCAATGCATTACTAGAACTGTACAATAAAATGTAATACATAAACCGAATATTTACATGTCATAACAATCTACTCTACATTAATTTTCACAAAATTATACAATGAAATGTTATTATATGCATTGTGCAATATACCTAATTTAATAATTTGTACAATAATTTCAAAACAAATTAGATTGGCGATTCTTTAAATTTTTTAACACATAGTAATGTTTATCATAAGTGGAGGTACGAAAATCATTTCAATGAACACCAACGAAGAGGATCTCAAAGAACTTTCATTTCTTATTTTATAAATAATTTTGTTTAAATTTAAATTATAACAATTACTACAATCTAAAAAATACGTTTATAATCAAGCAACAGTTTTTGTTTATGTTAAAATTTTGATTTAGTCAAATATGAAAAAAAAAATTGAATATGATTAATTAATATGCGATATTGATTGACCGTATTATCGCTGAAAATGTGTCTTCTGTATTTTTTATGTAATATATATAATTTTACCGTTTATTCCTTTTTAATACAAAAATAATTTGACGAAAAATATTTTTTAAATAACCTTTATTTGTAGTGTAGTGGTGATGGCTTTGTAAGCCAAATGCTCGGTTGACTGGCTTTTGTAATAATAACACAAGTCGACAAAAAAATTATTTTTCTTTGGGTTTCTGATTCTAGACATCAAAAAAACACTAAAATTGGGCCTAATAAAGCAATTTGTAAAAGGTATGTACTCTGTATCCAAATTCTGAACCTTTTGAATATTTAAAGGCATTTTTCCCAAATTATCTGAAGCTAAAGTAAAAGCGGGTATTGCCGTCGGATCACAAATAAAACAAATAATGAGCAGTGATGGATTTCAAAGAATTCCTCAATGAAAAATAAGCCTGGGTGAGTATTAAAGCAGTAGATAATGGTTTTCTTGGCAACAGCAGAGCTGGCAATTATAAAGAGTCAATTGAAACTATGTTTACAATTTTTAAAATCATGAACAGCAGAATGCCTCATAAACTTCATATGCTACATTCTCACCTGGATTAATTTAAAGACAATATGGGTGCCTACTCAGAGGAGCAAAATGTGATGGACTTTGAACAACGTTACCAAGGACAGTACAATGAAAATATGATGGGAGATTACATTTGTGGTTTAATACAAACATAAGGGAACTACCAAACATATTCATTTCTGGACTTGATTTTTTGTTATTTTACATTTATATGCTATTATTTATCACAATTCTGGAATTAAAAAGATTTTAATGTTCGGCAAAAACTTTGTTAATCGTAATTAAAAATAAAATTATAAAAAAAAATATAAAAATTCGAAAAATTGCTCTAGTTACTACAAAAGCAAACTTTGATAAGAAAAATAATGTTTTCCATTATTTGTAACCAAATTTTCACATGCAGAAGTCAGACCTAAAAATCGTGTCGACCGGGTGTAATGTATTCGCTAATATAATTAAAATATCATAAACATAATAAAAACTTTATGGATAACAAAGATTCAATATGATACAATTTTTAATAATAAATAAATGTTAATGAATTGAAGTAATATTAAATCACAAAAGTTAAAGACAAATAGACACATTTAAATATATTTTCTTCTTCTTTTTTTACAATTTTTCAGTGTGTCTATGGAAGCAAGGAAATCATTTCTTCCCCTAAAATACGCAGGATTAATCAAAGTTAAAATTGATGGTCATAATTTCTTTAATTATTCTAAACTTCAAATTAAAATTTATTCATCTCATCACAAATATAGGTCAAGCCTCCAGAAAATAGTTGGCATTAATTCACTGAAAGCAGCGTTTCAAATTAATTACCTATGTAACAGAAAAGACAGTAACACAATAATTCTCTCACAAAGGATAACCCTGTTGTTTAGGACTCTTTTTCAGGGAATACGACAAAATTTAAAACCAAACAAAATCTCAACCCTCACCATTACTGACAGCCCCATACTCAACATACTGTCTTGATAATTTCAATCGACGAGAAGTAGGGAGAAAAAGCCAAAACTATAAGGATATAATAGAAATACCGGCCAGAATATCGGCACTGTCCAAGGACAATCAACTGTATGTTTATTTGTATTTGTAGAAACATGTATATAGTTATTAAAAGATTTCTATGAGATATATCATAATCGGGGTAGCGTCATATTGTTTGTTTTACAAATATAGAATGTGTTTCATTAACCATATGGAAATTTTTTTTATTTTAGATTTCGTAAAAAAACGTATTCTTGATAAAAAAGTCTGCATGGTTCAACACTTAAAATGCAACCATCAGATATCATTTTTTTTAAGCCGTATACGAGGTTTGTCAAAAAATATGATTTTTGCTGAAAAGTACCTTAATTTTTGACAAACCTCGTACACGACTGATAAAATTTGATATACAATAGTTGTATTTTAGACCATGCTCGACTTTTTATGAAGAATAATTTTTTTCTCAATATTAATAATAAAAAAGTTTTTTATATGCCGCCAGCTTACGTAAAGAGTTAGTGTTAGGTGTTAGAAAAATCCACGTGTTTTCAACGATATTAAAGAAGAATTTCATAATGTGTAATAACAAAAAATATATGTAAATAGGTATCTGTATCTGTAACGTGTGGAAGGTGGGTTACCCCACGGCATTTATGCCTCATTAGGCCCATTGTGCATCCTCCTGAGATGATAGGCACCTCCTAGTTCGTGAACCAGCCTACAGATTTTATGTAGTTGACAACGTCGCGAAGAGGTGCTTCTCTTATATCGGCCGATGTTAGCCGATACTCGCCGAACACAAATTTTCTAATAAATGAGAGCGTCGGGCAATCGTAAAGTATATGCTCGATGGTCTCACCTTCTTGTTCTCTGCAAAGTGCGGATTCTGACAGCCCCATGATATGGAGATGCTTTCGTACTTGGCAATGACCAGTCAGAATGTGACTAGGCGCAGATTCTGTCTAGTCATTGTCAAGTATTTGTTTGCTGCAGTCTTGTCAGGATAACTTAAGAGCTCCCTGGCAACTCTGCAGTTTCTTGTTTCATCCCATCTTTCATTGAATTTCACAAGGGGACGTTCTTTGATTAGGTCTGTCAATACCGATTTTGTCAGGCAAATAGAAGGGCCAGGTCCAAAAAGTATTTAGTTGGCTGCTTTCTTGGCTAGTGAACCAGCAAGACGGTTACCTTTAGATGCGGCGTGACCTTCGATCCATCTTAAGGTATTGTTGATGGATACTTCGGCCAAAGCTTTGCGACATTCTAGTACTAACCCTGAGTAAATTCGTGATGTGAATAGGTAATATTTGTAAAAATTGTAAATGTAAAAAAGAGCAAAATCGACAAAATCGACAAAATCGACAAAATCTACAAAATCGACAAAATCGACAAAATCGACAAAATCGACAAAATCGACAAAAATCGACAAAAATCGACAAAAATCGACAAACTCGACAAAATCATTAAAATAGGCGAATGAACTGAATGTTCGTAGTCATACAATCATAAGCAAAAAAAGACGAATTTGCGGAAACTGAGAGAAGAATCCAATTAATCAAATAGGTCCCCCCTGCTATACCGCGCATTAAATCGTCGAGCAGGACATTGGAAATCCCATGAAATTTTAAATGGGGTCAAAACAACAGAGCACTAAAACCCACATTCAAAGGAATAATTTTAGATATTTTTAATTAGCACATTTATATACAAGTTATCGCCGATTTCTTTTTAAATATTTCTCCTTTTTTATGGCCCTGTTTTTAGGAGCACCAGTCAAGGTAAAAGATGACTATTACATAAAGTTGTCATTTTAAAATGTGTGCTTTATTGTTACTAAAAACTCTATATCGAAATTATTAAAAGTGTATTCATAACTACAGGGCCATAATAAAGGAGAATGATTTAAAAATAAATCAACGATAACTCGTAAACAGGCTATTCAAAAATATCTAAGGTTATTGTTTTGAATGTGGGTTTTGGTGCTCTTTAATGAACCTAATATAATTTTTCTCTAAAATAATTAGGGAAGCCAATAATTAACTCCATTTAATGCACAGGGTGTCCCGAAATTAGACGGTCATATTTTAACAATTTGATATACATCCTAAAATAGGAGTAAAAGTTCATATAAACATAGGTCCGAAAACTTTTCGTCTCCGAGATACAGGGTGTTAAAAGTGAAGTCCTGATGAAACATTTTAGGACGCACAATTTTCAAGAGAAAGGCATTTGAGAATGTCATGATAAGTTCGATAAGTTATTTGAAAGTGCAAACAATAAGTAGTAGGCCTGTGGAATCAAAAATTTTATTTTTTTCAGCTTTGAAAAACCAGTGACTTAAGAAATTTATTTAGTTTTAATTGTTTTTTAAATGATCATTTTATAAAAAAACTTGTTTTTTCCAAATTATTAATGAGAATTAATTTCTTTAACTGTCGACGTTTAAACTATTTATTTAAACTAATTTTACCCTAAGACCCCCTAATTTACCTACCTATGAAGATGATTAAAAACTGGGGTATAGTCCTTTAAATATAGCGTAAAAAGTTTAGCATCTGTACCCAATTTCACTTAGTTATATTTAAACGTTTAGAAAATATTTACAAAAATGTGTCATCAAGATTTAATTCGAAAACGAACGTTTTCAGACCTATATTTATGGGAACTTTTACTTCTATTGTAGTATGTAGATTACGCTGTTAAATTATGACCGTCTAATTTCGGGACACCCTGTATACATAGGATTTCTTATGTCCCGCTCAACGATGCATCACCCGGCATATCTATTTATTTTTCCAAATTTCAAAAGTGAATTAAAATTAAAATGTAAAAAAAAAGATTGTAGGAAGTTATGTTTTTAGGAAAACATTTATTTTGATATGATACAACAAATTATATTTAAAATAAAAGAAATTGCAGTTTGAATTAAAATATTGTTCCTATTTTTAAGTAAACAATTATTGTTTGACTGAAACAATTAAATTTTAATTTAAAATGTTTTGAAATTTTATAGAAATCAAATTTCTTAATGGACAACTACAGTTTGGTGGCCCTAAACCTTTTTTAGAGTGTACGAGAGTGAATATAAAGAGGATTTTTTATGCACCATGGGGTGAAGGGCAGACTTTTGTACGATGTTGGAAGGGATGAATAAAGGGGATTCCATCCTTAGGGGACGACCGCGCACCAGCGTTCCTTTAGTCATATCACGATGTCAGACCTACTTCCGTTGCGCACTGGATCATTATCCAATTTCAAGATAGATAGCTAGATAGATGATGTAAAACCATAAGAAAGGTTGAGAAGACTTCTAGGCACATTTTGACTAAAATAACATTAAGGAGACTCATATTTACAAATATTAGAATAATTTAAAAATGTTGCAGACAAAAGTCGGTTTTAAGATAAAATTATTTTTGAAACTATATATTTTTATTTTTTAAGCATAACACTGTTCACTTTTGCAAAGCATGGCTTAATTTATTTTTTTAGTTAGTATTAGGACAGAGTAGTAGACTCCATAGAAAAATAAAAAGAGAAGGTTTGAATAAATGGCGGGATTTGTTTCCTTGTTGGTAGTTGAACCGTAAGCGCTTAGCGCGCTGCTATCACTAAATTCAAACCGGTTTTACACCCACAAAAAAATATGTTTTCAAAAATAATGACAAAGAAATCAATAATTTTACTGATTTACCCCTTTAAATTTCACTTTGCTATAATGTGTGATCAAATACAGGGATAATCGCTAATAAATTTAAAGTTAAAGATAAATTTAAATATTATTAGGTGGTGTAAATCTGGCTTTGAAAATAAATTAGGTTATGTTGCTATAAATATGTCAGCCTGATATTTTCATTTTCAAATGCAGGTGATATTTTTTTCAAATGTAGGTGAGTAAATTGTATTAATTAAGTGTAAGTTAGATTTAACTAATTTAACTATAGGCAGGTTCTTAAGAAAATCATTAACTTCTGATTCATTTAAATTTCAATTGCAGAAGTAAGTATTTTTCTCACAAAATTAACAAGAAAGTTTATGTTTTTCCTGCTATTATTACTCTAGAGATAAATGGATCCACATTTTAAACATTTGCGGTCAAAAAAATGAAAGGAGTTGTGAGCGAAATGTGTGAAGCCAATTTACAAACAAATATTGTAGAACCCGAGATAGAACCTCATCTTAGTTTTACTTATAAAGACCATGATGAAAAAAGGCGAATGATTTGTGCTCAAAAAGTTATTGTTCAATTTTTGGGTGATATTCATTATTATATTTATCAAATAATACCCAAATATGTTCAATAACTTATATGCTATTTAGGTCAACTTGTTAATTTTTGCATAGTTCACCTATTAAGATCATAAATCAGATGTTTTCTATTATTATTGAAATTTTAATACCTTTTATTGCAAGAAAAATGTAAGAATTTAAAAAGGTTATAACTCGTGTTTATTTTTAATTTTAAGATACACACTGCACCTTTATTTTTGTTTTGTTTTAGATATTCCCCGGTATGTATATTTTTGGAATGTGCATAAATGTGTTTCTTAATTAGGGTGAGTTTCAAAGCCCACCTGTATTGAAGCTGGAGGCTTATTGTAACCGAAATAGGCATTACAACTATTCTAGATTGAAATAGATGGAAAAAGGCCTTAAAGGGACAATAAGTATAAGAATATTAGAATTAGAATGATTTGTCCTTGGATTAATAAGGGATATTTAAAACATTAAAACAATTGTGTTTATAAATTAACTACTTTGACTGTTTATAAAAACTATATCGGGTTTTTTCAGTAATTTAGTGTGTGATATAGTGCTTGTTATGTTCAAAATATGCAGTTAGAAGATAATGAGACACATGTAATTACATGGTAATTCTAAATAAATTAAACTTGTTAAAAATGTGTTTTATTTTTCAACTAATTTTATTTTTCAGTTAAAACAAGTGACATTTTCCATTTTTCAACATTTACCTACAACAAAATTCACTAAACTTATTGTTTGTTTAGTAGTTGTAAGTAAAAGTTGTCAAATAGTAAAATGTTACTTTAAATTGCTTCAAATATCTACATTATCAAACCCGCCAATTTTTAAATCGCTTTAGTTAGTAGTGTTCTACTCTATCGACTGAAACTGACAGGTGTAGTTCAACCGTAAGCGCTTAGTGCGCTACTGTCGAGGTCAAGCAAACTTGTTACCAACTATTTACATGGAATCCGACCCCCGTGGTAGACTATATTTATGTGGAATCATAATAATATCGCTATAAAAATATTGCCTTTAAATAAGATCTATTACTTTTTGTAGAGTCAAAAACAACAAGAATTAAATAATAATACTAATTGCCTAATTCATTATTAAAGATAAAAACATCATTATAATGAATATCCAAGGGAATTGGGCGGTATTTCAGGCACTGTTATTTTAATTATGGTAAACTGACATTCTTAACATATTTTACTATATTATTTTCTAGAAAAGATATTAAAATATTAAATATCTTAATGATTAGAAGAAATATAACTTCATTTAAGTGAATTTTACTAAGTACGGTAATGTTTAATGTGTGAATAAAAACTGACGAGATTGTCCAACTCTACTTTTTCTCCAAGGATTTACACGTAGGTAATAATATAAAATGATATTGTGATGACTGATTAAAATTGAATAAATTAATAGAAATCGTAATTATTTTAAAAAAGAAGGAAACCATAAAAGGAAAGAGATCTGCTTCATCACTAGCTAGTCCATTCTTGACATTATAGTAAAGAATTACATTACGAATTTTGGTATTTATGTCAACTTTGTCAAAATTAAGAATGAGGAGAAATATTGGGTGGTTCTCTAACTGAAGGATGATTTGGTGAGAATTATTGACTTATAGGAATACAAATTTCTTTGATTTTGAAAAATAATACTGCTTGAAAACTACACGAGTTCCATTATTTGTTAATATTATTCAACGAATAATCTCTATCAAATTATATATAAAAATAATTAATTTTCAAATAAAAATCATTAATGACAAAAGTACCCAGGCAGCAGACTGACGACATTTTGACGACATTTTTTGGTAATTTTTGGTCATCGACGTCATGTTACCAAAAAATGAGGTGATTATGACGTCACTTCTTTAACGTCTTTTTGACTTCACAAATTAGACGTCAGCGTGACGTCAATTTATTGTCACTATTAAATTAAGGTTTATATTAAACGTGATTTCAATACATTTTATTTATGTAAAATAATATGGCCTAAACAATTATTTTTTAAAACTGTTAGGTTTATTCACGTTTAAATCTGGCGCTTAAATGCATAAAGACTGATGACACCACGTGACACATGACTGCGTCTGTATATGGTTATCGGTCTGTGGAGTATGGCTCGTGTGTGTTCGAGCCGTTCGAGCAAGCACGAGAACGGTATCGTAGATTGTTGCATTGGCCATGTGTAATATGGTGTGTGTGTGCATCGTGGATCGTGGACCGTGTGCACTCAGGATTGTTGTTAAAAGTTAAAAGGGTCAGTGAAAAAAGTTATATCAGTATCCACCCAGCATAAGGTATTTTTATATCTATATTACCCTTATTCTTTAATGATTTTATATCTTTCACATTCATAGGATGTTTCCTAAAATGTTCCCAGGTTCGTGAAATAGTATAAAATGGCGGCACTCAGAAAAATCATTGTGCCAAACCAAAATAATAACGAACAAGTTGGCCACATTTGGAGCAGTTGGATTTATATAAATTAATGTTTTTTGTCAATAAAACTTCATGTATTTAAACTTTTTTCTTTTTAATTATAATTATTTCATTTTCTAATTTTGTTTTATTAGTGACCCACAGTTCCTATAGAGAAGTTACAAAGGAGTAACAATATCAAATGTAACGTCATGGTGACGTATCAAATAAGTATAAAGAATAACGACAAAGGTAACATTATAACAACGTCATAAACACGTCATATTTAGACGTGAAGAGGGTGTCTAAATATGACGTCATTTAGGCTGTGACATATTCATGTCATTTTACCGTCATTATTACGTTAGTTTTCAGAGGATAAATGACGTCTTGTATGACGAAAATAAGATGTCATAATGACGTCAGTCTGCTGTCTGGGTATCAAGGTAAGTGTTCCAGACGGCGATTATTGACAAGCTCTCACTGTCACGGATATTGGTAGTCTAACCACTACCAAATAAATGTATAAAAGAAATCAACTGTCAATAAAGCTTCTTTTCCTCACTCTGAACTTAAACGAGGTATAGTTTGATTTTACCTAATAACCACGCTCCTATTTTCATAAGATAATCATCACTTCAAACTTCAAATAATAATATATTTACACGTAAAGTAAAACACTCACGAATACATTAAATTATTCATGGTACTCCCTCGAAAAAAAAAAAATACAAAATCGACCTATTAAGGTAATGGCTACCAAATTCCACCACTACTGTGGTCCTCAAAAAATAGGTTATAAAATAATTAAAGCAACTAGAAAGTTAAAATATAAATGTTTTGTAATCATGAGGATGTCAATAAAATATTTAATATAAAAGAAAGCTATTAGAAAAACTAAATGTAAATCTTGTCAGGCATATGGGCACACATAAATATATTGTTCAAAGGAACCAAGGTGCATTAGATGTACATGGAAACATTTAACAGTGGAGTGTGATAAACCAAAAACTGCTCCTCCAAAGTGTGTCTATTATGGAGAAGGCTATTTATTGTAAAAGAATAAACAACCTAAAAGATAATCCTGCTTATTGCTTGCATTTATAGACCTGTGGATGAATTATTGATATTTAACAAGAAAGTAATCAAAACATGATTATTAAATATTTTTTTTTTGTAAATTATGTACCTCCACTTTTAATATTTCTTATATTTTTTTGAGATTGTCTCTATTGCATTTTTTTCTAGTCATCCCTGTAGACAAATCAATTAAACAGAAAATAACTCTTTGTGAGAGAAATGATGTTTAAGTATCAACAACATTTTTAAATGTTATAATTTACGTTAATAATATATGTTTTTGTTAAAAACTTCTATTAATCAAAAAACTGTATAGGTACCTAAAATGGATTAAAAAAGTTTATTACATCTAAAGTTTGTAGCATAAATGGTCGTTTAAATCGTTGTCACAATGATAATAAAAGTAACGTTTCCTTCTCATTTTGTAAATATATATGCAGTTGTTCATAAAATCGGAAAAATATGTGGAAGTATAGTAGGTATTACGATATGTTCCATAAAATTGGAACCATGCGGAATTTTTTTTTTAAATATTACGCTTGGAAATAAACAGCTTATTGAAAAACTTAAAATAGCCCATATTTCAATCCGGTATACTTGAAAATGGATGTACCTACTTCACCCGTAACAAACTTACCATAGAGGGTTCCTACTTTTTCCAGTATTGCTATTTCTTAAACGGCAACAGATAGAAAGTTGGTTAAATAAGACAAAAATTGCGCAGTTTTATGCTCATTAAAATGGTTATAAGAAACCTTTGATATCTTCAGGGATACTCAAAATATCGGACCAAAAATTGATGAATTTAAAGAAATGACTTCACCTTCGTGTGATATTACCATCATATCCACTCTTGTTGTACAAACGACTATTTTCCACGTCTCTTTTTTTATGAAAACCATCGCATGTTTGATAATTTTCATATTATGAATAAATGCTAAGATTTGAACTAATTTAACAGGAAATAATTAAAATAATAATTCATACATATAAATAAACAATTTTGTGAAACTATAATTGTATAAAAAACGAAATTTCCACCATCTTTTTTAAATTTTTTTTTTTTTAATAATATACTTTTAAATACTAATTACTGACAATGGATTTGGGTATAATCTTGTGTGCATTGAAGGTAATTTAGAGGCGAACAGGGCCGCCGAGAGCCAGGCCAGGCCCCAGGACAATTCTCTAGATCGGGCCCCGTGACAAAAAACAGCTCTTCAAACAAAAACTTTTCCTCTTCTAGTTGAATTGAGTTTCTAAAAAAAAAATCCTCAATTTTTTCTCTGCTTCAATTGCTTTTTCCAAAAAAAAAGCTCCCCAACCAAAAACTTCCCCATCTCGTCTTGTGGTCCAATTTCTCAAACAAAAAAAATTCTTCGGCCCCCTTTATACCGCTGCCGGGCCCCGGGAATTAGTCCCGGCTACCCCCTCTAGTCGGCCCTGGAGGCGAAAAACAAAAAGTTAAATCCTACAAGATATCGATATCTCATGATATATCGCTGGTTTGCAAGAACAACGACGCAATTAAAAATAGTCAATATCACAGTATAACGCTTTTAAATTTATAAATGTTTTATTGCATATTTTAAAATGTAGGGAATTTAACCATAGGTTACGTTTACTAATTAATAAATAATATATAGCAGTATCTGTAGGCTGGCTCACAAACTAGATGCCTATCATTCTAGGCGGATGCACAATGGGCCTAGTAAGACCTAAGTGCCGTGAGGTAACCCATCCTCTACACGTTACAAATACAGATATATAGCAGTCAGATATCGGTCATAGTTCTTGTGTGGTGAATTATAAAATAGCAACTTATGTCATTGTTGTCTAAATTTAATATAATTGAGCCTCGTAAATAACAAATGAAATACATACATTATTATAATTTTATAAAAAAATAGACACAACTATACTTTTAAAACAAAAGTCAAACAGTAGTCTTCGAAATGTGTTAGTATTCTTGAAAAAATAACACAAATTATTATGGTATAACGCGTTTGCAATTTTATAAATCTAGTTTCGACGTCGACCTTGCAACTGAAATGAGCCTATATTAGTGATACATATTAGACTTGTTAGTCGCAAAGGAGTAATGAGCCTGTTTAGAGAACATTGGCCAGAATTCGACATTCCTTCAGTTTTCTTGATAAAATATGTGATTTCTGTATATTTAGTGTAATTCTAAAAAAAAATTGAATTGCGTCGTTATTCTCGCAAACCAGCGATATTTGCGATTTAAAATATTTTTTTCAATTCTATAGTTCGGGACCAATGTTGCCAGAATATATTTTTTTAATGTACCAGATTTGTCTAAAAAATGTACCAGATTGCATAAAAATGTACTAGATTCTATACAATTACCAGATTTTTCTCTCGAACAGCTTTTAAACCATTTTTTATCTCTTAAGCTATTTTTAAACAATATTTTCTCTTGATAAATTTCTAACTGCAATTTTTAATTTTTAACACCTTTTTTTATATCTCTAGCAATGGTTGTACAATATTTTTTGTACAATTTTTAACACTATTTTTGGTAGGATTTCCCACTCGATCATTCACTGTTGGGTTCTAATTAACAGTGCTGTTCCTAAAGTGGCGCTGGGAAACAGTAACAAATCCTACACAGAACACGAGGCTAATGGCCTTAGTAGTCGATGCCGATGACACCAAATAAAAAAAACAGCATTTTTTACCTCTCAAGCTATTTTTGAACAATATTTGATCTCTCGTGCAATTTTTGAACAAAATTTTAACAATTTCTAACACTATTTTATCTCTCCAGCAATTTTTATTAACATTTTTTTTCTTTCTAGCAATTTTTAAACAATGTTTTATCTCTCGAGAAATTTCTAACAGTATCTCTCGAGTCAATTTTGAACAATATTTTATTTCTCAACAAATTTTTCAATAGTAATTTATCCCTGTAGCAATTTTTGAACACGATTTTAACAATTTATAATACTATTTAATCTCTCGAACAATTTATAAATATTTTTTATCTCTCATTAAATTTCTAACAGTATTTTTATCCTTAGAGCAATTTTTTAACAACATTTTACCCCTCAAGCAATTTCAAATACTATTTTATCCATCGGCCAATTTTTAACACCCTTTTTTACCTCTCAAGCTTTTTTTGAACAATATTTGATCTCTCGTGCAATTTTTGAACAATGTTTTATCTCTCGAGAAATGTCTACTATTTTATTTCTGAAGCGAAGCAATTTTTAACAACTATTTTAATTTCTCTGGCAATTTTTGAACAATATATTTTACACTTCAAATGGAACATACGCTGAAAAAGTACTAGATTTTGCTTCGATTGTACTAGAGTACCAGATTCTCAGAGAATGTACTAGATCTAGTACAATTGTACTAGACTGGCAACACTGTTCGGGACACACTGAGAATGCAGTATGGGCAGGCATGAGAACTGTATTTTTAAAGGGGTAGCGTCACACTGTGTTGCCATCTTTCCGATAGATGTGACAGGGTCGGCCTAGTAGTAGTCAATGTTATTAAAGCATGTATTCTTGGTTGTTGCATATATGAAGAAGATCGTTTGTCCTTCTTGATGTCTAATTGGACGGCTTTCTGCAGAAAGGAAGCAACCCACAAATTTCTGATTTTTAGACGTTCGCATAATATTGCATTAAAAACCGTAACCTTTACTGCAAAAACAAAATCCAGGCCATATTCTTGTACTTAGCCAACAAACCAACCGATTAAATTGGTTAAGCAAGGAACCTGCCTGCAGAAGCAATCCAAGCGGCTTGGTTGCTTTCTGCATAATAGAGAAAAGAGTTGGTGACAGTTCGTTATTTGGTTCTCTGTGAGAGTGAATGTGAAGTATTAAAAATAGGAAAACGACTATTTTAGTGATACAATATGAATGATAATATTAGCATATCTCAAAGAATTTTTCTGATGACAAAAGCTATTGGATAAGAGAAGGAAAGTCCAAGCTTCGGTCAGTTAAACCGTGTATAAAGATAAAAGTAAGTTTTTTAAAAACACATATGATACTTCCTGATAAAAAAAAACAATTTTTAATGTTTCTAAAAAAAAAAATATTGAAATAGATATCAAAAAAACAAATGGGTCGTCCGGCATTATTTAAAGACTTGCTAATACCACTGGGGCTTGATGGAGAAAGTAAAATATCCAAAGATGGAGGACAAAAAAAATCTGTGATGCACATAATTCCGAACGATTGCCTGCAATTTTATGAACATATAAACGGCATGGAATAAAATACAAAGATAGAGAGAAGCCGACCCACAAATACCAAAAAATTTAATAAAATATATGCTTTTTTAAATATGTGATGCTAGCGTCACAATAGTCAGACGTTCAGCCGCCGATCTACACCAACGAAAATTGTGATTTTTAATATGATTTGTTATTTAGTCAATAACGATAAACTGAGTGTGACTGCAGCAGTTAGTCGTGCTTCCAGAATGAGTGGGGGTCAGTGAAACACAATATAAATATTATGAGGGTTTTAAGAGATTATTAAAAGAAATTGTGCACAATTGTTTTTTTTTTAACAGTTCACCAACTTTGAATGAACGCCGACTATGTTAAACAATGGTTTGAGAAGTCCTAACTTACCCAAAAATGGGCGAAAGAAAGTTGTTGTTATTGATAACGCATCGAATCATTCGCGTAAATTTAGTTTTTCAGCTACCTCATGGAACAAACCCGAAATAACACATTGGCTGTTTGAAAAAAAATATATATATATTTGACGATGCCTATTTAAAATCTGAAATGCTTGAAGTTGCCAACGCATACAGAGAGCAATACGACAAATAAAAGATTGAAAAATAGTTGCAAAATGCGGGGTAACTGTTTTACGCTTATCATCGTATCATTGCGAGATTAATACGATCCAGATGGTATGGAATCAGGTAAAGCACTATATTGCTGTGAACAACTTTGATTTTAAGACACAGGATGATCGTTCATTAATAGATGAAGCAAATGAACATGTCACCGAAAAAAATGGCATAATTGCGTTGGACTTGTCAGAGAAATAATGGCAAATGAAATGTTGGTGGCTGACAAAACAACGTTGATGAACTTATTATAAGAGTAAATTTTGTAAACGATGACTTACAATGACTTATCTAATGCGTAAAATTTGTTTTTCTACACCCGTATTATAATAATGCACTTATATGCCCATAATCCGTTTCATAATGATACCCATTATGATACAGATTTTTCATTACGATACAGATTTTTAATCAATAGAAACCTACAATTTTTCAATCAAGCATGCTGTTTGACGTTTGTCCTAGGTTCCTATGTAATTATTTTAGTTGTCAAAACGTATTAAATTTTCGTAGGTAGCTAAACTTCGATAATTATAATATTAAAATGTCTGATATTAGCGATATAGAAGACTCCTCCACACATATCGGAGAAAGCAGAAAATACAGTACAAAATATTTTACCGCAAAAATCTAGGGAAATACCAATACCTGAAGTAATACCATTAATTACAATTTTGTAGAATTTTTTATAGAAATACGAGTAATTACTGTTATTGTGTTCAATACCAATATAAATATAATATTTATAGGTCTTGATTATTTATCGGGTGTAGAAAAAATAGCGTATGCAACTCTCATGTAATGGTTATTAAAACACTCGCATAAACCATACGAAACTCGCCTTTGGCTCGTTTCGTATCCCGGTTAATGCTCGTGTATTAATAACCATCATTACATGATCGTTGCATAATATACTATTATTTGTTAATTTTAAAATTTATTGTTTTTTATTTATTAATGGCTGGACCTGTTTTTTTTGCTGGTCCCAGCATAGCGACCACTGGCAACGGCGCGCTTCATAAAACTTTATACTGCATTCTCAGTGTGTCTTGCACTATAATTACTTTCCTATATTCATACATTTCTAAAATTAGTCAGACACCGCTACCCAAATAAAAGAAAATAATTTTGATAAAACTTGTAAAGCTATAAATTATCAAACAGGTTTAATCTTACACCCTTATACCGTAATATTGCATAAACGATGCACTTTAATTCTGGATAACTATTTCCTAATATAAAATAATTCTTTTGGGATTTATTAAATTTAAAACTATGTAGTTTGCTATATTTTTATAGTGCCATACAGATGGAGTGTATAATATTCAGTAAAACAATATCTGAAAATATTAGAGGTCGTATAGGCTAACTATCACCATTTGTTCTTTAATTCTGATAAGAAATTGGTGTAGCATATCTTCTACATTAGGCAAATAGATTCTTTAATACCGTTGCAAACCTGCTACAATGTGAATTTGGTCAACTGATATTTTTGTCAGTTCTGAAATACATAAATAAATATTGCTCGATTTTTTTATAATAAGAGTAAAGGTTAACAAAAAAAAACTAATTACGAAAGAAGAGTTAATATAGCAGACCATCTAACCGATATTGTTGTTTTATTTTAAATTAAAGTTATTAGCATTTGGTATTGCTCTTTGTTGAAAAATATTTTGTGAGTGGTATACTATATGTTAATATATGTTAATAAAAAGCCTTAAAAAATTATTTTACTTTATTTTTTTTTGTATTTTTACAGCAGTTTAGAGCTAACAGTAACTTTGATAAATTTCGTATATACAATTTAAAAATTGGTATAAGGATTAATGAACTAATTCCGAAGTTGTTTAAAATATACATACATTAGTGATTTCCATCCATTGTAAAAATGAATGGAAATGAATGAATAAATGGCCTCTGTTGAAGTTTATTAGGCTCATAAATTTAAATAAAGGTTCTTGTAACCGACTGATAATCTTTTATTTTATAATGGAAGATTTCTCTATTAGGCAGTATCATTAGATTATATCATAATTTTTTGTGGTGTCATCGGCTTCAACTGCTAAGGTTATTTCGCCTCGTGTTCTGTGTAGGCTTTGTTACTGTTTCCCAGTGCCACTTTAGGAACAGCACTATTAATTAGAACCCAACAGTGAATGGTCGAGTGGGGAAGCCTACCAAGGCATCAGAATTAATTTTAAATAATTAAATTATTTATCGAAAAGCCAAACGTAGTTTAAATGACATTTCAAGACTTTCCGAACCGTAGGATGTTTTAGCCATTTTGCAAAGAAATTGCAGTGTTCTGGTCCTATTAGGTAAATCCAAATTTTGGGTTTAAAACATTTTTAATAAGAGCTCAAATACATAGATTTTAATTTAAACAACAAAATATCAGTGCGTATTTTCCCGAGCTAAGTGATAAACCTACACACGAAGCGGCGTTCCCAAATTATTATTAATTCAGTGACATATTTACATTATTATTAACGTTAGTCAAAGATTTTTTACAGTTTCTTTTATTATTCTATATACCTTCTATCAATCACCTGTAACTTCCACCTCTTACATTACCGAAAATTGTAGTTTATCTTATCTTTCATTATGGTACATATTCAGTTTGTTATGTAACTGAATTCAGACCAACTATAACATTTTGTTTCATGTAACCGCTGAAAATTGATTTGTCTACAGGAATATCGAACAGTATAAACCACCAACTATATAATTATTATAAAATGTAAACAAATAACGAAAAACTCAAAATAAACCATGTCAACAATAATGAAAAATATTAACAGCTAACTATACATTTTTTAATTGCACTGAATCAGATTTGATAATATTCTGGAGTATAATCGTTCGCTAAGTTACTTAAAAAATTAAAATCAGACGAACTGTTACTACTCTCTCCCGGAATCGCACCTTGGCTTTGATTCTCGCCTGAGTAAAACTGATGAAAATTGTTATAGTTTTCGTTATTTTCCGTAGGAACACTAGCCGGTGGTGTCATTATTCCAGCTGTAGTGTTGTTTGTTGCTGGGAAAACTTCTGGTGACATGTTGTAACCCGGATCAACACCTGAAAAAAATCACAAGTAAGAAAACGGGAATCACTTAATAAATATGTTTAAAAAGCAATCGTAAAATAATATTAGAAGTCCGTAACTTTAAATTGAAACTTTATATCTAAAGAGGCTAACAACGTGAACCATGGTATAAAGGAACCGCTTGCCTCTAGCCTCTAGCCTATACTATATGTTGTAACTAGTTAAATGTTTTTTTCTTTATAATATTGACTATATTATATATGAAATTTCCTTGCGTATCCTACTCACTGTTTAACCCTATACAACTTATATTACTTAAGTCAGCATTATTGGTTGTATAGATAGAAAATTGTTATTAATACACACCGCTTTTTGTTAGGTTATGACGGATAGTTATGCATCTTGATAGTGTAACGTTAAACATTTAAAAAACTTTGCTAACGTTTGTTTTTTTAATGTTGAATTTACCAAATTGATCTAAAATTGTCTTATTATTTGTTGTGATACCTTATAACTTTTAGTAGGTATGAATAGTACAGTGTGAGTTGCTGTGTATAAAGTTTGGCCTTTGCTCAAAAAGCCTTTATTATTGGACTAATGTAGGATAATGGTCCAGGTAGTGTTTTTAAAAAACTACCCCAAAACCGTTTCTATAGGTACACTTTTTTAAGTTTTTTATTATTTTATGGAATACCATTGATTTTTCAAAAAACAAACAAGAGTACCATTTTAAAGAGCATACAATTTCCTATATTTTAATGTATCACTTGTTAAATTCGTAAAACTACTCCAAAATAATTGTCAAAGCTGTGTTCTCATTATAGTATCAGAAAAAATGATGTAACTTAACGAAAGAACACTTAAAATACACATTTTTATATAAATAATTATTTATTAAGAAAATAAAGTTACATAATTTAAAAAAATTACCTTAAGCGTTGTCTGAATACAGAGAACGACTTAAGCTAAGATTTTAAACATACACATTTGCACCGGAAAGTTTATTTTTTTTACAACTGCTATATTTAGAGTAACCTTCTTGAAGCTATATTTAATTAGTTCCTCACAATCTTTAGTGATCTGGGGAATGGATATCCATTTTGGGATAAATTTGTTCTCAGAAGATTTTAGCCAGCCACAACCACATATGGATCTGGAGCATCAATCAGTGATTAATTAGCAGTACAAAGCTCTTTTACAAGTTTTAATGCCTAGGTTAAAATTTTGTACCAATAAAATAAATTAATAAAATATATAATATATAAAATAATCTTTAAATTTTAATTTTTGTGACATTTTGAACGCGTTTTTCTAGATTCTGTTTCACGAGCAAATTCATCAAAAGGCATATTATCTACATTTTTCTGTATCCTTTGTAATTGTAGCTTAATAAACACCTAGTTATATTTCTTTAGCTTGTATAACACACATTTTTAATTCTTGTTACATTGCATTTGAATAATTAATCAATTCGCCAATAGCTGTTTGTTTTTCTTGTACTTTCTGGTGAATATTTATAGAAATTTGATTTGAAATTTGAAATATTATATACTTTATTGAGTTAAGTAAAAAGGCATCTTACGTTGGTGGGATGGTTTCCGGGTTGTTACTGCGGTAAAAAATATCTCCTCTCTTAGCCGATTTTTCACCGAAAATTTTAACAAAGAAAGTTTAGAATATGCTAAATATTGGTGAGTTTAATTCAAGAGTTGTAAATGGTTTATTTAAGATTTCATACATTGAAGATACAACAGAATTTCCTGCTCTTTGTAACGCCAGGAATGCGTTGTTATCTCCTGCTCATTAAATATATGGATTCATATCCTGTCAGGATTGTATAAAGAAAATCAAAGCAATTTAATGGTTTTTGGTCCTTTCTGGTTCCTAGTCACATATATATTGAACAATCAGGTAATAGTATAAGATCCGGGGGCTGATTTCTGCGGTGATCTTTATTTTTAATGAAACCTAATTTAAATGAATGACCGATAACAATATAATATATTGCCGTCAGTTTGCCTATCAAAATATCAAAATAATAATTATTTAATAATGTAAAATCAATGTCAATTTTATTGTCTTCGTTAAAAGAAACGTCAAAAATTATAACGCTTTACCTACTAATTTTTGTTTCATTTACTTTGAGAAGGCATTTAATGTGCTTACTGCTTTTTCTATTAAATATTCAATATTCAATATTACGCCTACGTGAACGTCATTTGTGCCTACCAAATTTCAACAAAATATCAAAAGTAGTTTCAATGAACTTAAGAAAAAAATTTGCTCAAAAATAAACGAGGATTCTTAAAAATAATTTTGGTTCTTAGAAAAAGCAGTGGCGTAACATTTTTTTCTTTAAAACTATTCAGTTCAAACCCCGTACGGATGTCACTGGTAAAAATTTAAAAAAGTCGCGAACGTCAAATAATGCTGCTTATTGATTAAAAGGTGTGTACAAAATTTCATCAAAATATCAGGAGTGAAAGAAAATGATGAAAAAAAATTTGTTTTTCTCAAAACTGTAACACCCTGTAGCCTGTAGCTAAAAAGTTTACGACATATGTTAATATTGACTACTCTTTTTAAAATTACCCGAGTCATACCCTTAAGTATCGGCACTTAGTTATTAAACACCCTGTATATACCAATCGATAGGAAATTTTATGTTCTATAAATCAATACTCTTGTTTTTTTTTGACATGTGGAAAAAATCCAGAAAACCAAAAATGTACCTTTGGGGTGGTTTTGGGTGGTTTTAGTTGGTTTTGGGTGATTCTAGGGTGGCTTAAGGGGTGGTTTTGGAGTGGTTTTGCGGTGATTTTATGGTGGTTTTCGGAGTAGCTTTCTCAAGAAGATACATGTGCCCTTAGCCTACGTTTATTTTTAATCCCCCATTAAACACTTTTTAAGTAAAGGCCAAACTCACAACCCATTTTTGATTGGGAATTCATAACTACTATTTATCTTTGCTTATTATTTATAACCCTCGTCATAATATAACTAGGTCCCCAAATATTTTGTTTTACGAATAGATTCTGGGTGTTACATTTAGTAAGGAACAGTCTGGAAAGGAGAGGAGGTAGTCGAAATGTCGATAACTTTTTTAAATTGCGTTCCGTTACTAAGACGGTGATTCACTATTGAGGCTATTTTTTGGTAAAATATATTCACTAGACTAGTCCTGTGGTATACGATTTTTTTTCATTTATTGCCTTTAAAATCATTAATTATTCGAGATAAAATAAAAAAATATGAGAAAAAGTTTATTAGAATCTAATCCTATACTACTTTTAATAAGCTCATTTTTCATTAAAAAAAATGTTTACGAAACCACTTCTGCATCATGCCTAATTGGTGTCGTATATTGCACTATAACTCGTTAAGAGTTAGAGCTACAAAATAAAATTTATTGAAAAGTTGTTTACAGTTGAACTATTCTAAAAAAAATATGTTTATAAAACGACCCTTATAGCACAATTCGTACTGGGAGTTCAAGTAGTGTGATCGTTTGTTGTTTACTCAGGAGACAGTTCTTAAGCAACCCTGATAAAATTCTGTTTTGAATTTATTTTTGCGACACCTACAGGCCGAGCACATCTTTTTTGGATTTTAATAAAGTTATAGACTAAGAGTCAGACCTATGTTATAGTATAAAGGTTAGATTTTTGATCAAAAAATCTTAACCTTCATACTATAACGTAGGTCTGGCGGTCGCTGGCTCTTAATCTAATAACCAAGAATTATGGAAATCTTTCTCCAATATTCTCTTGTTTCATTCTTCAAAGATTAAAACAACAAGGAGTTCTTAAAATGGTATAAGAAAGTGAATTTAATACCCTTTATAGCAAAACGGGATGGAAACAACATCAAATAAACCAAGTTAGAGAATTATTTTGGGAGCCTGGAAGCCAAGAAGCCATGGGCTATTTGGACCTCTAGAAGAGTGTTTACAATATTTAAATTTAAACGAAATGGTAATAAATACCGTAAATACCGGCCTGTACCACCTACTTTTCAAGATATTTTACTAATTAACGTTAAAAATTGTAAACAATACTCACAGAATTCGAATGTTGATCTCTTATATATTCATTATTTAGCTCAATGAAAAAACATCAATCAAACACCTTTGCTTCACAGACGGTCTAGAAGAAATAAAAGAAATAGTAAATGAACTCGGCACATCATGGTCAAAGATGGATTTCCAAAAATGGATGAAAAAGCTAATAATACTTCAAATGTAATAAAATAGAACCAGCGTAAAATAGATGAGGTTAATAAAAGATGATATTAACTCATGTGTATAATAACATCTTGAGCCCAAATATAAACAAAACTGGGACAGTCAATTTAAACTGTTCTTAAAGATTTAGGAATATTATCGATGTTCTTGAAATAATCATAAACTTGCAGGTTTAATCAAAGTAAAAGATATGCGTGGATCATTGACTTGAATCTAGATTTTCGATTTTCGAAGATTACGGAGTCCAAATCACCCGATGGCTGGGATTTTGGCTAATTAATTTAATTAGTAAAAAAAAAAAACTAATTCAAATGGATAGATATTAACGACCCATTCGACTATTTACTAATAAAGTGGCGCTAAGAAACAATCGCAAAGCCTTCCTCATAACGCTCATTAATGCATAAATCAATAAATCATATTTACACTGATTGGGTAGATATTACCAACGTTATAATGCTAGAAAGAAACATTAAAACTATAATCGTCTTTAATTACAACAATGAAAAGTCGGCTAGTATAAATCAATGAAACAAAAAAAGAAGTTCTTGAAAATATTAACCGTAGACACAGTTCTTGAAAATATTAAAAATACAAACAAACAAAACTCTATATAGGTATATTCATACATATAATGACGTCAAATAAAAAAAGAAACAAATGTTTAAAAAAATAATGCTATTTGTATGTAAAAGCAAAACTACAAAGGACAGAAGCACAGTTTTTATTAAGTTGTTCGAATAGTTTATATTATTTAAAATTGTGGTTTTCCAAGAAGAAGAAAAATCAAATCACTATAGACTACTTTCAAACAACTAGAAAATATCGTAGGAATTCAAAAATTTCAGATGCTATTTTAATTTTAAATATAATCGGAATTAAAAAAAGGATGTAATTTGTACACACTTGCTCAAATACTTGACTATATTATATCTTATTTTAGGTTATCCTAAACAATCTCAAGAGCAGGCAGTTTCTTTAGTATTGAATAATGTGCTATAACTAAATCATTTATTTTTGTCAATTTTTAAAGCCAATAGCAACAAACTAGGATATTAAATTTAAAGGAATACAATTATAATTACCAATATTACCAAGGGTAAAATTATAAGTGGTACGATTATTACCGAAAATGTTTGGAATGTCACTAATGTCAGTTCCAAAGATGAAAATGCAACAAATGCGAGCACGAGTCCTATTTTCCAATTTCCAATGATTGAGATTATGTATTGGAATTTGTTGTATTATGACATATAATGTTGTATAATGATATATTGTTGAATGTTGTATATTGTTAGATATTGTTGTATATTGTTAGATATTGTTGTATATTGTTGTATATTGTTGTATATTGTTGTATATTGTTGTATATTGTTGTATATTGTTGTTTATTGTTGTATATTGTTGTATATTGTTGTATATTGTTGTATATTGTTGTATATTGTTGCATATTGTTGTATATTGTTGTATATTGTTGTATATTGTTGTATATTGTTGTATATTGTTGTATATTGTTGTATATTGTTGTATATTGTTGTATATTGTTGTATATTGTTGTATATTGTTGTATATTGTTGTATATTGTTGTATATTGTTGTATATTGTTGTATATTGTCGTATATTGTCGTATATTGTTGTATATTGTTGTATATTGTTGTATATTGTTGTATATTGTTGTATATTGTTGTATATTGTTGTATATTGTTGTATATTGTTGTATATTGTTGTATATTTTTGTATATTGTTGTATATTGTTGTATATTGTTGTATATTGTTGTATATTTTTGTATATTGTTGTATATTGTTGTATATTGTTGTATATTGTTGTATATTGTTGTATATTGTTGTATATTGTTGTATATTGTTGTATATTGTTGTATATTGTTGTATATTGTTGTATATTGTTGTATATTGTTGTATATTGTTGTATATTGTTGTATATTGTTGTATATTGTTGTATATTGTTGTATATTGTTGTATATTGTATATTGTTGTATATTATTGTATATTGTTGTTTATTGTTGTATACTGTTGCATAATGTATAATGTTGTATTATATTGTATAATCTTGTCTAATGTTGTATAATATTGTATAATGTTTAATGTTATATAATGTATAATGTTGTATAATGTTGTATAATGTTGTATAATGTTGTATAATGTTGTATAATGTTGTATTACGTTGTATAATGTTGTATAATGTTGTATAATGTTGTATAATGTTGTATAATGTTGTATAATGTTGTATAATGTTGTATAATGTTGTATAATGTTGTATAATGTTGTATAATGTTGTATAATGTTGTATAATGTTGTGTAAGGTTGTTTAATGTTGTATAATGTTGTTTAATGTTTTATAATGTTATTTTGTGTTGTATACTGTATAGTAATATACAGTGTCGACTATTGAACGTATTCCAATACGGCTTGCATTGGTGAATGTGAAAACAAATGAGGAAGAGAGTAACATCAGCTTTGCCAGTTTTTCGGCCCGCTCGCGTTGTAATGGTGACCAAGCTGGTAATGCAGATGTAATGCGTTTCCTGCTTGAATAAGTACTCTCTGTAGTTTTCACATGCACTTGTGCAAACCATATAAGAAAGCGTTCAATAGTATAATAAATAACAAAATTGCATTATATTGTATAAAGTTGTACGAATGTATAATGATGTATATTGAAGTTCTCCAATAAAATGAATAACGGCATTATTCATTTTTTGATAACCATTTTTAATAAAAATAATATTTAAAAATATTACTAACATTTAACAGGACTTGAAACATACCTGTAGCTGCACCTTGTGGTAAGTGATTAGAAGGATAATTGTTTTCATAATAGCCAACTTTTGATGGATATTCCGCAGGAGTTTGATGTTTATTAACAGGAATAACTGCGTCTGAAGGATAATAATTTCCTGTATGTTCATGGTTTACTTGAACCGAATTATGCATGTGATTGACCTCGCTACCATCATTACTATAACCGTATCCATAGTGATTATACCCAGAATGCTCTCCGTAACCTTGGTTATAGTTATTTTGCCCCATCGTATACTTTTCAACAGCACCTTGGTTATTGTAATAATATTGTTGTTGGTTTGAATATCCAGCATAAGCTTGTCTTCTATTGTTGATTTTAACATGTCCCAAATTAGCGGAATGGTTTTGCGTCCTTTGGTAGGCGTGGGTGTCGTTTATGATTGGATGCTCTGGATTGTACATATCTGCTGAGTAAATTTGAGACATCTGGTAATGTTTTGATCTATTGTCAGAGCGGTGGTAGTCAGATTGACTATTGTTCATGTTGTACTGATTTGGGAAGTGATTCGAGGTTACACCCCTAGAGGCAAATGGTGGAATGGCATTTGGAATATTTTGGATTGTTACTGTTGCTGAAGCTATTGCCGTTGCTGTTGTCGGAGAGGACCGTGGAGCTTGTTGGTATACCATGCTATTAGGCAAACCTACAAAAAAATAAACTATTAAATAAAGTTTGTGTTTCAGTAAATATTCGAACTATTTTTTTTTTAATAGCGTAGATATTTTAAATATAGCATAATACTCACTTAGGGGTCCTGTAGGTATTACCGGCGTTCCCGGCGTACTCTTAGGTGAGGACTTCGTAGAAATATTTTCAATACTATTAATTCCGATACCAATGTCTTTACTATGACTAGGACTTGGCGAAACTTTTCTTATTCCTATTTTTCTATCACATGAGTTGGGAGAGTTTCGTCTGCCTTCTATTTTAACCACAACATTATTCGCTACCGTTGTCTTCTTGGAAATCCTCGGAGAAGTTTGGGATCCACTTCCTTCGTTCGACCTTGAATCTTCTTCATTCATTAATTTGTCAAAACTACCTGGAAATAGAAAAATTGAATCAGGAGGGTGAGCTACTTACAGATTATGAGTAGGCAAGGAAATTTGATACTGTACTAACATTTTGTTTTTCTTTAAGTAGCGAATATATGGGTGGTAGAAATAAACAAGGGAAGAAAAAAAATTAAGAAAAATTGGTGATAAACTTATTAAGAGGAAAATTGGTGTCTAGAAAAACCGAAAATTATCATAAACAATAAAAATTAGGAAAGGTTAAGAATATGTATGTGTATTTTTGTCATATTGTTGTAAACATATAGTTTTTAAAAAGGTAAATTGCAGATTTCATTAGAGAAATTTTCCAAGAATGACGTTACTCTTGGTAATCAAAAACAAAGTTAGAGTGATAAAATTAAATTTCTAACGCTGCTGTTTTTCTTTGTATATAATTTAATGTCTGTTTCGATGTAGCTCGTTTAAGTTTATGATACATGTCTCAGCAAATTTCTTCTTTTTATTGATTTTACACTAGTGGCGGCTTGTGACCAATATATTGGCGGTTCAGAATGTAGATCTCAATATAGATGTAGGTGAAAAACTTTCAGTGTTTACCTCTTTATAAAATTTGACATGGATATTATCACTTCTGCAACGCCAACAAAACGGGAAAACAATTATATAACTCAAAAACTTCAACTTAGATGCCCTTTAGAAAATTGTGACGCTGTGTACAGAAAGAAGTGAAACATAATAAAGAGAGACCCTTTCATTGTACCATTGAAGAATGTAAAAAATCGTTTACTAAAGAGGCTAGTTTAAAACGTCATTTTAATGCATAAAAAATCAGAAGAACTAGCTTGTGATATCAAGGGGTTTGATTAACAACAACAAATACTGTTTCAAGAAACATAAAAATAAAGTCCATAATGCTTTAAAGTGGCCATTCTTTAGCAATGAATGTTGCATAGGGTTTAAGAAAAGGGTGGCAGCTTAATCAGCATAATTATAAACATACTGGGGAACCTCCATTTAAGTAAGTTTATGATAATTATGATAGGACTATTATCACCGATAGACAGGTGACGAATAACAGGCTTGATATCGTGCTGGTGGATAAAAATAGTCAAACCCGTACTTCTGGTAGATGTCGCGGGTACACACAACAACATTTTGTTAAAACATCAAGAGAAAAAGCCAAATATGGCTTTTGAAATAAGACAGATGTGATACGCCAAAAAAGTGGAGGTAGTACGGCTTATAGTATCATCTGCGGATCTTATCCAAAAAACACTGCAAGAAGGTCTATATCAACTGAAAATTCTTGCCAGCACCTTTATCGATATACAGAAGGCGGTAATTCTGAATAATTGCCACACTGTACATAAATTCCTAAAATAGTGAGTAGCAAGGTCTCCCCCATTAGTAGCAATACCAGGGATGAGTCAAAATTCCAGTAACCACTTAGTAAATATAAAATAACAATAATAATAAAATATAATTAAAAACTATAATCCCAATTGTACCACTTACTTATTGTAATAATTTCTTTAAAGTACAGGTACATAATTTTCAGATACTCTGTAGACCTGAAAGTGTTCCTCTAAGAAAAGGTCTAAATGATGATTAATCTTACCTGCACTGCCGATACTACTTGCACCATTGCTATTGTTATTGAAATTTGTATTATTGTTAGTAGCACTAGGGGTGTTATTGTTGTTGCCTCTGTTTGAAGCAACTTCAGTTATTTCTTCGTGAGAATTGCACAAACCCACCGTTGGCATTTCGCAACCTTGGCAGCTCTTCTTTGACATTTCTTCTTCGAGGAACTTGTCAGAGAGTTTTGTGCTTTTGCCGCTGTCGCTTGTTACCGAATCCTTGTCATCGCCATCTTCTCCTGTTTTGCCTAATGTTTGCCTTTTGTGTTTCATTCTTCTGTTTTGGAACCATACTTTTACCTGTAAGTATGATATTAAAAGTTAATAAAAGAAAACTATTAAAACTGTTATTATGTTGGTATTTGTTTAAAGTATAAATATAACTTAATTTTTTTCTAAAGTAGGCCTACAGGAAAAAAATTAAGAGAGTCGTAGTGTAGTTTGGATTTAATTTAGAAGCGTGGGTAATTATCGTGTGGCAAAGCAAAAAGGAATAAACAAATCTTTTATTTTTTCATATAATAAATTTTAGGAAAAATATACCGAATGAACCAATATTTTATTTTTTCTCATAAAATGTTTTGAGGGTAATATAGCAAAGTTTTTACCGGTATCTAGGCAGACTTCTGAACAAAAGGAATTAAATGAAAAATGATTCTTGAAACAGTATATAAAAATACTTGAATTAATTCGAAGATATCGTTTAACTTTGTTATGACTAAAACGTGCACTTTTTTTATGTATTTTTGTAAATTATAATATACAATGTCGGCTACTGAACTTTTTCCAGTACGCGTTGTACAAGTGCATGTAAAAACTACAGAGAGTAGTAGCGTCTGCAGGAAACGAACAATATCAGCATTTCCACTTTATACAGCCCGACCGCATTGTAACGTTGGCCAGGTCACATTAACTGACATCGCTGCTATTATTTGTTTTCTGCTTGATCTAATTCTAACTTTTTCACACGCACTTGTGCAAATGCGTATTGGAAAGTGTACTGTATAGAGATGAAAATATATTATTTGCCAATACTGCAAATAAATATGAGACTTTAAGATTATTTTCTCTGACAATTCCACTTAATGAAAAAGTACCTAAAATGTTCATCTGTCTAAACTGAAAGCACCTGTAATATTTTTCTTTCGTCAACTTATTATGATATCTCCAGATATCCTCTTTCTCGAAAGTTTCAAGTAATTTATGCTTTCAATGTACAACTTAAACTGACCAAACCTAGACAATTATGTATAGCTTCAATTTCTGTTAGTTTTCCTAGGTAGGCAGCTTTCGTACAAGAAGAAAAGAACAACACAAGATTATTTATTACTTTTTCAAGATAAAGCTTTCTCCACACAAAGCTTGTACAAAACTTTCTGTAAATTTTTTGGTTTGCTCTGTATCTCCAAAACTGTACCCATATATGCTTTTTACTGGGTTCATGATGGGCCACTTGCTGGGCCTCTATCACCCCGATGGAAAATACCCGTCTTCCTATTGGTTGTGTTAAGTTGATTTTTATTTAGCACAACGTATAGTAATAGTATATTACATTACGAGTGTGGAAAATCACTTTTCACACAAGTGATGTACAATATTTTTCCTACGTTCACAAAATAATTTAATCAAAAAATGTAAAACCAGGTTATTATTATAATAATTAAAATGTATTTAAAAAAATATTCAACAATAATCGTATTTATTTCATTTTCATATCTTCTAAACAAAAAAACTAAAAAAAAAATCTGCCCGCAAGGATTTAAGCGCGGTCGCTCGGCAGGTCACAAATGGCAAAGTTGATAAAGTTTGATAATTTACCACCTGAGCTAATAGGCTAATAGTCAATTGAATGATCTAATGGTTATGTGTTTAACCAGAATAAAAAGCAAACATAACTTGGTTATTTTAAAATTATTTTAATAATAATTGTTAAAGATAAATATCTAGGATCTAATTTACAACAATTTCAATAATTTAACAATATTATCTATTTTAGTATTAATATTCGTACATGGGTGGAAAGTAAATTCTTATTCATACGCGTGTGATATAGGTCACTTTCCATACGACTATATATTGCTCACAATTTTTACAATATTTACAATTGTTTTACAAATATTTCTAATGTAAAAATTATAATAATGAAGGTCTTGATTGTTTTTATTACAACATTATACAGAATTATTATTACAAACGGTTTATTAATGAAAACAAAAGGCGAAGTTCACTTTCCAAAGTTTAAAAAATCTTGGAAAATGTTCTTCCACTTAACCCAATGATGGTGTTTATATGTAAATACGAGTATATGCACTAATTCCAAACATATTGAAAACTCAAAAATGAAAATAAAAAAAAAAGGATATCTTTATATTTTTATATTTTAGAGGGAATACGTAGAACAATTACGATTATATGCTATTGTAACGTTTTTATTTTATTTTTTAACTAATTTATGTATTACATTTACTTTATTAATATACAGGGCGAGTCATAAGTAATGAGTTAAATTGCAACTGTAGATTCGGAAGGCTGATCTACTGATCTACATCGTTAAAGTTGGAAAAAAAATATTTTTGTTAATAAAGAAGCCATTTGTTTGAAATATAGGTTTGAAAATTGGGGTAGTTCTATTTTTTATAGGGACAAACAAGATTATGTTATTAGATTGGAGTTATCTCGTAGATGTCGCCACATACGCCATATTGAAGAGAAGAAAACAGCTTAAAATTTTTTGTCCCTCATTAATTAACAATTTACGTATTAAATTTAAAAATGCTTATCATTTTTGTATGAAAAAAATTTACTTCTTTGATCTTTAAAATATTAACCGTTTTCGAGATATTTGAAAGTTTGTAGTTCACTACCTGGTCGCTGGTAACCACAAAATATAATATTCCCCTAATTGAAATCAATTCATTAAAAACCGTTTAAATGATAATTAATATTGTATTCTCATATTTCTAAGTAAGCCAAAAATAGTATTTGGGGTGTTTTAAAACGTTGGTTGTTCCTAAAATTAATTTTATTTTGAGATAGTTTGTATTTATTTTATGAAAATATTAGATGGTAATGAAACAAAAATTAGGAAACAATACTACAAAATTATTTGTTTATTTGAACGAAACGTATGCTGCTTAACAGACCAATAATAAAGATAACAAATTTTGGTATTTTAACCTCAAAATAAAGAAAAAATTATAAAACACTTGAACAAGAACCATAACAACAACATTCCTTAACTAAAACGAATTTTCCTAAAACATGCATCCCACATAATCTTCAGATATTGTTAACATTCAAGTTAAAATACTAAATGCTACAAAAGATTTTCAACATGGCCACCACCAACTCTTATACACCTCTGTACCCGTTTACTTAAGGATCGTCTGATCTACAACTATATTCCATAACTCGTCTATGGAATTTATAGACGGAGAATTCATGTAACCCCACACATAAAAATCGGGTGGCACAAAATTGACCGAATACATTTGATCGAAAGCATTTGATCGAATGCATTTGATCGAAAAAACATTTTATCGAATAACAATTGATCGAAAAGAAAAATGATCGAACAAAAAAATGATCGAAAAGAAAATTGTTCGAAAAGAAAATTGATCGAAAAGAAAATTGATCGAAAATAGATTTGATAGAAAAAGCAATTGATCGTGAAACCAAATATTCATGAAATTATAGAATAATAAGAAAAATGAAAACAAAAATTTTAACTAATTTACCTAACCTGTGGGGCCTAGAATCATCGCTGGTTGCTTCGCAAAAACAAAAAATGAAAAATAAGATAAAGTTAAGTAACGTACCTAACTAACCCAACTTGTGCGAGAGCAATCAGTTAAATTTAAATAGCACAGGTTAGGTAAATTAGTTTTTTTATTTTTATAATTTTTTTGCGAGGCAAACCGCGACGTTTTCAGACTGGAGCAATTTAACTAATTGCTTTGATACAGGTTAGGTAAGTTAGTTAAGTTTTATTAAAATAAATAAAAATAAAGAAAACCTAACTAATTTACCTAACCTGTGCGGCCTGGGGCAATTTAACTGATTGTTCTGAAAGAGCTTAGGTAAGTTAGTAAGGTTTTTTAAAAACTTAACTAAGTTACTTAAAACTTAACTAACCTACCTAATATGTGTCAGAGCAATCAGTCAAATTGTTCCAGGCCGCACAAGTTAGCTAAATTAGTTAAAGTTTTTGTTTTCAGTGTTCTAATTTTCCTATATTTTTTTTGTGAGGATAACCGCGTAGGATCCAGGCCGCACAGGTCAAATAAATTAATTAAATTTTTTATAATAAAAAAAACTAAACTAACTTACCTTACGTAAACGAGAGCAATCAGTTAAATTTAAATAGCGCAGGTTAGGTAAATTAAGTAAGTTTTTATTTTTCCCTTTTTTGTATTAATTTTTTTTGCGAAGCAACCCTCGAGGGCTCCAGGCCGCACAGGTTAGGTAAATTATTTAAAATTTTTGTTTGAATAATTTCTTATTTTTCTATATTTTTTTGCGAGGCAAACCGCGACGGCTCCAGGTCGCACAGGTTAGGTAAATTAATTAAATTTTTTATATAAATAAATCTTAAAATAATTTACCTAAAATGTCCCATCAGAAGACAACTCGACCTTATTGAAATACATATTTTGTGGGAATTAATCACATTTTTTTAATCCAAATGAAGATAAATAACCGTTTAGCTCTAAAATAATTATTTTTAAATTAACAGTATTGTAAGCATAAAATTTGTTAAACGAGGTAGCTATCATTTGAGAATATTGAAAAATTTGCCATCAATGATCAATTTTGATAGCCGCTTATTTTAGTTTCCCTGGTAGTAGGGATAGACGGACGATTAAATGGTATCGTTTGATTTTTTTATATTTTACTATTTTTCATGTTGATTTTCAATATATTGTCCTTTCGATCTAATGAATTTTCGATCTATTGTCTTTTCGATAAAATGTTATTCGATAAAATGTATCTTCGATCAAATGTTATTCGACCAAATGTATTTTCGATGAAATTCCATTCGATAAAATGTATTTTCGATCAAATTTCCAATTCGATCAAATGTTTTTCGATCAATTTTGTACTACCCATAAAAATCCAGTGGATTAAAGTCGGGCCTGCGAGGTGGCCATTGAAATTCACTACCACGAACAATCCAAAGGTGACGGAAAGTTTGATTCAGGTAATTACGTACAACCAGTGAAAAATGTGGAGGTGCACCATCCTGCATGAACCACATTTTTCTTCTTCATTGTAATGGAAGATCATCCAAACTATCGTTTAAATCATTGGTTAAAAAATTTAAATATGATTCAGTATTTAAATTGGGAGGTAATTCAAATGGACCCAGCAATGTATCTTCTATTAAACCGCACCATTTATTTTAAATTCGTACTGGAAATGTCTTTCTTTATTTACATGAGGGTTTTCAGTTTCCCAGGCATGACTATTTCGCCAATTAAAAACTCCGCGTCTGGTGAATGTTGCTTCATCAGTAAAAATAATTTTATTCAGAAATGTTCGGTTATTATTCTGTTTCCTCCTTAGCCACTGACAAAACTCAACTCTTACAGGATAATCTCTTTGAAGCAAATTTTTCACAGGTGTAAAATGATATGGGTACAAATTGTCCTTGTGCAAAATTCTAATCACGGATGATTGGCTTATTTCGGTAAGTGCAGATAATCGAAGAGTGCTTACTTAATAATTTTGGGACGCCCTGCATGGTATTTTGGGTGAAACGAGCCTGTTTCACCCAATCGGTTATAAATATTTTGAAATATTTTGTGGTCTGGTTGCCTTCGGTTTGGGAATAATTCGCAATATTTTCTAGACGCTGAATGTCCAGAAAAATTTTCTCTTGCGTAACAGCAAATCATATCTCTCATTTTTTAATTTGAATAGAGATTATGTCTCGGCATTTTCACTAATGTATCAAATTAACTCGAATCATTCGATAACAAAAACAACAAACAAATTGTTTCAGAAACATCAGATTTTTACTCAACATTGTGCTGCTGTCATAATTCCACGGCAAACGTGTGCTTTAACACATTAAATTTTAGGTACCTATCCAGTAAATGCTATAATTATCGCAATCTTCCTTCTTGTATTTCAATACCAGATTTGTTATCGTTATTATTTATATGTTAAGCAGCATACGTTTCGTAAAAATAAACAAATAATATTGCATTATTGTTTCCTAATTTTTGTTTCATACAATCTAAAATTTTTATAAAATCAATACCAACTATCTCAAAATAAAATTAATTTTAGGAACGACCAACGTTTTAAAACACCCTGTATACTATTTTTGGCTTACTTAGAGATATGAGAATACGATAGTATTTATCATTTAAACGTTTTTTATGAATCGATTTCAATTAGGGGATTATTATATTTTGTAGTTACCATGGCCCGGCGCGGCGACCAGGTGGTGAATTACAAACTTTCAAATGACTCGAAAACGGTTAATATTTTAAAGATCAAAGAAGAAGAATTATACAAAAATGGCTTCTATATTAACAAAAATATTTTTTTTCCAACTTTAACAGCCTGTAGATCAGAAAGGAGCGATCTCAGACCCATTGTGGTCAAGTAAAATATTTTTATTTTTGCCTTCCGAATCTACAGTTACAATTTGACCCACTACTTATGACTCACCCTGTATATGAACATGTTCTTATTCACTAATTTATATGGACATATACTTATATATTATTAATATTAATGTGTTCTGATTGGTTTCTCAACTTTAACTATTTGACTGCAAACCAAAACTGCCTATTTATACTTATAAAAATCATGATTCCTATACTTTCCTTATATCTGTATACAGATAGGAAAGTAAAAATTTGGCGAACCTAAATGTTGTCGTATTCACCAGAAATTTCGGCGAAAACACTTGTCGTCCTTCCACCATAACATAGATTAGCGGACCCACCATTTTATAGACTGCGGTGCTTTCGGTAAATACTAAAATTCTACTAGTTTGAACTGGCAACGCTTATATTATTACGTTCGTGTTCAGTTCTTTCTCGTTTTAAATTTAGTTTTAGAAGTATATCCAGCTCTACCAATGGGGATTCTCATTAACTCTTAAGAAGGTCCTCAGTCCTCGGGTACGGTGGTGTAGCGGTCTAACGCGCTTATATTCATTTATAAGCAAGTTTATGTGTCAGAGACTGCTGGGCTTCGAATCCCAGACCAGACCATGTGGATTTTCAATTAAATTGCATGGTTCGGTATAGGATTTGATGTGTGCCGTATTAATAGAAATTCAATTTCCGTTGATATGACACGCAGATTAAAAAAATTCGCCATACATTACCGTTTCGATGATGGTGGGTGAGGTTTTCCGGGTTTTCCTCACCTGTAAGTCAAATGGCACCATCAATCATATTTAAGTTGCCCCGGAACGCCACGGTAAATAATAATAATAGCCGTCCCTTTCCCCGCACAAGCTCAGCTTTTGGGGTTAAAATTCACTCGTAAGGGGGTGAATTAGGGAGAGTATTATTATTATTATTATTATTATTATTATAGTTGATCAAGTCTTTCATACTGAATCATCAATTATTCTATCTTTTCAAATTTATGGTATCTTTGCCTTTGATTTATTCCTTCTTCTATCTGCATGTCAACTTGTTACAACCGCCACTCCACTATTACATGTTGAATCACGAATCTGCACTGCGAAGGCCAGTAGTACCACGAAGAATAAATATATTGTACTCTTCAGGTTGGTCTTTTTCTACTATACCATGAACTGATCACAAATACCTAGACCTTCTGGTATACAGACTACCTGTTAATTTAACTAATTTTCTCACGCACCCCTCTTTTCAATTTCATCCTTGGGATATTTTGTTAATTAGTTTTTTTTCATTATATATAACCGTATAACAACGTAAATTATAAGTTTTATTCTACTTGTGGATGATCATCTCCCTATATAATTATGAATTTTTTCTACACCCGTATTATAATAATGCACTTATATGCCCATAATCCGTTTCATATTGATACCCATTATGATACAGATTTTTCATTACGATACAGATTTTTAATCAATAGAAACCTACAATTTTTCAATCAAGCATGCTGTTTGACGTTTGTCCTAGGTTCCTATGTAATTATTTTAGTTGTCAAAACGTATTAAATTTTCGTAGGTAGCTAAACTTCGATAATTATAATATTAAAATGTCTGATATTAGCGATATAGAAGACTCCTCCACACATATCGGAGAAAGCAGAAAATACAGTACAAAATATTTTACCGCAAAAATCTAGGGAAATACCAATACCTGAAGTAATACCATTAATTACAATTTTGTAGAATTTTTTATAGAAATACGAGTAATTACTGTTATTGTGTTCAATACCAATATAAATATAATATTTATAGGTCTTGATTATTTATCGGGTGTAGAAAAAATAGCGTATGCAACTCTCATGTAATGGTTATTAAAACACTCGCATAAACCATACGAAACTCGCCTTTGGCTCGTTTCGTATCCCGGTTAATGCTCGTGTATTAATAACCATCATTACATGATCGTTGCATAATATACTATTTCGTCTGAGGTATGTTACTTAAAATAGTTTTCATTGTAATTTTGTTAAGAACCATTTTCCTACCTGATGATGGCTATTAAGCCGAAACTGATTGCATGTGTTCTTATTCCCTAGTTAACAAATACTTTTTAATAAAAAAATAATTTTTGTGGCACTGATTTTGAGAATTTTATTTTCGTTTTTGCTTAAATTATTCGTTTTCTGCTAGCTCTAATGCTAACTCTCTGTTGTTTTCAGTTGGACATTTAAAAATCGAATTGAAAAGCGTTTCATAAATATTGATAGACAACAAAAAAAAATTAAAAAATTAGTCCGAAAAATAAAAATAAATACCTCGACAAAAACGCCATCTACCGGGTCCAACTAAAGCTAATAACCATCCAGGTGACCTCATAAGTAAAAAAAAATCATCAAAATTAAATTTTTTATACAGAGTGGCCAACAGGTATCGCTTCGGTCTGTAGAGCCAAAACTACTTGATGTATATCAGAAAAGGCAACAATTTAAAAATATTTTCAATTATACAGGGTTATCCAAAAAATTGATTTGCTTCTCCCGTTATAACATTACTAAATAGTATAGGATTATACAACGTATTTCACACGCTGTAACAAGGTTTATCGTACTAATTTCGTTAACCTGTTTACTGCAAAAGAAACCAATTTTTTTGTCATAAAAGTTTTTCGATATTAGATTTTATGCCAATGCGCTTTTCGAAACAAATTTGTACAAGGTGAGTCAAAACACAAATACATCATTTTCTCTTTTTTTTTCTAATAAATTGAATATCCTATATTTAAAATTATCTTAAATAAAGTTTCATTTGAGTCAAGCACTATATCTAAAATTAATAATTTTCGGAAATTTTTAATTTTAAATGTGGAAAAAGATACTTCGCAAATTATTTTAATTTTAACTGGCCACTGGCCACTGGCCACTGGCTAACAAGAAATAGACCGTTTATTAATTAGTAATTATAGTTTAACCAGCTGTAATTTATTATCGAATGAATGAGTTTTTGATAATTTCTAATAGGACTTTAACATAGCAATAACAACCAATCATATACTCACTTCATTATAATACCTACTTTATTCTAAGATAATTATATTTTTAAGTTGACTTTGAAACCCCATTACTGACAGTTCGTTATTACTATACTAACATCATTAGTGTTACGATATTTGTTTTTAAAAAAATCTAGCCAGTCTTTTAATGTGATCTATATTCGTGAATAGGAGAAGAAGAGCGTTATTTGAGAAAAGCTTAGAAATGGGAGTTGAACCTATGAAAACCACTTTTAGACCTCCTAAATATCATTGGAGGTTATTTAGAGAAGAGAGAAGCTTTTCTAATTAAATAAAATGTGTCAAAATAACACTTAATAAACTTAGAATGAAGTAGGTATTATGTGAAGTTTTCGGTTGCTATTTTTATTTATTGTTTATTGAATGTAAAAGTCGCTTTAGGTATTTTTAAAAACTTATTTAGTCGATAATAAATTATAGCCTGTCTACCAATTACAGTCTATCTCCTATTAACCAGTAACCAGTTAAATTTAAAGTATTTTGTAATTTTTTTCCTCATAAAAATTTTAAAATCACCCCAATATTATTAACTTTAAATAAAGGGAATGATTTACTCAAATGAAATTTTAATTAAGGTAAAAGGTAGAAAAGAAAAAGGTCTTTTAGATCTTACAAAGATCTAAAGGACCTTTTCTCCTAGCTTTTATTCTAACCAACACTTACATGGCTACTCCAAGTTTTTATTAAGGTACTTTTAAATAGTGATATAAAATCAATTTCAAAAAATGAGAAAATTATGTATTTTAGTTTTGACTCACCCTGTACAGATTTGTTTTAAATTGAAAAAGAAGTGCATTGGCATATAATGTTAACCAATATCGAAAACCTTTTACTGCAAAAAAGTCAATTATTGTTTTTTTTGTAGTATACAGGTCATTGAAATCAATACGGTTTTTACAACAAATTTGTTATCGCGTGTGAAATACCCAGTATAATCTCATAATATTTAGTTTAGTTATTTAATGGGAAAAGCGAAGGAAATTCAAATATAAAATAAAATACAGGGTTTCCCCATTTAAAAAACCTAACTTTGATATGTGACACTTTCATGAAAAACCCTGTTAAATCAAAACTATTTTTAAATTGCTCTTTTTTTGGCTCTACAGACCTAGGCATTACCGGTGATCCATCCTGTATAATAGAACCGCTATTTTATACGCCGAAAGGTCTACGCAATATATAAATTGATTGTGTTTTTACTTCATTTAGAACTTGTTTTGGTTTGTTACGATTCAAAAATATAGCCAGTAATATTTTTGAAATTTGAACAGTACTGCCCTGCTAAGTATCTGACATGAGGAAAGTTTTAAGATATTGATGATTTTCTGTTTTCATATTGTCATTTATGTAAATATTAGAATGAAACTGAATGTAAGAATCAAGTGCTTTATGTTGTAATTAGGATGTTTTTGGGTTGAAAAACGGTTGTGCTTTTTTTTTTTTAATTCAAAAATTGAAATTTTGACAGATATGACGTTTCAGCTTAGTAGGGCAGAGTATATTAGATAAATAACTCATAATGTTCCGTGTAAAAAATAGATATCCTGAGCTTTACTCAACGATTGTATATAGGGTTATAGATCAATTTTTGGAAGCTATATTTGTTATGATCCCCATATTATTTTAGGAAATGTCTAGAGTGTACACATAGTGAGGAGTTAGACGGAAAGTAAAAAAAATATGGCCACAAGAGATCAAAATGTGTTAAGCATGTTAATTAATTGCGACATGTTGCTATAAGAAGAAACCTTTCCAGAACTCCTTTCTAAATTTAAGGAAGGGAATGATTTTGTCAGTCAATTATTGGGAGCCAATTATTGGTACAGATCAAGCACTGGAGCACACAATATATAGACCTAGAAAAAGTTTATCAGGAATAATTGGATCTACTTATAAAAAAAGATTTTGTAGCTACTTGGGATCTTGTATACCTCGAAATTTTAGCAATAAATAACCTTTAAAGAGAAAAGATTTTTTTGAGGAAAATGAAAATAATTATTATGAATTAAAAACCTATCATGAGTATTAGACAAGAAAAATTGGACTGAAATATCATTTCAGAAAATGGTAAAATTTATAATTGATAGAATAAATCCGTTTACCGAAGAAAACCAGCATTAACGGAATATTTTACCACAAGAATTTCCTTCTATCCAAACTATAATAGTAGTTTATGTAACAAGAGTGGATATGATATGTAATATACAGGAAGTCATATAAAATGGGGGAAAGATCAACTACACCAAAGTACTAATAGAAATAAAATGTGGAGTTTACCAAATGATCAGTGTTACAGATGTGGAGATAAGCGCCATAACGCAGATACCTGCTACCACAAGGACAAAATTTGTGTTTTTTTGTAAAAAAATGGGACATATTTCAAAAGTTGTTTACAAAAACGGAATAGAAGAGACCTTGTAGAAGCGGGTCAATCTGACAATGAAGTTAATGCAGAAATTAATATATTAACATTGTCCGCAAATGATAAATTTATAGTAACAGTCAACATTGAGGGAAGACGAATCAAAATGGAATTAGATACAGGAGCTGCTTTGTCTACAATCTCGTATAGTGATTTTATCAAATTACAACTAACTAAACGAATTTTTAAAACAACGATTAACTTAGTTATATATACAGGAGAAAGAATTATTCCATTTGGTTATGTATATGTCCAATATTCAATTGACAATGAGACATTCCTTGAGAAACTATACATCATCAAAGCTCAGGTCGACCTTATATTTGGAAGGGAATGGATTCGGGAATCCAGAATAAATTTGAGTGAAATTAAAACTATCCAAACCATTCAGAGTAAGAGCAACGTATCTTTAGCAAATGTTCTATTAGTCCATTTAAAATAACGGTAAAAGGTCGAGAAACGCCGCACTTGACGAGACCACTTGTCCCCTACGTATTTTGGGGCGCTGATTACAAAAATATGGGTTAAAACTAGCAGCAATGGTTGGAACACCCCTAAAATTGCAAAAAATACCCCAAAGTAGGGTTTTTTTTCGATTGTACTTCTTGTTTTGCAAACTAAGCCATCTTATATGTTTTTTGGGGCGCTGATTACGAAAATCGGGGTTAAAACATGGAGCAATGGTTGAATCACCCCTAAAATTTCAAAAAACACCCTAAAATTGCACCCGTATGTAGGGGTGTTTTTGCAATTCTATATGCATTGTTAAATAAAGTAAAAGAAGAATTAGACCGGTTAACCAAATTGAAAATAATAAAAAAAATAAAAAAATCTGACTGGGGTACTCCAATTGTCAGGACCGACTAGAGGGGGGGGCAGCCGGGACAAATTCCCTGGGCCCGGACTGAAATGAGGGCCCGGCAGCCGTATAAGGGGGGCCTGGCAGCGGTATAAGGGGGTCCGACAACCGGATTTTTGTTGTTTTCTATCAGAAGTTCGGCACAAGACGGGAGGAGAAAAAGTTATTTGTCTGATGACCTTCTTTTTTTTATAGAAAATTTAATTGAAGTAGAGGAGGAAAAGTGTTTAAAAAGCTTTTTTTTGTCACGGGGCCCGATCTGGAGAATTGTCCTGGGGCCCGGCCTGGCTGTCGGCGGCCCTGCCAATTGTTCCCATACTTAAGCCTAATGGAAGTGTAAGATTGTGTGCAGACTACAAAGTCAAGCTCAATAGATGTATTCAAGATGAAAAACATCAAATAGGTGCCCGGAATAGAGGACATTTTTAAATAAATGAATGGAGGTAACTTCTTCTGTACTTTGGACTTAAAACAGGCCTACTTACAAATGGGTATGGATGAATAAAGTGCTCTATTGCAAACAATCAGTAGCCACAAAGGACTGTATAGGGTCAACCGTCTAATGTTTGGAGTTAAAATTGCACCAGGTTTGTGGCAGAAGTACATGAATAAAATCCTAGGCAGATTGGAAGAAGTACAATGTTTCCTGGATGACATAATAATTCAAGGCCCTACTTATGATGTTACATTACTAAGACTACAACAAGTACTAGATATTTTAAGAATGCACAATATGAAGTTGAATAAAGAAAATTTATTTTTTTTTTTTAAAGTATAATATATGAAGATGGGGTTACATAAAACCGATGACAAAGTTAAGTCATTAATAAGGGAGCGTCCATTAATTACGTGAGGTGTTCAAGGGGGGGGAGGGGATCAAGCTAAATCTTTCCAAATCTCACTTGGGGGAGAGGGGGGGTCTTTGTAAATCTGACGTATTTTTTTTCTAGTAGAAAACGTTGTAAAATTTCGTGAAAATTAAATTAAAGTAAAGAATGTTTCTAGAAATTTCTAGTCTTAAATAAAAGTAATAAAACATATTGTGTTTGTTTTTTTAATAATCCAACGCATTTACACCCAAAACACAAATTTTGAAAAATCTCACGAGAGATTAGGGGAGGGGGAGGGAGTTGAGGAAAATCTTACGAAATCTCACCGGGGGGGGAGAGGGGGTCAAAAAATCCTCAAAAATACCTCACGTAATTAATGGACGCCCCCTAAATAATATTTTAAAGAAAACAGCAAAATATGACTGGTCAGATAAATGTGAAAGAAGTTTCAACATAATCAAAGCAGAAATAGCAAGCGATCATACATTAGCACATTATTGTCCACAGTTGCCACTGATTATTGCAAGTGATGCGTCACCAGTTGGACTGGGAGCTGTACTCTCACATAAATTTCCAGTTAGTACCGAGAAACCAATGTTTTGCTTCTAGAACAGTAACTAAGAGTAAACAGAAATACAGCCAAATAGACAAAGAGGCAACGGGTATATATTGAGCACTAAAAAAGTTCTATCCATACTGTTATGGTCAAAAATTCACACTAGTAACTGACCATAAGCCATTAGTATCAATTTTCAATCCAACTAAGAATTTACCTACAATGAGAGCAACAAGACTATTTTATTATGTACTTTTTATATGGTTTTAATTACGATATACAATTTCGCCCTTCAACAGAGCATGCCAATACAGATTTTTTGTCCAGATTTCCAGATAAAGAACGTATCATCAATTTTAAAGATTAGTACAAAATTTTTCACTTAAACCAGATTATAACTTGACCAATTGCAATTAAGGATATAGCAAGAGAAAATATTTACTACCTAAACTACAAAATGGGGAGAGTTTAAAAGAACTAGGCTATGAATAAAATGAGTTGACGCTGCAAGATAAGTATATTTTTCATGGAGCTAAAGTAATGATACCTAAAACATTGCGATGTGAAGTATTAAAAGAACTACATATTGGACATATTGGCATGACTAAAATGAAAACACTCGCCAGAAGCTATTGCTATTGGCGAAATGTGGACAAAGACAGAAAATCTGGTAAGTTCATATTGTAAGCAATGTTGTGAAAAAACAAATGAACTACCTAAAACTAAAATTCTTTCAAGGGAGTTGCCTCAAGAACCATGGCAACGTGTGCACATTGGCTTTGCAGGACCTATTAAAGAAACATCACCCTTTATTGAAGTGGATGCATATACAAGATGGATTGAAGCAATTCCGACAAAAATAACAACTACAAATTGGTGCATAAAACAACTTAGACAGTTATTTACAACATTTGGTTTACCCATTACACTGGTATCTGACAATGGACCACAATTTACTTCGGATATGTTTGAATTTTTTTAAAAACAAATGGAATACAGCATAAAACGTCGGCCCCTTACCACCCTGTGACAAATGAACAAGGGAAAAGACTTGTTCAGGCAATCAAGCGGGCTCTACAGGCTTCAGAAAATGAAAAATTGGAGACAGAAGTGAAGATATGCAGAATTTTTATGTAACTCCGAAAAGTTCAGAATGCAGGGGAAAGTGCTTATAACTCAATGTTTGGTAGAAAAATTAAAACGAGATTAGATCTATTAACCAATATAATAGATCAGTATGGTCCAAAAGACAAAAAACAAAAAATAAGAACATTTAAGGAGGGGGAGAAAGTACAAGTCCGCAAATATGGAGGAAAATCTAAATGGTCTAAAAGAAACTAGGAGAACAACATTACGAAGCCTTATTAGATAATGGTAGACAGTACCGACGACATTTAGATCAAATGATAGGCATCAAAGAAGAAAATTAAGGAGGAGGACTGATGAAGAGTGCAAAATGAACAAAGTTTTGTTGAATGTGATATTTAGTTAACAGTAGATTAATACTTGTCAAAATATATTTATTCAAAAAAAAAAACGTCATATTATTATTTCTAAATGTAAGAAACTTTCTAAGAATAAAATCCAAACTTTCTTCCACGCTAGCTGATACTGATTATTCAGAAATTGGAACCTGACAATAAAAAACAATAAAAAACACAAAGAAGCCTTTTTATTTTTATATCTAAAATTAAACAAAAAATTGTATAAATAGAATTTAACCTAAACAAGAACAACTGTTTACTCAATGAATTATTTCAGTTCTCTTATACAAAAAAATCTTTCTAAACTGACAATTTTTCACGTATTTTTGAATGAGTAGAAAACCTACAAAAGGAATCTTTTATTGAAGAACAATTTACTATTTTAAATAGGTAGGTACATCAATTTTCAAATTTAGGACCAAGTGGTCTGTCTCATTCGAATAATGATTCTCAGTCAAGGTTAATGACTTTCCAGACTCAGGTAAGATATCTAGTAGTTATTCGGCTTTTAGAGTAGATTAGAAATTGGCAAATCATTAATATCAATTAAAATTACCTGTCGTTCGGTTAGATCTAACGATGCAGCGATCTCAATTCGCCTCGGCCGACACAGATATTTGTTGAAATGGAATTCTTTTTCTAATTCTAGTAATTGTGTATTGGTATAGGCTGTCCTGAGTCTCCTTGGAAGACCATTTTCTGAAAAAAAAATAAATAAATAAAAATGTATTTGCCACTATAACCATTAAATTTATATATTTAGAAAAAATTAAATAGTATAATGTCACTGAAATAATATAAAAATCTTTGTGGAGTAATACACTATGATTTCAAAATAATATACAGTGGAATTTTAACATTGCCACCTCGTATCTTTCCCGCTAGCGACGCTTTATTCAACAAATGGTGCCTAAAATAAGTGTTTTGACAATATTTCCTTTCCGACTCATTTAACTATAAAAACATTTATATACAAAATGAAACTATAGAGAATTTCTTACAATTTATGTATTACCTTTTTTTTTGTAAAATCTTTAGTTTTGGCGTACAAGCGCCTCAAAGCATAGATCAAGACGCGTTTTGAGCAAAAAACTCATGTTCACAACATCTTGAGATAGAGCAAGCTGCACGTTTTTTTATCGTGGTCTCCCCAGTAGGCCTAATCAACATGCAATTCATTATTTCAAAATTTACCTCATTCTCCTCTGCTTCGCTGTTACAATTCATATATACATTTGTAAAAATAAGGCTATTCTCTGATTTTTAATTTCTAAATATTTCCAAACTTTTGTAACTATATGCCCTTGATTAACTCAAGTTTAGGCCAAATAATAAATTTTTTCCACTCATTGCGATATCTACGAATTTTCTTTAAATATTTTCTACGCCAACCAATGATTTTATATTTTTCCAATAGTGCACTATGACGTTTTCTCTTAAAATAATAAAAATGCATTTGACGTAGTGTACGTCTTAAGACAAATCATTTTTCTGTAACTTGGCAATGTTTTTATTCACATTAGGGTTTTTAGAAAAAAAAAAAATTATCGGATCGCGTATTTAACGTAATCGTCTAAAATAATTATTTGTGTACGTCCCTGTTTTTCTTCATACAGTCAAAACTTTCCCGCAAAATTTTACTGCCTACTGTATAATATGAAAAATATTCGCAAATGTTATTTTATTAAATTCCTCTCCAAAAATGATGCCGTTTCGCAAAAAGGTTGCTAGAGCTGGGTAACTTCTGATTTATTTATTTTTAAATGACTGTTAAACAAAAATTCAGAAGAAAACAATAATTACAATAAGTTACCAGGAATTAACATATTTTTATTCAATTTTCCGGCGAGACGCTACTGATCATAAACCAATCAATTAACTAACTGAACTCACATGTGATTATTGCCTCTGCAAACTAAATATTATCGACGGACGTTGTATTTTTTATATGGAGTGTGACTCAAACGTGCCAGTTTTATTGCATGGCCAATATGCGAGAAAAAATTAATTTCCAGAGACATGCCAATATGTAACAAACCGATCAACCCCTAGCAGGTGACCTAAACGTGTAGTTAATGTGAATATATTATATATAATATATTATTAAGTTTTTTATGTTCTTAGATTCAAATAAGGTACCTAAAAAAGTATTCTAGACAAATAGTGAAACAATCTTAAGCATGATGCATTATAGTGTTTAGTAACAATTATGTATTTTAAACATATTATTGCATAATTTTTATAATGAAAAAATTCTTCTTTCGGTATACAGGGTGTAACTAAATAAGTGTAAAACATTAAAGTGGGTGATTCCTCATCGAAAAAAAGATAGGATCTTTCATATAAAGAAACTTCATTGGAGCATCCCTTGTTAAGATACAGCCCCTTAAAGGGGGTACATAAAATTTGTTTAACAATTTTTTTCACAAGCACTAAATAAGTTACAATATTGAAATTAACCTGACATTTTCTACTATCAAAAAGACACTTAGCCAGTAATTTATTTGGTTTACCCCATGGTTGTAAGGGGTGGAAAACGCAAGCCCTAAAATTTCGTTCCAACGTAGCTTTTTGTCTTATTTGTTTACCATTTAAAAATTTATTTCCGATAGCCTGTTTTATTCTAAACAAAAATTTTTTGCCCAAAATAAACCAGTTCGCAGCAAAAAATTATTTTACGAACAAGATAGATATCGCCATAAAACGAAAATACGAAACTAATTTATCTAGTAGGCCGCTATTAGCGATACTGACAATTACATTGAAATCAAGCTGTCAGTTTGTAAATTTTTGAAATTGAAGTAATACTAATTGTGTATTGTTGTTCTGTTCGTAATTTGTTACATTAATAATTCACTTGTTATTAAAATGGCATACACAAATGAGGAAATGGCTGATATGCATTACGTTTACGGTCTTTTGCAGAAAAATGGCGTAGAAACTTCTAGAAGATATGCTGAAATGTATTCTCAACGGCAGCATCCTTCACATAGAATATTTGCCAGACTTCATCAACGATTACGAGAATATGGTTCATTCAACAAAAGAACGCACGATTGTGGTCGCCATCGAGAAGTAAGAACACCACAGCTTGAGGAAGCACTACTTAATTTTATTAAAGAACAACCTACTACCAGTACTAGAAAGATTGCTTTCCAGCTAAATGTTGATCATATGACGGTATTTCGAATTTTAAAGGAACATCTCTTATACCCTTACCATCTGCAACGAGTACAGGCACTGTTGCCGCGAGACTTTCCGAACCGTCTTGAATTTTGCAATTGGATGCTGGAAATGATTAGAAGAAATCGTGACTTTCACAGACGAATGTAGTTTTTCTCGGGACAAGATTATTAATTTTCATAATTACCACATATGGGCTGATGAAAACCCTCACGCTATTGTCGAAACTCACCATTAAGAACACTTTTCTCTTAACGTGTGGGCCGGAGTTATTGGTGATACCTCCTCGATTAAATGGTGAGGCATACGTTCAATTTTTTAAAGAAGTGCGTCCCGTACTGCTGGAGGAAGTTCCTTTGGGCGTCAGAAGGGATATTTTTTTAAGCATGATAAGGCACCCGCCCATTTTAGTCAAGTAGCACGTCAGCATTTAACTGAAACATATGCAAATCAGTGGATAGGTCGAGGAGGTCCACAGAATTGGCCCGCTCGATCCCCGGATCTCAATCCGTTCGATTTCTCTACTTGGGGCCATTTGCAGCATTTAGTTTATCGTACTCCTGTTCGCGATGTAGAGGACTTAAGAAACCGCATCATCGATGCATGCAAAGTAATTAGAGAGACTCCAGGATTATTTGAGCGAATACGTGGCTCAATGCGCCAACGTCTAGACGCATGCGTAATGTCTGAAAGTAGACATATTGAACATTTACTATAATTTCTACATGTTGTATGTTTTGGTATTAATAAATTAGTTTTGATTATTTCCCTTTTTAATCATTTAATGCAGGTAGTAACTACAAAATAACAATAAATCCAGTTCGCATTTATGACGATGTATCTCTGTAGTTGTTCATAAAATAATTTTTTGCTTTTGTTAAGAATGAAACAGGCTATCGGAAATAAAATTTTAAATGGTAAACAAATAATAACACAAAAAGTTACGTTGGAACGAAATTTTAGGGGTTGCGTTTTCCACCCCTTATAACCATGGCGTAAACCAAATAAATTACTGGCTAAGTGTCTTTTTGGTAGTAGAAAATGACAGGTTAATTTCAATATTGTAACTTGTTTAGTGCTTGTTAAACAAATTTTATGTACCCCCTTTAAGGTGCTGTATCTTAACAAGGGATGCTCCAATGAAGTTTCTTTATATGAAAGATCCTATCTTTTTTTCGATGAGGAATCACCCCCTTAAATGTTTTACACTTATTTAGTTACACCCTGTAGGTATACAGATATTTCTAAAATTTTCCCACTGTCGATTATTTGAAACTCGTAGTATAGTACCTACTTATAAAAATCTGATGTGTCCAACACATGACTTTCCTATCTAGTTATTACAGGCTTTTTCCGGTTATTTTGTACAACCTATTGCAGCACCTCCATAAATGTTCAGAGGATAAAATAAATATATTCATTTTCCACATACATCTACCTCGAAAAATTTTTCTATAGATATTCGTTGAAAATGAAAATACTGAAAAATTTAAATTTAGCACTTTTCCTACAATTTTTCCATTACGGTCCATTTTAGAAAAATCATGTATAAACAAAAATTATAGAGATCGACATCGCAAACAACTTTTATTTCAACAATTTTCATTAAAATCAGAATTTTGCACATTTTGTCAAATTTCTCGAATACGGACCATTTCAGGAAATTTTGACAAATTATAGATAATAATATTAGAAATAACTTTTATTTGAACAATTTTTTTCTCCAAACATAAATAACAGATATATTCCCTAAAATATAAAAACGGTCCCCCATAAAGTACCCCCCCCACATGTTCCGACTTTGTCCAAAATCTAATCATTTCACGTCAGGCCGAAATAAAACTTAAGTTTAAAATTTAATGTATTTTTCTTTATCAGTTTTTGAGTTTTCTTCAAATTTCGAAATTTACACATTTTCTCAAATATCTCGAATACGGTCCATTTTAGAGAAATTATGTATAGAATCAAAATTATAGAGAATTATATTACAAACAACTTTTTATTTTTATAAAAAAATATTTTTTTACATTTTGTCAAATTTCTCGAATACGGACCATTTTAGGAAAATTTTGTATAGAACAAAAATTATAGATAATAATATAAGAAGTAACTTTTATTTAAAGAATTTTCTTCCCCAAACGTAAATAACAGATATATTCCATAAAATATAAAAATGACCACCTATAAAGTACCCCCCAGATGTTTCGACACTGCCCAAAATCTAATCAGCACATTGGACGCTGGAACAAAGCTTAAGTTTAAAATTTGGTGTTTTTCTTTGTATCGGTTCATGAGTTATAAGACACACAGACACACACAGACACACAGACACACGGACACACGGACACACATACACACGGACGCACAGACGCACAGACGCACAGACGCACAGACGCACAGACGCACAGGCGCACAGACGCACAGACGCACAGACGCACAGACGCACAGACGCATAGACGCACAGACGCACAGACGCACAGACGCACAGACGCACAGACGTACAGACGCACAGACGCACAGACGCACAGACGCACAGGCGCACAGACGCACAGACGCACAGACGCACAGGCGCACAGGCGCACAGACGCACAGACGCACAGACGCACAGACGCACAGACGCACAGACGCACAAAACGAATTCAGGGGACCTCAAAACGTAAAAATCCGTCGAAAACTCGAGGTCGAAAAAAATCATGATTCCTATACTTTCCTTATATCTGTATACAGATAGGAAAGTAAAAATAGAAAAATAGTTTTCAAGAATATAGGGCCGAAAATTTATAAGCGAGCTATAAGTCTTAAAATGGTAAATTTAAAAAATGATTTTAAAAAAATAAAAATTTTCGAAAATGTCCAAACTATAAATTGTCCCCCTAAGTCAAAAAATAAATAGTTTATTCGTATATGTTGGGGGTTGTATGTTTGATAAAAATTTCATAGTAGATTTTGGCTTTACTTTGTGGAAACATTTTCACAAATTACGTACGTACCAACTTCTTTACAAAGAAAAGGTACTCCTTTAAAAAATATAATAATGACACCCTTTGTATTCATTTACAAATACACATGCTCATTTTTAATAAAGGCCCATCAATTAAAATCACAATTGAAGTTGCTCTAAAATTTAAATATTTTGGGCTTGTACTTTAGCCACTTTTATAGAATAATAATTTTTTTAAATGTGTATAAAGGTCATTAAACTAAACAACTTTTTTAAATCACTTCTTCAAAAAACTTTTATTAATTTATTTCAAAATGTATCCAATAGGATCCTGTTCGTAGCTAAAAGTTTTGTCGAAAAATGTTGATCTCATCTATGTCGTCGTACGAATCCGCTAAGAATATATTTGTGGAAATTTCCACTTAAAGGGGAGAGAAATGGGGACGGGAAATGTTTATGAAAGTTTTTGTTCTTTGAAGTTAGAAATATAAACGTTTGATTCAAAGGTTTTGAAGTTTCACATCTAAAGGAAGAGAAACGGGGTGTAAGTTTGTATGGGGATATCGTTTTTTTAAAGTTAGCAATTAATAAATTGGAATTGTAACTTCTCATCATAAATAAATAATGATATATTTCAGCAATTTTGGATTGTCACATTTTTCACAAAATTAACGTTGTTCTTGTGTAGAAAATTAGTCATTTATAAAACGACGCTCTTAAAACCACCGGACAACATTGTCTTAACGTTGAGCATAACTTTAGTTAAACAATGTTAAACTGAAACGTTGATAAAACGTTTACTCAATCAACTACAAGTTGTAAATATTTTGGAAATGGAAATAACGTTCTAAAAACGTTAAAGTGACAACTTTAGTTACTTTAAACATTTTCCCGACGGAGAGCCGACGTTGTGAAATGTAACTAAGCAGTGGGCAATTTTTAAGTTAAATTAAAAACGTTTCTGCGGAGCCGCCTGTGCAACTAAACTTACCTTACTTTTAGACCTGAATGCTGAATGATCATAACATAACTTTAAAATTTTATGTATAAAACGGTTTTAAATTTAAAATGAGCCTTTAAATATAGGTACTGCCTCCTATTACAGGAAAAAAAAAACATTATGTCTTGGAGAAACTTCATATGCACAAGTGTACATGAAGTTTGACAGTTTAAATTCTTTAAGAATAAATGCCAACCTAAATACAGATGAATTAAGGAAAACAGCCAATATTCCAGGAGGATATTGCTGGCTTTTACCAGACATTCGTATTTTTTCCACGTTTTCTTATGGGGTATACTACCAACGTTAGACTGCTGCTGTCGGACTTGCCCCTTTGTGGGGAGTCAGTATACTATACCATTTTCTTCCCATTGGTGGGGTATGGGTTTTACTTCTTGCGTGCTTTTTGTATACACAACTTTAAAATAATCGCTCATACTTTCCAATTTAAATTTTCTTTGCAAGTTACAATTATACATTTATGACAAATGACACCTGATGCTACTGACAGCTGAACAACACGGAAGCGCGTTCCAAAATGTAAGACGGTGTGTTCGTTAGTTAGAGTATTTAGTTTTTGGTCGGATAAGCAACTCCAGTCGTGCTTTTGGTATAAAGTTAGTTGTCTGTCAAAGTTAAAAATTGTTATATTTTTTAGTTATCTGATATCCAAAGTCACGATAACGTTTATTATACTCCTACGCCATGTTTAAAGTGTATTTCTCTTTGGAACATGAACGGCCACTAAAATTTGAGACAGAAACAAAGGATTATAAAGCCTTATTATAGTTTTTTAATAAGAATTCATATATATCCCGTTTAGTTTGCGTTTGAATCAATATTATGTTTAAATATTTGTTTATCTACATATAATTTTTTGAATTTTTTTAATTCTTAGTTTTAAGAAATTCGCAACGCATTAAAGGCGCGAGTGTTTTTGGCATAAAGTAATAGTATATTTGACAATAAAATGAAATGCGTTGGTAATTTATGTTTCAAAATACAATATAAATAGGTTATCTTTAGTATAAAAAACCCAAAAATGATTGACCATATTGGTGCAATACAGAGTTGTAACAACGCTGTGGTAAGGTCGGCCATGCAACTTATGTTTGGTTACGTAACTTTTTGAAACACGTCGCCGCAACGTTAAATTGCTACTTGGGTGATAGTATTTATTTTTTTAAATAAAATAGGAACTTCAAAAATAATATTTCATTTAATATTTATCATAGTTTTTTGTACAAAGCTAAAAACCTATATAAGATACACCTATATGCATCATTGAGTGGGTATCAATATGAGGCAGCTTCTTCCTCGTATTAAACACCGTCGCCGCCTCTGCGCTACCAAAGCTCACCGATACGCGGCCTATGCGCAGGGGGAGGTAACGCTACGGAGTGCACGACAGCTGAATCTGGACGCTTCAGAGAAATAGTTGGAGCCGGTAGGTGGTGCTGTTGTCGAGATCCAGAACTGTGAACGTTTGCTTACCGGGATCTGCTAGTACAAATACATAATAAGTTTTCACAATAAAAACCTTATAAAGCACATATAAGATTATGAATCAAATATGTTTTAACAAATTCTTCTAGTATCAAATAACAAATAATATATCTTGGAAGTAGGAAATAACTTTCCTAAAAAAAATAATAATAAAAAGCTGATGACTTCTCATTAGAGAGTTTAAACATATAATTTCACTATTTCACAAACAAATGTACCGAGAGAAAATCTTTTGTTACTTTTACAACTGTGACAACTTTTATGTAATTGCGTAAACCATCATTTTTTTTTATTGTTCGTAATATGTAGCTACCAAAGTACAGTTGTACATGGCCAAACGCTATGAAATTGTTATGTTTTAATACCGTAATTATGATGATATGCGAAATCATAATGTAGTTTCGGTTCACAGGTAATTTGTCCAAAATGTGTATTTATGGAAACATCAACAACAATTGCTCAATGGTCTATGATAGTAGATATCAGAGGCGGACTTTGAATTCAAAAATATTTTTTTTTAATTTTAACATAAAAAGTGTAATTTTTTGTAATCGTAGAAAGTGTCAAAACGAAAAGAAAAGAAATAAAATAAACCTCTTTTTGGTTTTAAAATCAATATATACATTATTATAAAACTTAAAATCTAGTAATAATGTTGTTTTGATCCTTATTTTCCATTATAAATCAGCACAAAATAATTAAAACACAATAAATGACAAAATAACCCACTTCCTTGAAAACTAACAAGCAATATAAACACACTACATGTTGACAATAAATTAATATGATTTTCTATTTGTCAATAAAAAGAACGAAGTTATGCATATGCAACTAACAATACAAGAAAGAAGTAATATTGGATTCCTAGATGTCACTAATTTCTTACCAAAACAAAATTTTATAAATAATCTAGTCAAAATTAAAAAATATATTGTATGTAATACATTACAAAATGTCGTTTTATGCTACTCGTTTATTGTTGCGGGACCTCCCTCTGTTCGTCAGACAAATATTCACTCATTACATAAAATGAGGCATTTCGTAAGTTTTTGCATAAATAGCTATTATCTGCAACTATCAATAGTAACAAAATCATATTTATTGAACAAAATAAGTATTTTCATGCTGTAACAATTTACTAGATGAGAATACAAGTTTAGTTATCTACTTTTGAGCATTTTGGTGACATTCCATAAGTTAAATGATAAATCAATTATTTCTTTTTTATTGTCAATGCACCGTCTATAATTGTGAATTAAAATAAAAACATGATCTACTGGTATAGATATCGAATGGAATTGTTGGTAGGTGTAGATGTATTTGAACGAGTTGAGCAAATTTCAGAAGAACATATCTGTTTGTTACCGCTATTCGATGATAAGAGTATTTATATAATTGCAAAATTTTGATATTATGAAACTTGTAATAAGAAAAATAGAAATGAAATTACGGAAGTTGAACAAATTTCAAACATACCTCAAAAGAAAATCCTTATTTTTCAAAATATTTCTATCAAAGACTATAGTTCTAATACTTCTGTTGCTGAATGTGGTGTGACAAACTTTATTAAACCAGCAGACCTGAGATCAATGCCAATTTTTCCAGGTCATTCGGAAATTAAATAAAAAATTATGGCGCAGTTGCATGGATGCTTTAGAGAAAATTGAAAAGTCCCAAGAGAAATGGACGTTTTATATGTTAACTCAAATAACGCAATGGTTTATGTAAATTGTTTATTTTAGTTAGGACCATTTTCTTCGGACGGCGAGCGATAGATCCACTGCTTTTTGATGTTATGGAGGGGCTCATGTAGAACGTGCTGAAGCTAGAGGCAAAAAGCAATATGTTGACTGTATACAGGCTATCCCGAAATTAGACGGTCATGTTTTAACAGCGTAATCTACATCCTAAAATAGGAGTAAAAGTTTGTATAATCATAGGTCCGAAAACGTTTTGTTTCCGACATTCAAGGTGTTAAAAGTGAAGTCCTGATAACACATTTTTGTAAATAAGTGAAATTTGGTACAAATACTAAGCTTTTTACGCTCTATTTAATGGACTAAATGCCAGTTTGTAATCGTCTTTATAGGTGGGTAATTCAATTCAATTCAATTCAAACAATATTTTATTTCTCGAAAAATTTTCTGACACTATTTTATCTCTCGAGCAGTTTTTGAATAAGATTTTAATACCTTTTGATACTCTCGAACAGTTTTTAAATCTTTTTTTTTATCTCTCGAACAATTTTTAACAACTTTTTTTATTCCTCGAGCAATGTTTGTACAAAATTTTTTGTAAAATTTTTAACACTATTTATTCACTCGAGCAATTTTTAACAGTTTTTTATCTTTCAAGCTATTTTTGAACAATATTTGATCTTTCGTGCAATTTTTGAGCAAAATTTTAACAATTTCTAACACTATTTTATCTCTCGAGCAATTTTTAAAAAAGATTTTATTACCTTTTGATAATAGTTTATCTCTCGAACAGTTTTTAAAAAACCTTTTTGTATCTCTTGAGCTATTTTTAAAAAAACATTTATCTCTCGATAAATTTCCAACACTATTCTATCTCTCGAGCAATTTTTAACAACTTCTTTTATCCCTCGATCAATGTTTGTACAATTTTTAATACTGTTTAAACACTCGAGCAAATTTTAACAGCCTTTTTTTACCTTTCAAGCTATTTTTGAACAATATTTAATCTCTTGTGCAATTTTTGAGCAAAATTTTAACAATTTCCAACATATTCTATCTCTCGAGCAATTTAAAAAAAAAAATAAACACCTTTTGATAATATTTTATCTCTCGAACAGTTTTTAAACAATTTTAAACAAATTTCTAACAGTATTTTATCTCTCGAGCAATTTTTAACAACTTTTTTATCCCTTGAGAAATGTTTGTACAAAATTGTTTGTAAAATTTTTAACACTATTTAATCACTCGAGCAATTTTTAACAGCTTTTTTACCTTTTAAGCTATTTTTGAACAATATTTGATCTCTCGTGCTATGTTTGAGCAAAATATTAATAATTTCTAACACTATTTTATCTCTTGAGCAATTTTTATTAACATTTTTTATCTTTCTAACAATTTTTAAACAATGTTTTATCTTTCGAGAAATGATTAACAGTATTTTTTAATTCTAGAGTAGTTATTGAATAAGATTTTAATACTATTTTATATCTCGAACAATTTTTAAACCTTTTTAATCTCTTGAGCTATATTTAAACAATATTTTATCTTTCGATAAATTTCTAACATTATTCTATCTTTCGAGCAATTTTTAACAACTTTTTTATCTCTCTAGCAGACTGCACAATATTTTAACTCTCGACAAATTTATAAAAATATTTTAACTCTCGATAAATTTTTAGCAATGTTTTATATCTCGAGCAATTTTTGTACAATATTTTATCTCTCGAGCATTTTCTAATAGTATTTTATCGTTCGAGGAATTTTTAAACAATGTTTTATCTCTCGAGAGATTTCTAATAGTAGGTATCTCTTGAGTCAATTCTGAACAATATTTTATTTCTCAACAAATTTTTCAATAGTATTTTATCTCTCGAGCAATTTTTGAACAATATTTTACCCCTCAAGCAATTTCTAATACTATTTTATAGTTCGATCAATTTTTAACACCCTTTTTTACCTCTCAAGCCATTTTTGAACAATATTTGATATCTCGTACAATTTTTAAACAATGTTTTATCTCTCGAGAAATGTCTACTATTTTATCTGTGAAGTAATTTTTAACAGCTATTTTAATTTCTCTTACAATTTTTGACCAACTTCAAATAGAAACATACGCTGAAAAAAGTACAAGATATTGTTTCGAGTGTACTAGAGTACTAGATTCTGAGAGAATGTACTAGATCTAGTACAATTGTACTAGACTGGCAAAACTGGTGGAATGAGAAATTTTATTTTTTTTTAACTTTGGAAAACCGGTGACTAAAGAAAAATTAGAAAATATTTACAAAAATGTGCCATCAGGACTTCACTTGTAACACCCTGTATCTCGAAAACGAAACATTTTCGGACCGATGTTTATACGAACTTTTACTTCTATTTTAGGATGATTACGCTGTTAAAATATGACCGTCTAATTTCTGGACGCCCTGTAAGATGGATATTTATTTGTTGTAAATTTTGTAATTTAATTATCATAAGGATGAGGTTTATTTTTTTATAATATAATACCATTCGTCTAATATTCGATAACCTATTCAATAATAAGACACTATTTTTATTAAATCAATAAAATAACATTTCAACCTGAATTGCCTGTTTCTTTTAAAAACAGTGCACAATTATGTCAATGCCTCTGACAGGTAGTACTTTATCGTTCAGACATAAAAAAATAGAAAATAACAGTAACGGCTTGTGGCCAAAAAATTGGGGGTTCACAATGACAAAATATAGATCTCAGTATAGATTTAAGTAAAAAACTTTTAGTGTTTTGGAAAGTTATATTATGAAGACTAAAAGTTTTTTACATGAATCTGTATTTCGTCATTGTGAACCCCCAAATTTTTAGTCACCAGCCGCCACTGGAAAATAAATTTGATTGATTTTTCCCCAAAATATGACAGTTTAAGAAAAAGTATCCTATAATAGGGTACTTTTCTCTGTCAAACCGAAACATTTAAATTTCAAAGCAAATCCCAATTATGATTTTTTTTTTCGATGGCTCGTTATAATATTGCTATTGTTAGTTTAAACTTGGATAATTTTAATAATTTAGGTCAAACCCATGGGATTTTCTAGCATTTATCTCTGTTTTATTGTAATTTAAATATTCTTACTTGCTTACTCTTCGGCACTATTACATCGCCATTTTTGATAACCGGACCATTAATTTTACCGGATGGATTAAATAGCTGGTTCACCCCTGTGAACCGTTCTTGTATTAATAATTATATTTAATTTATTTCCGGTGCCTTTCCGGAATGTATATATTTTTTTTTTTTTTTTTGTAAAAAATATATCTATCTAATAGTAACTCTGTTTAAATTTAATTTATAGTGCATTCGATAAGATCTTTCATTGATAAAACCTTGTCAAAAATAAATTTACTATTTGAAATAAATATATTATTTTGACATTGTTATTTAATTATAATTATTCATTTTCATAGGTAGGTTATTATGACGATAATAAAATGGTATTATTATAATATGATATTAGAATATTGTTTTTTATTTAAATAGATAGATAACTTAGGAGAAAAGTTAGCTTATGTAGGTATCTAATCTAATCTAACTTGTTACATTATTTTAAAATTTGTACCTTTTTATTAAAATCATCACCATGTATAAAGAATTTTAAAAGACCTTTACTTAATTATGAGAAAAATTACATTGAAAATCATCATAATATTTTATACAATTTTTAGAAATAAGGAAATATAATTCCCCTGCAAAATTAATGCATCTCCACACCCCAGTATGATAACAAACCGAAACAAATAAAAAAAGAAAAAACTTGAGTGCATACTTTAGTTTTTGGAAATATACAGGGTGGCCACTGGTAACGTCTCGATCAGTAGAGCCCATCGAGTAGAATAAAGTAGAGACGACATAAACATTATTTTACGATATGACAGACGTACTTCAAATAATGGAAAAATGTAATGAAAATGCAACTTTAGTGGTACTTTGATTTATTTGAAGTCAATAATTTTATATTGGTGGAACGAAAATGATTTTGTTTTCATTTAAATGAAGCTATTAAAAAAAATTGTCGTTATTCTCCTCAAAACTGACTAATTCCACTAGCTCCAGTTTGACATATGACGCAAAAGTGTAATGCAAAGGTGCAGACACTATAGCATCGTCATAGCATCGTCTCTTTATTATATCTCAACGGTAGAGTCAAAATTATTTGCTTTTTTTAAAATCTGTTTTCACAGCAAGATGTATAACAAAAAAGACAACAATAAACAAAAAATTGAAATATACAGGGTTCTCCAGGAAAGTGATACATATCAACGTAAGGTTTTTTTAAAGAAAAAGCCATGTTATTTATTTTATATTTTTATTGCCCTCGCTTTTCCCATCATAAGGATACCAACAAGTAAGGGATTATACAAGATATTTCACATGCTGTTACCAGTTTTAAGTGAAAATTGTATTGTTTTCAATGACCTGTAAGAAACTGCAAAATAAACAATTGAAAATATTTTTTTTCACTTTAAAAGTTTTTCGATATTACTGAACACTCAACATTTATGCCTATGCACTACTTTTTTCAATTTAAAACACATCTGTACAGGATGAGTCAAAATTCAAATACATCCTTTTCTTAGTTTTTTTCACTAGTACCTTAATTAAACTTTCATTTGAGCAGTTCTCATCTTCTAAAGGTTCAGAATTTGCTTGTCTACCAATGATAGGTACTTAATCTTTTAATCTCGGTCAACTAACTATCTGTAATGTCAACTTCTGGTCCGACTACAATATTTTTCATCAGTACCAATATTTTTTCTGCTTATAAATGTTAAACTTTAAAATGAGTTTGCAAATGGTGAAAAGAAAAAAGTGGCTTTAGTAAAAAACAGTCAAAAGTTTTTTTTCAAAACACATTGGCTGGAGGAGTTAAACGGTGGTCATGTATATCTAGAAAAACGTCGTGTAAAGCTTATACTAAAATAGATGGCAAAGATAATTTTACTCGATATTGGATCAAAACCATAATTAATTACCTAGTCCCGTCTTGAATAATCTGAAAAGGAAAGAACAAGACGATCTTTCAGAAAGACCCTTCAAAATTATTCATAAAGAACTCAAATCATGTGCTATTGATACTCTAACCGTAAACGATATATATTGTTACGAAATTTGATAATTGGTATTTCATTATTGGCTATTTTATGTACGCACATGGTGGTGTATAATTTTGTTTTTTATTATGTTATCTATAGTGATTTTTGTTCCTTTGCAATTATTAAAATATTGTTATTTATAGATTTTATTTCAATTTTTAACATTTTATTAAATTTTGTGTTGTCGTTGAGCGCCGGTGAATTTAAGTTATTGTTACTAAAATTTAATTTTATAAGAATTTATTTGAAATAATAAGAAATTATCCCTTTGAGTTTCCAACCTGACCACTGTGCGTATGAATTGTTCAATTTCTGGTCGTCGTTATATTTAGAGCGCTGTTCTCTACGTAGGGACAATGAAAAAAAAAAACTACCTTCGTTCTACTTACTACTTGTTATTTACCCTTGTAATTGATGGATTAAATAATACCAGAAAATTAAACCACATAAAAGAAACTCAAATAAAACATAATAAGTTTATTTCCTTACATATGAATTGAGAAGAATAAAAAAAAAATGTAAGATTGATCAATTTAAATTTGCCGCCTTTATAGCATCATGTGACTGAATTACCACGTGTGTCTTTATGGAGATATTGAAGAGACATAGTAGTTATTTTGTTAAATTGATGAAGAATTATTGTACTTAAACACACGTAAGTACTGTGTAATGATAGGATTAGTTTATTTGTTAAGGTGAATTTGGAAATTTACTGTTTGTTGTTGACTACACCTATAACCTCAAATTCTCGTAGATCTTAACCTAACAATTGAGTATTATTTTCACAAATTTATCGTTTATTTATATAATTTATTTAATATCTTTTTCTATCTATGCGAAAATTAGATCGTATTTTTATACCTGGGTCCGTACTGTTTTTTGACCTCACTCACGATGTATATTTAGTTAGCCTGGAATTTTCGTCCTATGTTGGTGATGGGATTCAGGAATTTGTTTCCGGAGTTGGGAAATCTTCTGATTTGCTTTTGCTGTGGATTTTCTGATCTTCACTGCGTTTGATAATGAAAAAACTTGTGTTTTTGTTCTTCTATCAGGTAAGAGTTTTTCCTTTTTTTTTTTTTAATTCCTCCACATTGATTTATTTTTTTCGTTACTATGGAGACATCATTTGTTTTATTTTGAATTTGCGAGATGTTCACAGGACAAGTGATATTTCTTCAGTCCCCTTGTCAACCGGCGTTTTCGGTTTTATTAAAAACGATTTTCAAAGCCTTCTAGATGTAAAATTTCAATAAAATTCCTTGAATTTCATACGGGGTTAACCAAAAGATTCTTTTTTCCAAAATTCTTTTTATATCTAATTTTATGCCCTTGGCTATATTTACATAATTCAATAAATATCCTTTCCAAGTTTCATGACCCTTTGTTATTTAATAAAAAGGATATTTGTGATTAAACATTTACAAAATTTCACTTAACAAATTACTTTTAATTTATTATTACTTGTACCTATTATCCCTATTATCATAATTCATAATGATTATTGTTCTTTTATTGTTGAATTTAATTTTTATTAAAAAGTTCTTTGTTGTTACATTTTTCTTGATTTTAATTTTAAGGTTATATTAGTATTTCTTTTTTACCTAGCTTATTAAGTTTATTGGTTTTGGTTTCTTTTAGTGTTTCAGTTTTGTCTGTTGGTCTGATATTTTGATTTTATTTGATAATTCATTTTTAATAATTTTTTTTATAAAATTGCCCTTCGAAATTCCATATAGGATTTCCATGTGAATTGATTTTAGTTAAATATTTCATAGAAATTTCTTTTCATTTGAGTTTATAATTGTAAATTATTTATCATTCGGATATTTCTGACTACTTAGGGTAAGTCCGGTAGAGATGCCAACCTTTTTAAAATGTTTAAATAAAAAAATTATTTTTCGTTATATTAATTTAAATTTATTAATGTTAACACCAAACAACATAACTAAAAGATACATGAGCGTAAAAAAATAATAATTCTTATAGAAAAAGGTACATTGTAAATTAAAAAAATAATTCAGTTTGGCATCTCTCCCATATTGTCTGGGTGAGATGCTCATCTGTGGCGATACAGATGCCAATGATTATAACTGTCTACTTTTTTATAGTTAACAGCTTTCCACATCGCTGGCAAATGTTCTTGAATCCAGTGCATCCCTCATGCAACCACTGGTTACAATGGATGCACTGGATCCAATCGTCTTTTTTCTTAGTTAGACTCAACGGCTCTCCACAGCCCACGCATTCGTCATCTTCATCTTGACCAAAAGAAGAATTACTCTCGTGTGTTGAAAAGTCATCTGAGGTGTCACTTGAATTACTCTCCCTTCTATTTTTGGTTTTCCTAACTATCACCTTTGTTTTGGAATTGATACCGGAAGGGCCTGCTTGATTTTCTAAAATAGAAATCTTTGCTTTCTTTACGGGCTTATTTTCTTTATTGTTGATTGCTCTTTGTAAATTTTCAGGTGATGTCAGAAGTTGAGCCACTTTACCTCCTCTACTTTTAACATTGCTGATAGCTTCAGATAATGGCACTACAATGTTAAGCAGCTTTCCTGCCGTGTTAATATATTGAGTATTATTTTCACCAGTTTGATCTGCTGAACTAGGATGTGACTCAACAATGGCTGAAGTTGTAGCAACATTTGACGCTGCTTCCTGTTCGTTTTCCATACGATTAGTTTGACTTTCAGTTTCTAATTGGGTAAATGCATAATCTGGTATTTGGCTCGGATCATAAGGATAGATTCCTGTAGATCGGAAAGCAGATACCGCATTATATACAGACGCCGATTTTCCCCATGCCTCGTTTAAAAGTTTGCCGAAATTGATCCTGGTAAGTCTCCTATCCTTACTTGCTTTGACAAAAGAATAGCAGGATTGGTAATAAGCCGATTTTAGAGATTTGAAGCCGGCTCTGTCTAAAGGCTGAAGATAGTGTGTGGTGTGAGGTGGCAAGTAAAGCAGAATTATGTCATTCTCTTCTGCAAATGTCAATACATCTATTGCGTTTTTATGTGAAGTATGACCGTCTAAAATCAAAAGGCATTTTCCTTGAGACTTTCTAGGTAAAAATGCCCTTTAGCCAACGATGAAAATATTCTGCGTTTATGTAAGCCGACTGTTTTGACATATAAACAACGGATCCTGGTGGCATATCATTTAGAAATTCAGGTGTCTTATTAACACCTTTAAATATGCAGGCGGGAGGTAAAAAGAAACCTTCTGCATTCCAGCAAGACACAACTGTTATAGTTTCACTTTTTTCTTAAGGCGTCGGGGTTGTTACAACCTTGGAACCCTTTTCAGCTATAACCAACGATGGTTTAGTATTAAGTTGTAGACCAGTCTCGTCTACATTGTAAATAGAACCTGGTTTATCGAATAAATCATTTTCTTGCAATACTTGATGCAATAAATCAAAATAATTCTTGACAGCCTCCTTTATCATTCCCAACATTCTACTTCTTGATAATCCCTCCGCTTTCCTTATTGACAGTTCCGGATTTCTTCTTAAAAATGACTTTAGCCAGTCATACCCCGCTTTTTCTTCTTCTTTGTTAAATTTGTGTTTTATTTGTAATCTTTTAGCTAGTTTAAACGCCATTTCCCTCACATCATCCATAGTAGGAAAAAAACCAAACCTCTGTAGCTTCTTTATATGAGCTACCATCTTCTTTTCGGCTTCGTCACCAAGCGTGCTCGCAGGACCCATTCTTCCTTTAGTTACATTATTATTTTCAATCCTTTTTTTTAAGGTTCTAACAGAAATTTTTTCTAACAGAAATATTGTACATTCTCGACGCCTCGCCAACTCTCCTTCCATTACTAACGGCTGCAACTGCCGACTTTAAGTCGGCCTCTAACCAATTTCCACGGGTGGCAGATTTTCTTTTGTAAAAGGAAGGCATATCTGCAAAAAAATATGCAAAAATAATATTGGCATCTCTACCGAATATGTTTAGGCATCTCTACCGTTTATAAGGTAGAGATGCCACATTTTCCAAGAAGATTGTTTTTAAGTTGGCACTAGCCAAACGTACTTCAATATAACCTCGAATAGTGTACTTTTAATAAACAATCGATTCGCAAATAATCCCAATAAATTATAGCATACTTATAGTCTGACGATTATGTCGATAAAATTTTCGATGCACTCAAAACTTTAAAATTGATATAACTAACCGTTAATTAGTGATGTTTACTTTTATCGCTATACATGTGACTAGCGTACCGCTCTGGTAAACAACAGAACACAGACTAATTTACAACAGCGCACAATCGGGTTCTAAGAAAACGGCATCTCTACCACTATGGCATCTCTACCGGACTTACCCTATATTGATTTGTTTATCAAAAACTCTTAAATATTACTGGAAATATGAGTTTCGATTAATAATAGCAGATTCTATCTTTGATTCTATAGTTTTGAGCTTAAATTTCAGTCTACCTTGGTTGATATCATTATAATATCTACTCAGAGGAAATATCTGCAATGCTCGTCACTTTTACCGAAAAATATTGAAGAAGTTCGTATATATTTAGAAGAAAGGTGAATAAAAACCTGCAAAAATGAAGATTTTGTAATAAGAAATTACATATATGAAATAAGAACTCAAAGTAAGAGGTGACTTTGAGCCTTTTGGAAATACAGTAGACTTTAAAATATCCATCCATAAGGCAAATATTTTACATGAGGAGGCTTAAGAGGTAAAGGGACCAATTATTATTACATGAATTTTTCGAATAAAAATCAAGACTTGCGATAATCATCACGAGGTTTAACCTAAGTAATGGCAATACTTCACAAACCTGAAAGTTCAACGTCTTTATTCGTTCCAAATTAAATCATTTCTTGTTGTTTTACCCTTGTCAGGATAAGGTGGGAACTACCCATTTAACATCTCTTGCAAACAAATATGACTAAAAATTGTGTATCTTTTGTTTTTATCTTCCTTCAGCGTCATAAAACTGTTATGTATTGCAAAGTGTGACACTTAATTTAAAAACTTATACTTAAATAATTTAAAAATAGTGTAGATTTTTAACGAAAAGAAATACAAAATTTAGTCGGAATCAATCAAAATAACAAATTTATGGTACGCATTAAACCACTAATAAAATTAGCTTCCAATGTATAACATTTCACAATTCAAATCAGTTTTTTACTTCGCTACAGAACGATAAAATCAAAATTAACCCAATGAATAGTCATATTTCTGAATTCTCCATAAAATTACCTTTCAAATGATGTGTTATTGGACTATACTTGCAATTTATTAAAAAATAGGGGGTTGCTGCCGGGTTGCTGCAAGATGGATTTCTGGGTATGAATTATATATGACAATTCGTCTTCTTACCAATAAAAGTTGATTTGTTTTTTGTTTTTTAATTTATTTAAAATCAAAAGTTATTTTGATTGACTGGTTTTGAAATGTAAGCACTGTATGTAATTAACTCACTTTTTGAATATTTGTGACTTAATATGTTTTGGCACTATAGGGACGATATTGTTTGTTTTAGTAGTTCCCGCAGTGAAAAAATTTTAATTTTAAAATAGTATTTTCCAGACAGTAGTAGCGTGGGTTTCGTGTCAAATGCAAACGGTAACATTGTCGTGTAGCTGTCGCTAATGATATACAATTGTGTTTATTTATGTATCTACTTTTAAAGCAGTTTTAAAAAAAATGCTGTTAGTTCAGTAGGAATCCGTCAGTTTATTGATGAAAGATGAGGAAGTGAAACGAGGAACATATATTTTAAAACATTTATTAACGGTAATTGCTTTTCAATTTTTGTAATACTTATGTATGAATTCATGTTTACGATTGGAAAATGTATTCGATCGACCATTTGTTTAATATTTTGGCGAATATAATGGATTTAGGGTGAGATTACAGAAAATACCCATCTACAACTTTTTACTTTTCAGATCCATAAGATACATATTCATATTATTATAAATAGCATCAGCAAATCTGCTTGTTGACACTGGTTCACAGATTTTCACTGTCGTATATATCAAATTCCTAATTTACAAATTTCATATTTATAAAAAGCAAAGGGATTTGCGAAACATTTAGAGAGTACCTTCTAACCCAATAATAGTGAAGATATTCAAGACTGGATGGAACTAGCACAAGAAGACTCAGTCGTTAAACTTACCTCTCCAAAAGAAGTTTACTTGGAAATTTAAATAAATATAAATACGAAAAATGCCCCTGGATTAGACCTCAATACTTAGGAAATGTTGAAAATGCTTCCACGAAAAGGTTTTGTTAAAATGACCAATCTTATCAATGCCCCCTTTAGACTAACGTTCGTACTAAAATATGGAGGTGGTAGAAGTTTTAATGATACCCAAATCACTGCCGAGCAATATTTGCAACAGTATGTGTTAGCTGATGGGTATAACAGCAAAAAGGTTCAAATAGATGCAAATATGTCATTAGATATTTATTTTTCACTGATCAAGAGAGTGAAATAGTCAAATACTTAAAAAAATTGGACATCAATTATGAATTGATCTAAAAACAAATCCTCCTTGTATAACAAATTTACTTGTTTTCACATCGTCAAACAATTTTAATAAACTTATGAATTTTCAAAATAGGCGAAATGCAAATACCCAAGTAACTCTGGCAATTTTTTAAATGCAGGGATTTATCAAAAGACACAATGATTTAAGCCTGAGAAAACCTGACGACACCAGCCTGGCAACAGGAATTAGATTCAACAAAGCAAAAGTAAAAGAGTTCTTGACAACTACCTGAAATTACACAGGAAGTGTGGATTCACAGCAGATAGAATCTACAACCTATATGAGACTAGTATTTAAACAGTTTTAAAACCACCGAAAAGAGTGGCTCAAATGAGAAAAAAGAAGTTGAAATTATTACATCTGCTGAGAAAAGCAAGATAGTTACTGTAGTTGATAGTGAAGGCACTTGGATAGGTACTACCGCCAATTTATATTTTGCCTAGGGTTAGAAACATCGAGGAGTATTTAGTTAGAGATCCAAATGGTTCTGTGGCATTTAGAAACAAATCAAGATGGATAACAACTGATATTTTCCATAAAGTCCTTCAACAGAGAAAATCCAGAAATAGAAATAAAATAAGAAGAAAAAAAGCAAGAGAAAAGAAAATGTTAAAGAAATACGGTGCTATTGATCAGTAGCGTAACTACAAATTTAGCCCCCCACCCCGCAACTTTTAGCATAGGGTCCAATAGATAAGAATTTTGCGCAGTAATTAAAATCTAAAACTTTTTTTGTGGGGATTCGCTCAAGTATTTTTTTTAGAGTTTTAGATAGAACCTGTCCTTTAAAATAACGAATGGTTGGATTGAATGGAAATCCTAGTAAATAATTGTTAGTTAAATTAAACAATAAAATGTATAAACTTGTTTATTACACTATAATGATCTTAAATCTGATAAGTACAAGTAAACTGTATTAAAAAATGTATGAACAAAAACTAAAAAGTTAATAAAAACACTTTTTTATAGCTTTCCTTTTATTGATTTATTTATTGGCTTGGCCAATGTCAATTTTTCGCACCAAATCATTTTCGATTGCCTAGAGAAACCTGCCTGTCTTGTGAAATTCTGTTTCTCAAATAATTTGTAATTATTTTTACATACTGGCTAACCGACCGCCGGTGGTGCTTGCATTTGTTAAAAAGAAAACCGTCTTCCGGCGGCACGGTCCTCTTCATACAGGAAAGCCGCCGCAAATCTAAACTGATTTGTTGATCAGGGCAGCATGCTATCAGTGAATTGAAAAATGCCACCGGACGACGGTCTACTGTATTTAAAACATTGAATGCCGGTGGTAAGAAAAAAATACTTGTAAAATCGTCTACTTTTTTGTGGCAAATGATCATATGTCGAAAGCGTTTTATTGGTACATCGGTCTCCTTTTGACAGAGTAGATGAGCTGTGTCCAGGCCGTTGGTGTTTATACCGGTCGGCGTAGCCAGGTATGGATTGAAATTTTATGGTAGCGGCGAAGCCGCCACCCTACGAATTGTCGTTACTTCGTCTTCTTGTTGTCACGGCATTATTATTATTAGTTCATGTATATGAAATTTGCTTCTAAGGTTTATAAAATACTACTGCTAGTGTCACAGCAATTACAAATGATTAGTGTTATCCCCGATATGCGAGTTTTTTCCGGCGGCATTTAATGTTTCAAATACAGTGGACCGTCGTCCGGCGGCCTTATCAATACTCTGATAGCCTGCCGCCCTCATCAACAAATCAGTTTAGATTTTAGGCGGCTTTCTTATATGTCAGAAGACCATGCCGCCGGAAGACGGTTTTCGTTTTATTAAATTCAATTACCGCTGGCGCTCGGCTAGCCAGTACGTTATTTTTAATTTAGTGAAAGACCGTTCATTACTTGCGACGCTTACGGGTAAGGTCAAATACATAATCAGAGCTAATTGTATTAGAAAAGCTAGATACTCATGTAGGATTATCAACTAACAAATATTTTAAAAACTCAGTTCTCACTATTCTGGAGGTCATTTCGTATTAATTTATTATTTCTTATGGTAACTACATAGTTCAAGACCTAAGGATTCAGTTTTATTAAAATCACTTTTATAAAATATCTGCGACAACTTCTGGCACTAATTTATAAAGCGTAGATGGGTTTAGGAAACTAAATTTTTCATTTACATTACAAAATGATTTGAAACGACGTTTTAGTTGAACGTTTATAATATCCAATGTTGCATAGAATATATTTACTTTAAACCTATGTTCGAAATCCGAAAATCTATAATCTAAACTAAGTTCGTCTAAATGAGTTTTTACCTTTGGTGCTCTTTTATTAGCAAATTGTAGAGTTATACTCCATTTTTGTGAAAATTTTACAGCTTCGTCTATAATTTCCGAATATTTATTTTTAGTTTCAGACACACTTTTTTTTTTTTTTTTTTAATTAACGGATTCATTTAGGTTCGCATCAGATTTTTGCATTGCTTTTGATAAAGTAATTTCGTGTAATACTTGATAAAAAAAAACACAAAAATACAAAATTAAAACTTTCAATATTTTTTATTATAATTTTTGCTTCGTCCCGCTCCTCCTTTTTTTAGATATTAAAATAATTTTATTAAGAGCTTTTGCTATGTCTGGGAATCGAAATCTTATGGCAGTTAGAGAATGTAGTCTATCAGACCATCTGGTTGGGTTTATTTAGTCTTTTTAGTTTTATAGACGAACTTTTCGTAAATGTATAAAGAAGATCACAGCGAACTAAGCTGGTTTCTTTTAGTATTGCGGAATGATTATTCAAAACATAATTATCAGGCTCAATGATACTTTTTATTGTCTGGACAAAACAGCAAAATGTTTCGCTAATATTTTTAACTATTTTTATATATCTTCACTTATTTAAATCTGATATTTTCAGACCATACACTCACATACAAATGGTTTGGGAAGTAGTTGAATAAACATGAAATGCAAAATAATATGTTGTAGGTACTACCAAATGTAGTTGCTTTTTCTATAAATATTTAAAATAATAAAACCATTCTTAAGTAAAATTACGAGGCTGGGCTGAAAAATAATTGGCCTAGGCAGGAAAACACAACTTTTTTTTAGCAAAACTCAATTAATTTCTCAACATAGTCCCCTTTAAGTTCTATACATTTTGTCCAACGATTCTCCAATTTTTCGATGCCCTTTGATAAATGATTTCTGGAAGTCCTTAAAATAGGTCTCTGTCACAGCGATGACCTCCCCATTCGACTCAAATCTCTTACCACCGAGCCATTTTTTCAAGTCTGGAAACAGATAGTAGTCGCTGGGCGCCAAATCTGGGAGTATGGCGGATGAGGGACCAATTCGTAACGTAATTCATACAATTTTTCCATTGCGACTGCGCATTTGTGCGCCGGTGCGTTGTCCTGGTGAAAGAGCACTTTCTTCTTCGCTAAATGCGGTCGTTTTTGCTTTAAATCGTCGTCGAATCGATCTAACAGCTTTGAGTAATAATCGCCGGTTACCTTTTCAAGGTAACTGATATGAATAATACCGTGCGCACCCCAAAAAACTGTGGCAATGACCTTGTTGGCAGACAGACCCACCTTGGCGTTCTTTGGCTTTGACTCGCCCTGAGAAACCCACTGCTTTGACTGTTCCTTCGTCTCTGGCGTATTGTGATAAATCCATGTTCCATCCACGGTTACAAAACGGTGCAAAAAGTCCTTCTTATTGTGGTTAAACATTGCCAAACACTCCTTTGAAATTGTCACATGGTTTCGCTTGTTGTCGGCATTGAGCAAACGCGGCACCCATCTGGCAGCGAGCTTCGTCATTTCCAAATATTCGTGCAATATATTCTCCACTAGTTCACGTGAGATGCCCACAGCCTCAGCAATCTCACACACTCTTAGTCGTCGATCGTCAATTACCATACCATAGATTTTATCGACCACTACTGGTGTGGTGACCTCTCTAGGACGGCCTGGACGATCATCATCAAAAATTATCGAACGACCGCGTTTAAATTCGGCAGTCCAATATTTTAATGTTGATAACGAAGGTGCAGAGTCCCCATACACACCATCCAGTTCAATTTTGATCTCATCGTTCGTTTTCTTTTTTAAAAACAAGAATCTAATCACTGCGCGATATTCGATTTTATTCATTTTTGTAAAAATGTAAAATCTGTTTGCCTTTAATCACTGTCAACTACAAACTAAGTGACGCAGCTCGCTGAAAATTTGACAGAAGTCACTTGAAAGATAGTTTGTACGAAAAACAATTGCATTTGTTCCTAGCGCCGCCAACTCTTGCCGAGGCCGATTATTTCTCAGCCCAGTCTCATATTGCTTTATAATAGCTCTATATAGTTTTCTGTTAAGCATAAGTGTATTTCAACACTACAGTTATTTTAGAGTTTTCATCCAAAGCAAATTGCTGTTGATACGGAATTATCTCACACTAATATTTTATTTTTTAAAGCGTTATCGAGCTTAAGAAACACTTGTTATTGTGTAAACAAAAAATTGTAAAGGTGATCCAAAGCAACAATATAGAATCAATATAAAGCAATTTAATTATATTAGCTGAATTGTTGTATAGAATAGTTGTACAAATGTTTATGTAATAATTTTATAGTAATTTTATAGTATTTTATAATAAGCATTTCAAAGACAATAATATAATATCAATAAAATATAATAATCTTGTAAACTACAAATTATAAAGTTACTTTGTTTCTTGCTTCGGGGAAATAAACGACAGTTCGGCAACGTCGCGTTAAAGTTTAGACTGGTATTACTGGAGAACCTACTGGACTTCTATCAATAATTTATTAAAATTTTTGTAGTTTTTGTAATATATAATATGTATCTTCAGAATATATTAAAATAGGTTAAAAAACTAATTATTTTATAAATCAATTTATTGCAAACACTTTCGATACACCAATGGACGTTGAAATGTTTGTAAGTGCACTTTTAGTCACAAATAAAATTCATTAAAAAAATTATAACCGCAAATCGCTTTGCTTTTCTATTTCGTAATAAAAATCGATAATACCTCGTATAAAATTCATTAAATGAAGACATTATTTTTGACCCACACTTTACGCAATCTGATCTGCATGCGCCAAAATGCAAATTAATCAATAGAACAAAAACTGAAGGTAGATCTGAAAACTGAGAGAAGTTATTCAAAGTGGTTTAAAAATCGTTTATATTCGGATTGAATTTCCACCCTCTTTTCCGAAGTGGAGTAAGCATTCTCATTTAATTTTTGTACCAAAGTATTAAAGCCGTAAACGGGGAATAAAAATATCCCAATACATAGCAGTGAGATGAGGGTCTGAAAAGGCGAACGCTGGGGGAGGCGCGTGTAAAACTTTTTGATTGACAGCTGAGTTTGTCCAATCACAAGGCCGGAATACTGATGAGGAATACGTCAATCACGCGAACAACCCGGCTGACGCTTCTACTCTAGACACCGACAGACCTGCAGATATCTCCCTCGATACTAAGAGAATTAATTCTGTCTATACAAACATTCCAAATTCTATTTGTAATTTAGATATTACTGATATTAGATAGCAATGTCGGCAAAATAAATAAATATGTAACGACTATTCGTATATACCTTTTAGGTACTTTTAATTTTCTTATTAGGTACTAATAATGTTACTTAAAGTCAAATTATATCCGGATTTTTTTTATATTTTTAAAAAAATTCGTGTAGGAGAAAAATTTTAAGGTATGGTAAGGTAGGTTTTGTTTATACAGGGTGGTCCGTTAATAATGGGGAACTATTGCGATGTTACACAATTTACCTCAGTTTAATTTTTGATATTAAAGAAGATACAGGGTATTAAAGCAGATACCTAACAAACGTGTCTACTGTTACGTTTGGCGTCAAATATTTCAATCAAAAATATTAAATGCTGCAGTTGTATTAAAAATGGTAACATAGTTTTTAATATTTATAAAATTTTTGTTATACTCTTAGTTTGCTATGACAAATAATCCTTGTATAATTTATCCGGGGTGCCATTACGATGACTTGAAATGTCAGGTAGGATCATGATTATCCTAGATTTAATTGGCGTGTTTAGGGTAAATAAATTTATCGAATATAATGCTGTATTAACTGTTTAAGCCCAAAAAGTAATAAATACTTTTAATAGATAATAAATAATAAAGTTGTTGTATTTTAAAAAGTTCACTTTTAAATCAATTATTTAAAACATTCTATTTTTGTGCCATTTACTGCGTCATAATGAAGCACCTATTTCTATTGGTTACTAAATAATCTGTGATACCATAAAACATACAGTTGATCATTATATTTTTCTAATAGTGACATTTATGACAGTTATCTCTTTCTAAAATTGGATTAATATTATGATGTTTTCTTTCCTCATGACACAGATATTTCAAAATTTATAACCTCAAATCCATTGTGGGAAATATTGAAATTGCTTTTAAAAAGTGTGATAAAATAAATATTCATTTAATTTTGCGTTACAATTAAAATATCTGGTTAAATTTTCAAGTACTTGGTCCCTATGGGAACTAAAAGAAAACAGTTATTCTGATAAAATGTTTATAAAATTTCCTCAAAATCTAGTTGATCAACTAGTAGGTCAATATATCTACCTTTTTACTTAACACTGAGTCTCAGGGTACTAATTAGTTTGCATATTTTTAGGTGAAAGAAGATGCAGAAAACTGGATCCATTTCAAAATTATGGGTAAAAATTTGACAATAAAACAAGATGTGCCTCATAAATATACCACCTAAAATTCCTATTAAAGGCTCTTAAACTGACCCTGCCAAAAAACGATTGAAAATTTGAATTGTATTGTCATTCCATATATAAATGTTATTGTTTGCTTAAACGATTATAATAAAGCTTGCCTATTATTTATTATATTCTTTTTAAACAGGAATGTATAAATAAATTGCTTACAATAGGTAAGCTTAATTTATTAAACTTATGTTTTATATATTATATTCAGGTACGTCACTATTAATAATATAAATTTAACAAAAGCTAATAGATGTATTTAAAATACACTTCCATTAAAATATGCAAATAATTTAATGTTTTTCTTTTAAATTTTGATAGTTTTGCGAAATCTATATAAATTCAAAAAAAAAAAAAAAATACCTATACAGTAAACTGTCATTGTCTTACCATAAATAAACCTTTTTATAATAGACAATTGATAAATTAATATAAAGAAAACATAAAACTTATTTTTATTTGAATTCATTATAAATATAGCACACTGTTCAAAAAAATATTTGCCGGCTTCAAAATATCATTTAGTTTTTGTCCATCAAAAATAAACATAATATTTGAAATTCCTTATTTATTTCATTATTTGGAGATTCCTCACAAAAAAAGCCCATTATATTTCTTAGAAAGCAACATTTGCAGTTGAATATGAAAATATAATTTTTTGATCATTTTGCACTCGATATATCTATTCACTCTTATTATTTATAAAAAGCACACATTTAATGTTTTTAATTCGAAGAAGAATCGACACCCTCAAATCATTACGACTTCAAACTTTTGACAACAGTGGCCTTTTCTAATAACACAATATGGATGTGATGGTAGGTTATTCAATTCGATGGTGTTCGAGGGCCACAACATAAGAGAGCACCACTATGTTTGCAGCTACCTTAAAAAATAGAATCACGTAAAATCAATTAATACACTATTTTGAGCTTTTTAACATTAACAGGAATTGAAATTACCTTCGAAAGCAGAATATTCTGTGAATTTACAAGATACGACCTTTTCCTTCTGTTCCTTTATTACTGAATAACACTATAAACTTTTTGTGTTATGGGGTAATTCTAGCTTTATTGTTACAAATAGTAACCGAACATATGATAGTGTCCTTCCTTGGTAGAGCTATAATAGAGTAATTTTTACCTAATAAATAGGTATATTCAAAATAAAATGTCAACAATATTGAGTAGTGAGTTTGAATAAAAAAAAATGTTCCTTTTTTAAACACAAATCTCTTTGAAAACAATAATTCTAGAAAGATTTGGAGCTTAGAAAGTGTACTTACTGTTTTCGGCTTTACATTGCGAATTTCGGAGCCATTAAACTTTATATTATTTATATAAAAAATCATTAATCATGTTCGAATTCACCTTGGGTAAGCTGTCTAGAGATTCCTCTTTTAATCCTGTTCGTAATTTGGCAACTTTTAAAAAAATTAAATAAGAATTTTAAAATAAATCGAAATAATCTCTCAATCGAAAACGACTTAAATGAACAGATGAAACCACGTTGCCAGACTTAGAGAAAATATTTCGCAATATCGCGATTATGATTTGAATAACATTTCGATTAAGAGGAAATTTTATTGAATTAGTTGCTTTATAAAAACTGAATTTAAACAAATATTGTTTTATTGTTAATATATATATGTTAAATATACGATCTTAACCTTTAAATTGTCGGTTATCCGGAATTTCAATATTTTTTATAAGAAGCGGCAACAAGGTAAAAACATATCGACTACTGTCTGGAAGGTTATAAAATAGAATAGCCACTTAGATTTTAGGCTTCATTATGGCGATGTTTAAAAAACAATGTAGCGCGTTTCAAATTTTGCTTAAATTTATTGGAATTTTAAAAAATTCTTGTAGGAAAATGTGAAAATAAAAATTTGACGAAAATATTTTTAGATTAGATTTTGTGCTAGCTGTTAGAAAAAAAATATTTTTGAATTTCATTAAAGACGCCCACTGTTTAACGATTAAATGCAAAATCGCCATATAAAAATAATTTTTTCTTGTAGTTCTTGGGTTTTAGGTGTTGAGGAAATGAAACTCTTGTTTAAGTAAAGTAAAGCTTTTGGCCCTGCTCAGGGCCTTCTTCAGTAGTTTTTTTTAATTTTTTTTAAAACATATTTGTACATTTGAAACAATTTTTTCTGTGGTACATTTTCTGGGGTATGTAATTAATATTAAATATTATTAGATCTTTTTTTTTATTATTATATTATTCTGTAATTGAATTTGTGTCATTTTTATCCTTTTTCTTGTCCGGTATTTGATATTGTATCCGTTATAATTTCTTCGATTAGTCAGATTGTGTATTCTAATTATTACATTCAAACTGATTGGGAATTTTTTTAATTTTGAATTATTTTTATTAGTCTTTGTTAGATTTTGAAGTAGATGGAACAGAGTCATAAGAATGTTCCTTAACAATTGGCAGTTTTAAAGGAGAGTTTCTTTTTATTTGACATGTGTCAGCTGCAACATAAAAAAAAATAAATAAACAATAAATGAAAAATATACCTAGGTATTACCTTTATAAGTACCTATAAATCTTTAAAATGCTGAGAACAAACTTTCCTTTCATAAATTTTACTTCCCTATTTTCAAGTTTTAAAGCATACTCTTCTTGCATCCACAAGTTCAGATTTTCCACTTTTATATTACAAAATTACCTTACATCTACCGGTTTTAGGAAACCGATGAAATGTAACAGAATGCCATTTTTTTCATGAAATAATTATACAAGGATTGCATTGAGGCCACGGTATTGAGGCACACAAGTGTCTTCCACTCATTTTACTGTATTTTAAAATAACAATATGTATTCTACTAAACGTCTAATTTAATAGAGAACAAAAATTTTATACATTAGCTTAATATTATTAAATAAAATATTTTAAACGAAACATTTTCTAACCAAAAACACCATTTAATGACATAACAACAACCAAGAAACCTATTTTCACGTCTAGATCGATACCCAACTCCATTTAACATAAGATTCGATTATTTTCTAGCGAATAGTGAGCTTCTCGGGATATCCCGAGTACGAAAGATGAGAATCTCACTGCTTTCTTTTTCTTCTTCTATTTTTTCTTCTTTTTTTTCTTCTTCTTATTTTAGTTTAATGACCACCATAACGGTATTTAGTCAGCGCAGGCAATAAATTAGCTTGTATAGAAAGATTGCTTGTCTTGCTCTAGGAAATAAAGCACCCTTAAAACTTGATAAATTCAAAATGTTAATACATTCACCATCACACCATGTGACAATTTATATTCATCAAATTCAAAAATATTATTACACTATTCTTGATATCAAATAACTAATCACATTAAGACAAAATTCACTTTTCGAAGACCATTCTTATTAAAGATTTTTACAAAAACACATACACACGTGACTCCCGATTCTGAGACTGCCATTTTAATGTTGACACTACGATGTCAGAATCGGAAGTCCAGCCTGAGATATATCGAGTCGTCGTCTCGTTGCAGCGTTGCAGTTTTTTTGTCAGTTTTCTGGCTGCAGACTCGTTGGCTGCCGAGGCATATATGCAAGTACTTACTATGTACCTTATGTATTGCAACGGTGCCATATCTCCTATTATTAGAATTTCCCCAGATCTGGAGAAAACTCGAAAATTTGGGGTGAATTGTCGCTTCTTCTACTACTACTAAAATAAAAATGATATTATTTATCGATTCTACACAAAAATAACTCATTTTAATAAATATTTGATCTCAATAAGTAAAAAGTATACTGACAAGAATTGTCACTTATTTAAAATATTATAAATAATAAATATGAACTGTGATTGGTGGTATTTTTTTGCAGTGTTTTTACCACCTAAGAAATATATTCGTTCAGTTGAATGCAATAGCATACTTTTTAGTTTTGTAGTCTGTGCGTAGATTAGCTAATATCCATGTGGGTGTTAATTTGACATTTTGATGTTATATTTACAGAAGAGTATTTATAAAAAAATATAACTGAAATATTTTACATAATTTATAAACATATTCCAAAGATAAATCCTTTTTGTTACCATTTTTAAATAATGACCTACATGGAGCATGGAGGATCTTCCAATTGTAATAAAAAATGTTCTACTTACAATATTTATAGTGTTGAAAAAGGTTTGCAAAATAATTAAATGAATTAATAAATAAAATACAATTTAAATGTTTATACGTCAATATATTTCATAAAATTTTCAAATTACGATTTACAATTTTTAAAATTAATGTAAATTTATGAATGTAGAAAACATTATTCCAAATTTAATAGTAATTTTAGTTCTTAATAATGTTTATTTTTAAACAATTTAACTCTTTAAAAAGGTTCTACCTCAGTGTGCTCAAATTTACAATTTTCGCTGGATTTTTGTTACGATATCAATTTTATAGCATATATTTTATTCAGTGATTATTAGTGATTTGTCTAAAATTAGCACTAATAAATTATTGCTTACCACCAGTTGCTTTACCACCTAGCTCTTATTTGAGTTCCCTTACTTGATTGAACCATATTTTTTATCCATTTATATAATGTTAATTATTAATAAATATATAAATATTTAAAACACAGTAAAGTTAAAAAACACTCCACTATTCACATGGAAAAGTCAATTACTACGGACTTTTTGTTTCAAAATAATGCCCATTATTCATCTTCTTATATATTCGAATAAATTGTGGAACAAGGTGTATAGGAAAATAAAGAAAGATGTTGTTTATAAGCAAAAATTTGTCATAAGAATAGTGTTGCCTTGTCTAAATCGAGGAAACAATACAACACTAGTTTATTAATTATTTGATTACACTATTTTAAATAAATATTTATAATTAAGCTTAAATGCAAATATTCAAATGTTATAAATCCCCTCCATTGCGTTCAGTCTAATTTCAGTTGCTTTCCATACATTTTGAACTTAATTAACTGAAAAACTATTGTAGCAAATTTAAAATTATTTAAACTTTAAACCATTAAATAAAGAATTAAGAACATTTTCACATGATTAATGTATTTAAAATATTAAAGAGGGTAGCAACCCCATGCAGAAGATAACATTTAAGTTGACATTTTTATAATAAAAATGTACTTAATCAGAAATAAAAATCGATTTGCCCAAGCAGTATCTCCTATATTTTACCCTAAAGGATTTAGTATATAATAAAGGTATCAGCTGTGTCGTTAGGACTATCAATAACACTCTACTATGTGTGCTTATTGAAATGTAACAAAATAGTAAAATTAAATACATATCCATATTTGCGATTTTAGTTCATGTAAAATAAAAACAAATTCAAACAAAAGTTGTTATCCGAACATCCTAACTCTCCTGTTTTTCCGCCTTATTTCATTATTGTAATTTATTCCTATTTTCACAAAGTTTGACATGTTGCCTATTCGTGAATGATAAAGTAGATCAACAGCTGTCACCAGGTGAATTTAATATCATGGTATCTGTCGCCATTGGCATAAGTCTTCCATTGCCAAATGCTGCATGAAATTTATTAAACTGAAATGTATTCTGCAAGTTGATTTTGAACTTTTGTTTAAAGTTTGCTTACCCGTATAGACGTAGGGCGTTATGGAAGTTAGTTGTGCGAACAGCACGTAGTTGCTTTTAAATTTGTTTTTTATTTTATTTACGAGTGGAAATAATTTTAAAATTACATGAAAATATTAATTATTTTTACTACACTTTTACTTTTTTATTTTTTATATATTTTTAAATTGTATCTATAAAACAACTTCTGATAAACTACAATAAGAACAATATTGGCGGATTTAAACACGACTAGTTAAACCATTGTTAATGTTAACTAGTTGTTCGTAAACTAATATTTTTTTAACCTGCCAAATTCAGTGTCTCAAAACGAAAACTATTTATTTACTTATTTTGTTATATTTTGAGAAATTTATTATTTATGCATGCTTTATTAGCTTCGTTCGCAGTAACAATCCTATACTGATTCCAAACACTAAGATAAAAATTACACTGCGTATTATAACTCGATTTGTATTGTTTAAGTTTTTATGAAAACGTTTATGGTCTACCTTAGCATTCAGAATACGTTCGAGATCAGCTCCGCGAACGAAGCTATTAAAATTTAAAATTATTTTTTCTTGTGTGGAACATTAAAATATATATTTGTTTTAATATGAATAATAAAAGAGAACACTGGCAAGAACTCGAGTTAACCGAAGATGAAGAGTTTGTGGAATTATTAGAGACGTTTCCGAGAGCTCCCTGAATATTCAGAATAAGGAACTAACACTGTTGAATTCTTTGACAATTTCCAATCAAGCTTCTGTTTTCTCCAGTTCATTAAACTGTCAGTCTTTTTATTTTTAATGATAATGGAATATTTTTGAGTTAAAACTATTAACATATTTTATTCCGATTTTGTAAATTTCACGGTGCGTTTACACATGTTTTTCTCCATTTTAGCTCGTTGCAGGTAAAACTTGTAAAATATGCGGATTAGACAAAATTGTAGGAGGGTCGTTGATCAAAGTGCAACCCAAGATCCGCTCAGGCTCGGCTAACCATATTAATACGCATCTTTATACAGTAATGGTAGGACTATGAAAGGACAATGTAGAATTATTGATAAACTAAATGTACAACATCGATCTGGCAGAAGCGGCCTTGTGGCAGTTCTGCCGAAAATAGGCAGTACGCTTTTTATACTACTGGGAATGTCTGTAAAGAATAAGATTTTTCACAATTTGAGAAGAAAAACCAAACAAGTAGCTACACACCTCCTAATTTATGGAAAATATTAGAAAATATCAAACTGGACAAAGTGATAAAACTTATAATCAAAGTAGATATGAAAATGTTAAGGTCGCAAGGTAACAAAAAAAGTGATGATTACATAAATATTTTACTTTATGATGGTGTATGTTTTATTACAATGAATCAGGTATATTTGTATTTTTTTAAGTATGTGTTTAAAATACATCATATGCAACAAATATTTTATTTGCTACTGTTATGACTTGATCTATCCTTTAATTTCAGATATAATATTGAACAAACCATTATGCACGAAGTAGAGAGCTGGTACAGTTAAAAAAAAGGATTTATGAGCAAATATTTTAGAGGTGATTTTATACTACAAAAAATTGAAATTAAACTTTATTATGAACATAGGTCGACAAATTATTGTCAATGAAGAAGATTTTCAATGAATATCCACATCCAATTTATTGTTATTAAATTAAAATTAGTCAAATTAACAGAAATTTATTTATTTAAAATACCTGTTTTTTTTTGTAAATTTACTTGAAATTTCAGTTAAATTTCGCAGTCTTTAAAGTAAAAAATAATCAAAATATTAATACCAAATGAAAATTTATTTGAAACGAATAATATAAATAACATAATAAACAAATTTAGGATTAAGTTAAATACTTCTCTTTTCACAGTCAAATAATTTAATTAGTAGGTATTAAATTATTATTTATTATTTAGGTAGGTACATTCTGAAAAAGGTTTTTTTAAATTAAATTAATGGATTTGTTTGAAATATGTTTGTTTATATTAAACACATTTTGTTTAATTTAGGTCACCATTCTTATGTGAAGAAATTTGAGTTGTTTGAATATACATTTTAATTTGTTTCAAATTCATGTTCACAATTATTTATTTCAAGCATTAAATTTATTACACTTAAATAAATGTGTTTCCATAAAACAAATGTTGCATTTGGCAGACAATAAAAAACATTTTTTTAAACCCATTTTATTATTTGTTTGAATGAAGACTAAAATATTGTTGAAATTAAATCGTTTATTTGAAATAATGAAACAAGCATCGCATTTGTTTGAATCCAATAATTATTTATTGTCAAAGAGACTTTGGTTCAGCCAAAGGAAGCGTATTTACATTTCATTGTAGACTCTCGCTGGGTGGTTTCTTGTTAAAACTAGTCTGATTTGGTACTTGAATTAGAGATAGGTATTCGATACCTTATTTTTAGTTTCACCTGGATACCGGTGACAGTGATTTGAAAATTACGGCGATTCTTAGCAATGATCGGTGATTTTACGATATAATATGTATTATTTTATGATACTGTAATATCAATAAATTTCCATTGACTATGAATGCGGTTCAGAAATCGAAAGTGTGCATATCGATGAAAAATACTAGAGATATTATAATATATTAATTGTTAATTTATTTATTGTTGTCATAAGAGAACAATATAAATGAAAGCACTTTTTTTGTTTTCATGTTTTCCTTATAGTAATTTGCCAAATTATTAAAAAAAATGTTGATATTTATGTAGATATTTTGTGATTTAAATGAACATTTTTAATATATCTTTTGTTCCTAAAAAATAAATAGTGTTAGTTGCCTCAAATTTTTTGTGACAGTGATTTTTCTTCCAAAAACACAGATTAGTATGATTCGATTTCATATGTTTTTCAAATTTGAATTTGTAATATTAAAATAAAACTTGTTCCTGTCAACAATAAAACTCAATCACCGGTAGCGCCGGTGATTTTCAAATTACCGGTGAAAAGTAACCAGTAATGATATCGACACCTCTAACTTGAATGCGTACGATCACAGGTGAATGCGAGATGTTACAGTGATTTTTATTTATGCAGTAATATGGAGTTCAGCTGACCCTTCTATTGGTTTGACAAATTCGGTAGTGATACAACTAATTAAAGATCATTCTCTTGTGAATTTCAAGGAAAGATGGGATGGAACAGAAGGCTTTTAAGTTATCCTGACAACACTGCAGAAAACAAATATGACTAGACCTAATCTGCGCCTGAGATGGCAAGTCAGAATTAGATGCATAATGGCAAATCTAAAAATGGAAGGATTTATCTCAGTTAATAGCCGAACTTCGATGCTATTATTTTAGTGATCTATTTGTGTTCACTTGTGTTAACTGAGATAACTACTTCCATTTTTAGATTTGCCAGTGCGCATCTAATTCTAACTTGTTATTTCAAACTTGTCGCATATACTGTAAAGCAAAAAAATAGGTCTTTGAATTTTACACTTGACAGGATTTGAGAAAATAAATATTTGTGTGATTTTTCTACAACGTGAATAAGGTTAAACTATTTAATTATATAACATTCAAAGGGAAAATTACTTGTTTTGATTTTAAAGTTAGTGATTAAGATAAATATATATTTGAATTTGACTAGTAGTTAATTATAATAGAATAATTATTGAATTTAATTAAGGATTTATATGGCAAAGAATTCCTTATTATTTATAAAATCGATATTAATTAGAAGCATAGGAGACAAATATTTATTTGAGTTAATAGTAGTTTGTGCAACAAGAGTGGATATAATGGCCATATCGTACGAAGACGATGTGCGATGTTGACAATCCACTCGAGTTGTACAGTATATTTTTCTACGAACCTCTAACGAAAATTTACAAATAAAAAAAATATTTTAGGTTATTAAGACACAATAACTAATTTTAAAATAATTTATGACTTTTAATCATTTTTAAAATAAAATAAATTAAAAAAAAATATTTAAAAGTCCCCAGCCGAGGCTCGATCTTGAGTTTCTCGCGTGGAAGTCAGATACTCTCACCACTTATCCACGGGCATATTTAGGAATTTTTTTTTATTACTTATAATTGAATTGACTTCATAGAGTTTTATTAAAATTAACAAATTATTTATAATTATAGTATAACTAAAAATAAATATGTTATTATTTATTGATTCTATACAAAAATAAGTCATTTCAATGTATATTTAAGTTCAATTACTAAAAAATATACTGACAATTAGTTTGACAAGTGTCACTTATTTAAAATTTTAAAAATAATAGTCGGCGGGTGACCAAAATATTAACTGTGATTGGTGGATTATATTTTTTTGCAGTGTTCTCACTACATCAAATGGATATAAAATATATTCGTTCAGTTAATGGCAATAGTATACTTTTTCGTTTTTAGTCTATGCGTAGATAAGCTAATATCCATGTAGGTGTAGAAAAATTTTATTTTTTGATACAAATAAATAATTTTATCGGTGCACTGAAAATATTACGTTAAATTCTAAAATTCCTAAAAAATTTAAAAAATTATTTCTGAGGTTTATTAAACTGGGCCAGCTCCCTTAGAAAGAACATATTACTTTATTCTCGTAAAAACCAGAATAGCTTAAACTACAATAAAATAAAAGTATTAATTTACAGTGATTGGGCGTAAACATTAAGTCAAAAAGCACTTCACCAAATTTCAACATTGGCCGCAAATATATACAGGGTCTTATATTGCGGATGTAAATTTAAATATTATTTAAAACATTCCTACAATTCAAATAGAAATTAAAAGATGAAATTCAGCAGAACTGTTCACCTTTTTATTAGTAAGGGCTGGGTGCATAGTTTTAAAAATACTTCATTTTTAATACGATTTCTCTAGTCTTATTTTAAGCTATTCTATTTTTTTTTTTTCGAGAATAAGGTACTATGTTTCTCATAAAATCGATTTGTCGACCTATATTTATATAAGTTTTGTGTAGAATCACATCTAAAATATTTGCTAATAATTTTCGGCCACCCTGTAATATATAGACGTTATTCTAATCCAATTCCGTTACATTTTTATGAATAAGGCAACTATTTGTCTTTTACTATTTCATAATGCTATAACATTAGTTTTGTCATTCTATTTTGTATAAATAGCGACATGTTCATGATAAATTTTTAAATAAGGATAAATGGGTTGAACTATTGCATGTCCGTGACGAAGAATATAATCTGACATGAAAGGATATTTCTATAAACAAAACGGAAGATTGATCAATGCATATGAATGGGAGACAAGTAATATATGAGATATAAAAAAATATAGAAAATGAATTGAGGTTTAGTTGTTGTAGACATTAATAATATTTAATGCATTGGCTAAGAAATGTTAATGCTGTGTCACTGAATGGTTGATTTTTGCGATTAACTATAATGATGTCGAACATGGTGTTTGAAATCAAATTTCTTTTAAAATGATCTTACCCGTTTAAACTTTTTTTAAGATGCCAGTTAATAATTGGTAACACAGTAAGAGCTTATTAATCAGCCGAGTAGTTTGTTTACAATAGCATTAAATCAAAAAAGAACAATTTTGTTTAGAAATTGAAATATTACATGTTAGTGTTCGTAATGGCAATGAAAAAAAAGTCAACAAAAGTACCTCGAGTCTCTTTGTTCAATTTTTTTTTAATGATGTACCATCTGCAAAGACTAGTGATGAATTTCGTGAAGGTCGGCCAGAATCAATTGCTCCAAAAAACAAGATTAAAGGAGATCGTGTGACTTACCGGAAGATAGAGGCATATTTAGGCTTATGCCAATTGGTAGGAACAAGGAACTACAAATCTGTATAGGCACAACCTGGACACAACACATGGTGCGGCGACAAAATTTATATATTGGTAAAGTTTTGTATATCTTGGTTTTAGGTTTAATGAACTCATATGTTTTTGTTTTTACATATATATTATTGTCCAGTTTTATTTATACTATACCAAATGCAAATAAAATTTTGTTGTTTACTTTATTCCAGGGATAATTTGGGTTCAAAAATCATAGCACTTTATATGAGCCATTTTAAATGGCAACCCCTATTTATTTTACCATTTTTGTAATTATAGATATATTGCATTGTTATTTTTTTGTTAAAATAAAAGTACCCGCAACCTCACAAATATGTGGAATGTATTTAATATATAAATTTAAATTACGCAATTTTTTAAAACGGGTTGCATTCTGAGCCTCACAGCACTCCATTTAAAAATTATTGTTCCTACTAATACTACATTTCAAAATTCTTTTAATTATTTACATTTATCCACTACAAAACATGAAATAATTTAACTTTTTTGTGTGTCTTCGGACAAAGAAGATTCTCGTTTTGCTTAGTACTGATATTATTTACAAGTGATAAGTAGAGCTCTTTATTTTCTGACTCTTGGTGTTCATTTTGTTTATTTTCTGTGCTTCTTCGATTAGAGAAATGAGCTGTGAAACTTATTTACATTAAATATAAACAATTTCAATAGTTTTTAATTGACATTTTTCAAGTTGTAACCATTTCATAAAATGGTTTACACTATTGTTGAACGCGTAGAAATGATTTTTATTTACGTAGCCCAAAATCGTTGCTCTGCAATAACAGCGGCCATATTTAACAAAAGATATCCGGAAATAAATGTTGGACACAAGTAGTACATCCATGAATTAATAGCTAAATTTAAAGAAACAGGATCTGTTTGCAATAAGAAAAGGGATAGGCTAACACTGCTCAATAAGGCCGCTCAGATTGAGGTCCTTGGTCATGTTGCTATGACTCCCACTACGACCTTTCGTAAAGTGGCACAACAAACTGAGTCAGTCAGGCAATTATTGAAGCTTCACAAATTTCATCCGTACAAACTGCTAATCACTCAAGAATTAGGGGATGATGACCAGGTCAGACGCATTGAGTGTTCCAAATTATGACCGATAGGATTATTAATCAGTCCATGTTAATAAAAAAATATCTGTTACAGTGAAGAATGCATTTTTTAATTAAATGGAATATTTAAAAATCACAACTGCCCTTATTGGAACTGCTTCAATCCACACATTATTAGAGAGAGGCATCTTTATCTTTGTCGGTTACAAGCAGACAGGGTAAGGTTTGGCCCAGAACACTGCGGCCTCTTGGATCTATTTTATTCCCCTGCTTTTCCCACGATCAGGTACTATCTTTGAAATAGTCCTGTGTTTTTGGTTAGTTTGAATAAGTTTCCATACCAAGTGTTCCTGGGACGTTCTTTCCATTTTTAGGTCGAAAAGAATAAGACGTCTCCTAGAAAGAGCTTGGCATTCAAAGATCACATGGTATGTGGTTTCTTACTCTTCCATGCAGAATCTATACGTAGTGGAACCGTGTAATCCCATCACATGAAGGTATTTCAGCAAGAAGTGCCTTGTTAGTAATCCCACAAGTGGATATGTGAGGCCTTGCAAGTTGTAATGCCACAGTAGCCATGCGTGGGTTTGTTCCCCTTAGCATGAGCTTACTGATTCTGTGCCCTCATCTGTTGCCAGTAAATTTGGTATTTTGTGGTTATCCACCTGTTCACTACCTGTCGAGTAGAGGATTTGCTCATCCCAAATACAAGTTCGGGTTAAGTGAATAGTAATTTGGATCCCTCTTTGGTCGAGTTCATGAGCCTATTGATTTCCTTGGATACCGTTGTGTTCTGGTACCTACGCTAGTTTTACCCTATTGTGGGTTACCAGATCATTAAGTATGCCAAGGCAGTTCCAGACAAGCTTTGACTTGATTCTGTTTGAATCAAGAGCCTTTAAGGTAGCTTGGCTACATGAGAAAATTAAGATGGTTCGTTTTTGTACTTCCTTCTTAAATTCTCTTGTACCCACAATTCGATTGCATGTATTTCAGGCTAAAATACAGTTGTATATTTTTTCAGTGAGATGATGATGTCAATATTGGGTTTAACGCCAAGTATGCCAGATTTTGTCCCTTGTTAGTATTAGATCTATCCGTATATCATACGAGACCGCTAAGGAAGTATTTCTCTACCTTTATATTTACCTCAATCCATTTGACCTGGAAGGGTCTGTTGAATGTTAGGCGGGGTGTCACGTGATCCAATCCCATATTTATTATAGGATGAGTTACTTTATGTATTATTCTGCTATATTTCATATGTCCCAGTTGTTGGAGATGTTCAGTCTGTATGCATTCTGGCCTCCCCTTTATGACTAGACCAATGGGTGGGAGGTTTAGATTGATTTTTAGAGAGGATGTCATCCTCTGAACTTCTTAGAGAGTAGTAAGATCGGTTTCCTGGTTTACTTTTGGCCACCAAACAACCGCTCCATAAGTTATTATGGTTTTTGTTATTGCGTAATTTAACCTCAAAATCTGGAATCAAGATATAAAATGGGCACCTCAGTTTGCCTGAAATTTGCAAGACTTTGGAGGGAACCAAGTGATCATGTACAAGACTATTATTTTTGTATTGTTAATTCAAGTAAGCGCCGAGCTGGAGAAAATGCTAAAAAGATTTATTATCCCGATCTTCCTTCAACGCCTTCTCCAATACCTCATAGTAAAAATTTTCCAGTCCCATCTTGTTCAGTATTAGGTAAATTAGAAATTCAATAGTCGCAAAGTTCAACAGAATTCAATACGCCACTTACACTAACACTAATGGTAGTGAATACACCGCAGAGTTTTTGACCATATTTCATCAGTTCAACAGAATTTCAATGATTTAGTAAATTTGAACTTACCTGAGAATAAAGCAAATATTTTACGTTCACGATTAAAACAGTGGAATTTGCTTTAATACGATGAGAAAATACCCGATCAAAGAAAGCGCCATAAAATGTTTTCCTGTTTTTTCACCAAAAAAGCCGGAATTTGTTACTATAATAGCGTGACTGATTTATTCAAGGAAATCGGAATACCATGCAACCTTCTGACAGCTAGCTTTTTATCGATAGCTCTCCTTCTCAATGGAAACCAATTCCCTAGTCTTCCCGTAGCACATTCTGCAACGCTTAAGGAAAGTTAGAATAATGTGTAAATGATACTGGAAAAGTTAAAATTTACAGAATACAATTGGCCAGTAATGGGCGATTTTAAAATAGTTGGTTTTCTGATGGGAATGCAAGGTGGGTATACTAAATATCCTTATGACCTTTACTTATGGATAGCAGAACAGATTCATTACAATACCAAAGGCGTATATGGCCTGATCGAGTCAAATTTCAGGTACGAAAACATAAAGTCGAGTCTGAACCAATTGTAGAGCCTGAAAAAGTTTTAATGCCACCGTTAAATATAGCATTAGACCTAATGAAGCAATTTGTAAAAGCTTTGGATCCACATTCTGAAGCTTTGAAATATTTAAAAATTATCTAAAGCTAAAGTAAAAGCGGGTATTTTCGTCAAACCACAAATAAAACAAATAATGAGTAGTGATAATTTCACAGAATTTCTCCATGAAAAACAAGCCTGGGCGAGTCTTAAACTAGTAGTTAATTGTAAAAACATAGCTGACAATTATAAATAGTCGATTGAAACTATATCTAAAATATTTAAAATTATGGACCGCAGAATGTTTTATAAACTGCATATACTACATTCTCACCTAGATCAATTTAAAGACAATATGAGTGCCTACTCAGAGGAACAAGGAAAACGTTTTTACCAAGATGTGATGGACTTTGAACAATATTATCAAGAGCAGTACAACGAGAATATGATGGACGATTACATTTTGGGTAAAATACGAGAAAGCCCACACAAACATAAGACGACCATTAAAAATATCCATTTCTGAACTTGATTTTTTCTTATTTTACATTTCTATGCTATTGTTTATTACAATTCTTGAATTAAAAAGACTTTAATGTTCGGCAAAAACTTTGTTAATCTTAATTAAAAGTAAAATTATAAAATAAATATAAAAATCATTAATTTTTCTTAAAAAAACAAAAAATTTCTTTAGTTTCTACAAAAGCAAACTTTAATCAGAAAAAAAATTTTGTAACATAAGAGAAATCAACATTTCACATGCAGAAGTCAGACCCAAAAATCGTGTCTACCGGTGTTATTGATATATCTAACAAATACGACTAAATAACTTTTTTATTCTCCCAAATATTTTCGACGATTTTTGGAGGAATTTGTCCAAATTCGAATTAATTATTTAAATAACATCCTGTACATGAAATATTGTTTAATTATGTCGTGAACTTGTTTTAAGTTGCAATCATGTACAAGGCTGATTATTGAATAATTATTAAATAAATAAATAAAATAATAATAAACTAACAAAAGAACTTATTATAGGTAATTTGAGGTCAGATACGGCATTCTCCGCGTGGCTAGGCCGCATCTTGTTTTCGAGGGCTTAGAGCCTTTTTTTGTATTTTAAATCACGGTACTAATCAAGGATGAGCTCCGAATATTAACGAAGTTAAAACTTTATTGTCTTTTAATATTATATTGAGCCCCATATTTGTATATGTCTAGTTAGGACCTATTTTGTACAATTATTTTATTTATAATATTATATTTGTTTTGAGAACACTGTGTTTCCTTCAGCCCTTTTACAGAGACGTGTTAGGTCTTATATCAAAAGTAGAACCCTTGTACAATTAAGGGCTACGAAGTCAAGTCATAGTAATTTAGTGCTTACACTATTTAGACCCTTATCGTCTAACCCCTTGGGACAAAGCTGGTCCCTAATTATTAAAAACACGTAAATCGTGACAATTCTTTAATAAAGACACGCTTAACGTGACAATATAACTAATATCTACATTTTGAGACGATACCTTTACGTACATTTAGTTTTATAATATTTATAAGACTAATGTTATATGAAAAAAGTAATCTAATGTGCTGTAATAATGAGGCATATGTAATGTTACAATGGTATCATAAATGTTACATGTCTTCCGATATAGAATATTGTTTCTTACCTACTTAATACTTTGTAGATGACTGATAAGAAGGAATTTTCTGTCTACTGTCAATTGTTTTGAACATTTCTTTATCGTTTTTTGACGGTTTATTAAAACCAAATAATGTTTCTAATATTTTTCCTAAACACCATCTTCCCCTCTCTAACTCATTACGCACACGCATTTTTCGTCGGGCGCCATTTTTTTCGGACCAATTTTGTTTGAAGGGTTTCCGGGCGACTTTAAAGGATCGTACCGTCCGAATGGATTAATCGATTTCGATGAAACTTGGCCAGAAGGTGTAAACTTATGAAACGCTTTAAAAAAAAAATTGGTGTCAAAATCCGCTCAAAGGTTTCCATGGCAACCACGAAAAACCTCGAAAAATCGTCCAAAAATCCGCCTTGTCCCTTTTCTGAGAATTGGGTGCACGGTGGAAGAGAGTATGCATAAACAGCAGATGCTCAAGACATGCTAGATGACTGATAAGGAGGAATTTTTTGTCTCCTGTTACTTGTCACTTTTTCATGACGTTTCAAAAATTTCTTTCTACCTGCTATATCGATGGCTTAATTCGTAACTCACAATTTTTACGAATCCACGTTTTTAAGTTTACTCAATAGAAAAAGATGGACACTAGCAGTCACTAAAACCTCTTGTTCCAAATAATTTTATTTCTAGTTGATTCCCGCAATTTCTAACAAATCCTAACCCGCACAATACATGTGCCAGGACAGAGTTTTTGCATCCACTGTAAAATTTACTCTTTGTGGGTTACGATATAACAAAATTAGGTAATTTTTCACAGTAATCACGTGAGTTATTATGTCACATGTAAGTTACTTTGCTATGTAACACGGAACTAGTATATGTAAATGATACATATATGTTACATGTTTGTGTTTACTGGACACATTGTGAATGGACCAAATGTGTCTAGAATTAGTTTGATCGCATGCAGAATTGTATAAAACTAAAATACGAATATTTCGACATTTAGGTTTATTTGTAACGCATATTCTATTGTTTTTATTTCCTATATAACATCCAAAAATGTGTATTTTTGTGATGTATCTATCCTAAATTTTATGTTGTGGAAAGTTAATAAAATTATTTTACATAAGGAAAATGAACGTTCTAGTTCTGCATTAGACATATCCGCGACATTAACCTGACTTGAAGCTGTGGAGCATAAACCCATCTATTTTTATATTAGAAAAAAATCCTAATGAATGCAGTTAAAATTACTGGAATTAAAATGTTGGAAAAATTGTTTTCTCTTTTATGGCTTGCTTGTTGTACACAACTGAAAAGAATGTATTTATATATTTAAATTTTTTTTTTAATCTAATTAAAAAATTAATTTTTATCATATTCGTTTGTATTACTTTTTTTATATCGGCATAAAAACAATATCTAACGTGTTCCATTAATAGTCACATTCAATTCACAACTCTCAATTAGATGGTCGTGCGATATCAGCGGACCTATCTAGCAGTTATTCCATATAAGTTTGGGACACACCACAGAGAGAACAAAAAGGAAATATATCCATTTTGCTTGTTTTTGCTTCCGGTAGCGGTTTGGCGAGTGTGTCTACACGGAAAGGGGTATGAGGCGAGAAGGGTCGTGCTTGGCCAGCGGTCATTCTATTAGCATCTACAATCTAGATGGCTGTTCTTGTGGGGGTCCCTTCTACATTATTATGTCCCTCTTATCTGACCGCAGTGTTACAATCCGACAGCTACTGTTTGATACTCAACTTACAGGGAGATTATGTTGTTAAAAGTCGTTTTAACAATGGGGTTATAATGCTGTTGATAGATTATGAGGATTTCGGTATAACAGGAATTATTTCTATTGTATAAAGTTGTAAAATAAAGATTAAGTATTATCTATTATAATATATTTCTTTTTTAATTATTAGCTAAATGACCAAGTTTTACCTTTCTATTTAAATTTTCCGCCATTTATACTAATCTGTTAAGACTGTTCCTATAGTGACAGACGTCAAGTAAAAACATTGTAATTAGTTGTGACTGGCTTATTATGAAGTGATTGTCCATCGAATAATGCATATTTATTATGAAAACTCCAAAATAGTGATTTGTGAACAAAAGAAGTGGAATACGGAAAAAGTCAAGAATATTTTGTTTTAAGAACTAAGCAACAAAGTAATTTAAATTAAATATGGTCGAAGAAAAGCAGTGGCGTACTATACATTTTTTCCGAAATGTATAGTATATCATTAAAGAATGGGCCAAACTTCAGATGTGGTTAGTTTGGACAAAAATAAGTTTATTTAAGGCAATTTTGCTTACTCAAGAAGTTACAGGGTGGAGAAAATATTTTTTTTTTCATTATTTTTACGATAATTCAAATATTTTTTGAGTAAATACCGTCAAACGGGGTTAAGTGAATCATAGTGGGTAAAATGAATCACTGGACACTTTTTGGAAAATCGGCAATGTTGTCATCGAAAGCTTTAAGTTTATTCCATGTTCCCATCAGAGTGTCGCTTCAGTGTACCTTTGGACGTAGTACCGAGTGTTTTGTTGCGTTTAAGTAGACTGGTAAGTTACACGAAAAGTTTATGGGATCAACGATTTTTTGTTTATTTATGAAATATTAAAAACGACACAGTGTAGAACTCATTGTTTTGAAATTTAATTTGTTTAAATAAAATAAATGTATTTATTAGGTAGTTAGCAATATAATATTAATATATTTCATGTCGTAATATTTGTAGTAAAGTTGTCACTTTTTTTTAATAAAAAAAAGCCGGTAAAAGGGGTAAAGTGAATCACTCATGTTTTTGTAATATTTGGGTTGCATTGTATAAATTGTTTATTTTTAATTTGTCATATAATAAAATTGTGCTGTTTTTGTATTTTTATTAATATATTTTTTTAGTTTCAGCATGCCAAGGGTGTATAAAAAAAAGTTGGGACCACGAGGAAAATGTAATTATGATCCGGTGTTGTTGTCCTGGCATTGGCAGAGGTTCGACGCGGAATGTCTATAAGAGAAGCTTTAGAACAGTTTGGCGTTCCTTTTAGCACAATTCAAAGAAGGTATCATCGAAAAAAACTCCTTAAAATATGGTCGGCAGACTGCACTAACTGAAGTTCAGGAAACTAGACTAAAGAAAACCCTAGTAATTTGTGCCGAGTGGGGATTTCCGTTAAAATGTACGGACGTTAGGACAATTGTGCAACAATATTTAAACTAAATTGGAATGACAGAAAAAAGATTTAAAGAGAATATGCCAGGAGTCGACTGGTTTAAAAGCTTTATGAGCAGACATAGGACCTAACTTTTAAATTGGCAGAAAATATGAAGCGCGTTAGAGGAGCTTTAACTTATGACGTTTTTTTTGCTCTAAATTGATTCATTTTACCCATAGACATTTTAAAATGAGTTTTAATACAATTTAGATGCATGATTCACTTTACCCCAAAGTAGAGGGTAAAGTGAGTCACTCTTTAACAAAAAATTTATATATTTCTGTTTTTTCAAAAAAACATGATTTATCATTAGAACCACTCGTAATGAGTGTCACAACCTTCAATATTTTTTGTATATTTTTAGTTTCCTTATCTTTGGAGAAAAGATAAAAAAACGTGTTTTTTTGATTCACTTAACCCCGTTTGACGGTATATCCAAATTTTGTGAAAGTAAGTTTTTCTGGGTGATACAAACGAATACCAGCTTTTTTGTTGCAAAACATGTACAGGGCGTTCTAAACTGGCGTGCCTATCTAGTATTTCCTTCAGATTTTTTTTAAGAATGGACATTTTTAAAAAATAATTAATTATTTTAAAAAAGCGTTCAATTTGCTAAAATGCTTCATTTGAAGGAAAACTTAATTTAGTACTGCAGATGTATGGATTACTCCAAAATCTCTCAATTTGATAATGTTAAATCTAAACATAATACATAAATTAAAACAAATTATTTCAAAACTTTATTAAATATTTAGTAGATACTGAAACAACTCAAAAATATGACAACATAAATGATAAAGAATATTTAAAAATAACAAATTGAAAAACCTAACAATTTCAAACTAAAAGCAATAGCAAAAGCGAAAAATTCATTTCAAATTATTTGTTCAAAATGTTGCTTTACTTCAATGCATTTTCTACATGTTTTCAAGAAGTTTCTTCCAACTGTCAAATAACATTAGCTGCTATTACTATTTTTTCACAATTCATTCTGGCATTAGTAGTAGGGCCAGCATAAACTAATTGTCTTAATATAACCCCAGAAAAAATCCAGAGGGTTTAAATCTGAACTACGTGCAGGCCATAGATGTTCACATCCTCGTCCAATCCATCGATGGGGGAATACATTATTTAAATGATTTCGTACTGCTATGGAATAATGGGTAGGGGCGCCATCTTGTAAATACCACATACCAACTCTAATATTTAAAGGAACATCATCTAGTAGATCAAATAAATTGTACTCGAGGAAATTTAAGTAATCATTTCCAGTCATTTTTGCTGGAAGTTCAAAAGGTCCTATAAAGTTATCTTCGACTATACCAACAAAAAATGTTAATTTAAATTCATGCTGAAAGTGCCGCACTCTTGGACTGTTTGGATTTTCTGCAGCCCATGTGTGAGCAATTTTGTAGTTGAAAATTTCTCTTCTCGTAAATGTTGCCTTATCAATGAATGGAATTTTATTCACAAGAAATGGATCTTGTCTATTTTTATAAAATTTGTTCCCACTAAAATATCATCTGACAGTAGATTATGGACTGGAGTTAAATGCTGCGCTATGGGTATAATTGTTGTTAGACATAGTACCCTGACATAAACCAACATTGGCAGACATACGAAGGATATTTGTTGTTGGGTCATCTTCAACAAGATTTAATACCTCTTCCAGTTTCTCGTAATCTGCTGAATAGACATGAAAACAAATTTCGGTTGGGCTGTCTATGATGAGGATACAAATCTGTGTAACTTCTTGCTGAAGCGCGTGCATTAAAACCTTGTTAGGCATAAACTGATATCATATCGGTTATTACACTGTTTGAGAAAAAGTTATGTCGTGGCATTGTATAAAAATAACGAATTTTATTACTCAAAACTCTGATGCTTGTATGTAAGACTAATCCTGACAGTGCTACTACATTTGACAACTGCCTACTATATTTAACATTATCAAATTGAGAAATTATGGCGTAATCTATACATTTGCAGTATTAAATTTAAATTAAGTTTTCCTTCAAATGATGCATTTTAGCGACATGCACCAAATGTACTTTTTTTAAAGCAAATTGAAGGCTTTTTCAAATAATTAATCATTTTTGAAAAATGTTCATTCTTAAAAAAATATAAATTAAATATTAGATTGGCACGCCAGTTTGTAATGTAACAAAAAAGCTAGTATTCGTTTGTATCACCCATAAAAAAACTTATTTTCTCAAAATTTGGGTATGTTTACTCAAAAAATATTTAAATTATCGTAAAAATATTGAAAAAAAATTATTTTCTCCACCCTTCTTAAATTGGCTTAAATGAACTTATTTCTGTCCAAACTAACCACATCTGAAGTTTGGCCCATTCTTTAATTGCGCAGTATTTACACCTAATATTTATAAATAGTTGTTATGCAGTTTATTTATTTGTCTAAAGCAAATAACATTTAAAATTGGATAAAAAAATATGTGGTTTAAAAGTTATTTAATAAAAATGATTGAATTGAAATTCTTTTAAAAATAAATCAAAATACGAATTTACGTGATTCTGCGTTATTGGCTTTATCTGCTTTTCACAAATGAAGGGTCCACTGCAAAAACCATCAAGGTCCATTGGACAAATTTTTTCAGGAGAGCAAAAACAAAATTTCAAGTGCCCTAATGATAATGAACAAATACTTAAGTTTCAGAAAATAATACATAATTATATTTAGAACATTTATTTACCAAAAGAACAAAAACAAAATGTTTTGCTAAATTTAAAGTTATGAAAAAACGTTTTTTAAATCAGTCTTCATCGTCAATTGGGGGGTCGTCGATATACTCTGGGTCTTCATCATTGTTTTGCACGTCTGGAATTAGATTGTCATAGAAATCCCTTGCACTTGGATTTGTCAGAAATTGCTTCAGATGCTGCAAATCTCGATACTTTGCAGCTTTTATAGGAACATTTCCAGCATACAAGGTTCGAAGTTCCCCAGAGCCTTGATTCCTAGCAGATGATGTACTTCCAGTAGTTGGCTTTCTTTTTCTTATAGCTCGTGGGGTAATAGAAGCACTTAAGTATGACCCATAAAATGTCGTTTTATAAAAAACCAGATTCTTAGAGGTTGCTTCAAATTTTAGAATGCGGACTGGTCTGGTTGGAAATGGACATTTCGGACAATAAAGAGTAGATAGGTATTGAGTCCATGTTTCAAATCTTATTTCTTGAGAACAATCTATTACCAAAAATGGGGGCGATTTTTTCCTACTGTTTCTCAAAACTTCTCTCCAATCTTCTGGCATCTCAGTTATTGTTTTTTGGTTAACAAGACTCATGTCTCTATCACACTCCAGGTAACTATGACCTCTAACTGGGAATATTACCTTTATATTGTCAAAACGATTAGTTTGTCTAACAATATGATGGTAGTACCGAATGAGGGTATACTTTTTATTTTGTCCTGCGCAGGAATCACAGAAAATCGCTAAGTTTCGAACTTCCGGGGACAAAATTTCATGTAAAAAATGGTTGAGCATGGAGCATACATCATCTGCTCCTTTTTTGGCCACAGATTCGTCATAAGTGTAAAAGACAACTTTTGAGTTAGATAGCACATGGATAGTAAAACTGATGAAGTTTAGTTGTCTACGATAATATACATCGTTAGTTGAAATATTTGGACACGGCAAATTTTTTTGAAAATCAATAACTATTGCTTCCATGTCGTGGGACCTCTGCGCATTTTTTCTGAATTTCCTCTTAAGGGAGTAAAATTTTTCAGCTTTTTTCAAATGGAGCACCTTTTCCTTAGATTTAACTTCAAGTTTCTGAGCCACATTCTTTCTCTCATTATCATCACTGCAGTTCGTGAGTTTAGTTTCAAGAGCAGTTAACTCTACCTTGAACACGTCGCATGTGCTACAGGTATCCTTTCTTGGATACCCAAACGCAATATTGAACTTTGTTTCAAAAATATTCCTGAATTTTTCATAAGATACCTTGTGGTTTACGTTTTTTTCTGTGTACATATCAAACAATTTTTTTATGTTCAAATCTTCAGGTAAATATATTTTCTTACTATCGTGCAAGGAATAATGAGACTTCCTACCCTTCAGTGAAGCCAGAAATTCTTCAATTTTGGCAGTGGTTTCTTCAGGTAATTTATTCCAGTGGTTGCCATGTTTTCCTCGCTGATCAGGTCTTACCTCTCCCAAGAATGCCAATGACTCTCGTATGTGTTGTATCCTACTTGCAGAGACTCCGTGAATAGCTATAAAAGCTTTATAACACACCCTTATATCCTGAATAGCACCATCTATATTTGCTCGAACGCGATACGCATATGACGCATGATTAAAACGAGTATCACTGTCATCTTTTCGACCACGCCTACGTTGTACTGGCAAAACTGCAATGAGGCCACCTAAATATTTATTCTGATCATCGTAGTTCCCGAGTTCGTTAAACTGTCTTATTATTGTCATCCTGTTTTCGAGAGTAACAGTTTGAAAACAATGGTATCTCACGCAATTACAGTCTCCTCCCAATTCGTGTGTAGACGCTCGCAACTTCTTCATAACATGACTCATATTGCCAGATTTCTTACGTTTTTTCGTAGTTTTGAGAGACTGACACTCCTCTTCAACACCACTACTATCGGAATAATCACTGTTCATATTAAATAAAGAAAAACTATCGGTTGAATCAATAAAATGAAAGGCTCAGATAGTACCCTATACACTGCTAATAACAAACTGATAACTAAAACTTTGAAGCCAGATGCTATCGCCTCGTGGTGGACTCTGATGTTTCTTTCCAACAACCGCTTGGACTCTGATGTTTATTGCATTGTATGGCCTACTTTTTAAATGCGTTTTCAAAGTAACCGTGATGGTTTTTTACTGTTTCTTCTTCTCACATGATACTATTCCCTAATCAACGGCAGATGTCATTGAGATCTCAAAATAGACCAAAAGTGGACCTTGATGGTTTTTGCAGTGGACCCTTCAAATATACCTTATAATCACAGTTATTACTAATACGATTTTCTTTAAGTTTTGGTGGTGATTCTAAGTTAGAAAAATGAATTATTTGGCATAGTGAATATTTTTTTTACCATTGGCGTGCGGTATTGCGTGGTAAAAATGGGTTGATTTTTTAGGAAAAGGATATTAAGGCTTATTTAAGATAATTTTTTTTCAGATTTTGAATCATCACCCCCAAAAACCCCTCAATTCATATTTTTATAGTCTCAAGAGCTGATTTTAGCAGAATGTCTTTTATTTTAAGTCACTTTCTCTAATAGGTTGTTTATTTCTAACTTTTAGTTCAAATGCTCTAATTATATTGCGTCTCAAACAGTATTATACTGTTTCGTTAAATTCAATATACTTGCAACTGCCCTTTAACTACGTTTTGTTTTTTATTTTTATTTTTCAAATTTGGCGCACGCTTTGTAACCGTTAGCATGCCGTCATTGAGTAAATTAATTAAAGAGTGTTTTGAAACAAAAGTTTATGTTTGACATTTAGTAATTAGTACAAATTGTCAGTAAATCATGCAGTGTTACTTAACTGTTAATAAAATGGCATAAAACCGAAGAGTAGTTTTTACAATTGGGGTGTATTCATGAAAAACGGGACAGACTGTATATATTTTATAAATTCAATGAGTTTCTATTCTTAATTGATGGGCCGGTGTTGAGTATATACAGCAATTCCGTAAACCGTAAGAAGTCGGTTAAATATGAAAAGGTTTCATATCTTGATGAATAGGTACTTTCATTTTTTAAGTTAAAATTTGTTACTATAAGAAATATTTAAAATTTTTAATATAATTTAATGTTTCTATAACCTCTTCCGCAAAAACGTTCATTACGTTTCGTATCTTCACGAACACCTTCAACATACTTTTAAAATACGGACCAGGATTTTTTACTGTAATTTTTTATAGCTTTTGTATAGCTCAGTATATAGGTCAGTCAATAAATAAAGACATCCATTCTAGGATTTTCTAGGATTTTCACAGTAATTACAAAATTTTTTAAACTTTTTAAAAATAAACGGCTAGTTTAAATTTGCAACCATTTCCAAGGTCCAGAACTAGTTAATTTATAGCAACATGGCGCTTTTGTTGAAGCAATATATATTGTATTATTTTCAACTTTTCAAGTCCGGGACATGATTTTTTTTTTGTAAAATATCGTTTTTCTTTATAGCATAGATAATAAATTACAAAAATGCTGCAAATCGATCATACAAGTTTTGGAACAGCTAATTCAATTTGCAACCTTTTATTTTGCACGGAAAATCAACAATTCGTACTTTTTGTAGTCGGAAAAAAACAATTGCAAATTTTAAATAACGATTTAAATACCTTCTTATAAGTAAATGCAATATTGCAACGCCCCAAAATTAACGCAAATGATTGTAAATTGTCTATGACCCATTGCATTGCGAAATTAATCGAAAAGTCTGTAAGGCAACAAAAAAAAAATATTCATAAGGGATATGAAATTTGCAACCTTATACTTAGCAAGCAAAATATTTAACTAATTTCCTTTTTTGTTATCGAGCTTACGTAGAATATTTGTATTTACCCCACATTAAATAATTGGTCGACACGGTATAAACAAGTACCTAGGAAAGAAAATATTCAATATAGTAAATCGAGCCGAGAATAAGAAATTAACCCAATACCCTTATAAATAGGCCATTTAGATAATAAGGGTTTGCTTTGGTTCAAACCGATCGTCGATTGCAGTTTTAAAATGTAGTAAACCATTTTTTTTTTTCAAGAATACGTAGCTACGTTATAACTACGAATTGAAATGAACGAATGTAATTCACTGTTTCGTGAAAAAATCAAAACACCTGTGTGAACTTGAGCGAAATATTTTTGTAAAAAACGGAAAATCAAATTTGTCGTTATAAAATCATCCAGTATACAACTCGAATGAATAAGTTTATATCCCAAATTAATGTATTCGAAGCACCCTTACATACGTACCTTGATTTGCCGAATTACGACACATTATCCGATGACGAATAACAAGATCCAAACTACCCGCATATTCAATTTCAAGAATTAATGAATTTAGAAGAAATTAATATTGAGATAATTAGTGTTTCTGACAATCCTGGACCAATCATGTTTTGTTGTTGTAAATTTATTTCATTAAAACAGCAGTTTTATAGTACCTTAATTTGAATATTTATTTCCTTTCAATTTAATTTTTCAGTTTTGTAAAAATCAGAGAAATATTTCAGTTTTGTTTAAAGTGGTATCAATTGCCTCAAAGTTTTAGATGATGCATTTTTTCGGTGAAAAAATATCGTTTTTCATTTCTTTGTTTTATCAATAAATATTCTGTATAGGGATAATAAATACAATCATTATTTTAAAAAGTTACAAGTAGAACTTTCTTGTCAAATATAACATTCTTGTGGGTCATTTAATAATGTTCTGTTATTTACTCGGCTTTATAAGTCAACCCTAAACTTGACAAATGAAAAATTAAACTATACCTATAAGACACTGTTTCTTTTTCATAATTATTTACAAAAACATTTACATAATTTTTACAACGATAAAAATCTAATAAAAAACCGTATATAATCACAGTAATTTGATAAATACCAACCATTTTTAATTTAGTTTACTTTTCATGTGTCTTCAAGTTTTTTGACGAGTAAGTGTACAAGTTTTTTTAATTCTATTTTTAGTAATGATAGAGTTGATTATATTGAAACAGCTTCGTTTTTTTCTTTTATAGAGTCTTTGATGATGGCTTAAGAGGCCGAAACTCAGACGAATTTTTTATAGAGTTTTATTGAATAAAACTCAATTATTTACACACTTTAAATACTCTCTCGATTCATTTCTTATTAATAAATGTTTTCCTATTTTATTCATTATTATGTATTTAAAATTACCAAAAATAAATTTTACAAATGTCCTTCATGTTTAATATATCAATTTTGTGACATGTTACTGCGGAAAAAAATAACTAATATGCATGATTTTCTCAATAAATAGCTATAGATCTTAAAGAAATTGGGTTTACATATTTATCTCTTTATGTTTTAATCTGACTTTTTTTTCAGTATCAATAACAAAAACCTATAAATAATTCTATTTAAAGTGGTAGCCATGATAGATGACTAAATACTTTCTCTACACCCGTATTATAATAATGCACTTATATGCCCATAATCCGTTTCATAATGATACCCATTATGATACAGATTTTTCATTACGATACAGATTTTTAATCAATAGAAACCTACAATTTTTCAATCAAGCATGCTGTTTGACGTTTGTCCTAGGTTCCTATATAATTATTTTAGTTGTCAAAACGTATTAAATTTTCGTAGGTAGCTAAACTTCGATAATTATAATATTAAAATGTCTGATATTAGCGATATAGAAGACTCCTCCACACATATCGGAGAAAGCAGAAAATACAGTACAAAATATTTTACCGCAAAAATCTAGGGAAATACCAATACCTGAAGTAATACCATTAATTACAATTTTGTAGAATTTTTTATAGAAATACGAGTAATTACTGTTATTGTGTTCAATACCAATACAAATATAATATTTATAGGTCTTGATTATTTATCGGGTGTAGAAAAAATAGCGTATGCAACTCTCATGTAATGGTTATTAAAACACTCGCATAAACCATACGAAACTCGCCTTTGGCTCGTTTCGTATCCCGGTTAATGCTCGTGTATTAATAACCATCATTACATGATCGTTGCATAATATACTATTCTCTACACCCACATGGATATTAGCTTATCTACACACTGATTACAAAACGAAAAAGTATGCTATTGCCTTCAGCTAAACGAATATATTTCATATACATTCTAGGTAGTGAGAACACTGCAAAAAAATGAAATCCACCAATCACAGTTCATATTTTGATCAATCGACTGCCATTATTTTTAAAATTATAAATAAGTGACAATTCTGTCAAACTAATTGTCAGTATATTTTTTAGTTATTGAGATTAAACATACATTAAAATAGGTTATTCTTGTGTAAAATCGATAAATACTAGAATTTATATTTTTATTTAGTCTATAATTATAAATAATTTGTTAATTTAAATAAAACTATATGAAGTCAATTTAATTACGAATATTAAAGAAAAAAAAATAATAAATGCGTAGATGGTCCTGTTGTTAGGGTTTTTGCTTTCTAGATGGAAGACTGAAGTTCGATTAACTTTTTCCTTTTTTTTTTTTCGTTAATTTTATTTTAAAAATGATTAAAATTCATAAATTAATTTATAATTAGTTATTTTCTCTTAATAACCTAAAATTATTTTTTTATTTGTAAATTTTCGCTATTGGGTCATAGAAAAAATATTCTGTACAACTCGAGTGGATTGTCCACATCGCACTCAGACGATTGAGCATTTCGCCTACACGGCGTCGTGCTCAAATTTCGTATTCGTGCGATATGGCCATCATATCCACTCTTGTTGCCAAACTACTATTTTTGCCCATATGTTTCTGATAACTGCAAATTATGAAAAACTTTCTTACTAAAACTTCTCTACGTTTACATATAACAACAATATTACAAACATAAACAACAATATCGTTCACTTGGAAGAAAAGGGTTACATCTCAAAAAAATTCAATTTTGAAATTTCAACGAGAATCTATTTAAAATTGTCTCATGTTTTATAGGGTAAAAGGGAACAAGTTAGCTTAACAGCACCAGAGAGCAGATGTAACTCTCTATTTTTTTGGCTTACCAAATTATTTAAATTTGCTCTTTTCTAAAATTATTGGTTTTGAGATATAACCCTCTTCTTCCAAATGAACGAATAACAACATAATAATAACAATATAATAAGTGTACAAGGATAAGGGTAATTTCCTGACCATAGTAGAATTTTATATAAATAAAAATGTCCTTGGTTTATTCGGTCATATTGTTTTTATTTTTTATAGTTAAAGCACAAGTACTACATATGTTTTGGAACATTTTTCTGGTGCAGTCAAAATTTAATAAAAGATGAAGGACGATTATGAACAGTTTAAAATGCTTAAAATAACAACAATATCTTTCTGTTTCACAGAGTGTAAAAGTGGGAAGACACAGTTGCAAAATAAGTTTATAATTATACCAAAGTAATAAATATTTCAACAAAGTTTGAAAACTTTTGAAATTAATGTCAACTGAGTATATTTAAAGACTGGCCTAATGCTTCATTTTACATGTTTCCTCTATGAAAATATTTCTTAAGTAAAACAAAGTCCATCGATAATTCGAATCGAATCTAACAAATCGAAAGCATCACTATGGCCTGAGTTTAATAAGATATATAAAAATAGTTGTGTACGTTCCCGCAAGTAGGAACAGTTGATAGTCTAACCAGTAGGCAGAGAAAAATAGACTGTGTGTTTTTCAAAACTGTTCTATTAAATAATAGTGAAAATGAATGAAAAAGAATAAAATGTTAAGAAAAAACGATTGAGACCAAATCACTTACATAAACTACATCTAAGGGTGACGTGAGAGCTCTCCTTAATTCCAGTATCCAAGGGATGATCCAGCGCTTTTTTCCTACCACAGGTTTTTATTCTAATTTTATAGATAAGAACGTTTTGCAGCAAAAATTTAAAGTTTACCGGTTTTCTATACGGTTTATTTCGCACTAACTTTTTCAAAGGTCTTTTCATGGTACGAATCTACAATCGTGACTCGGTCTCAAAATATTTGATTTGAATCTACTAATAGGCAACTCAAATTACACGTGATTTAATGAATTCTTTTATAAATTACCCTTCGAAATGACAAATAAAAATTTGGAATGATTAGGATTCAACAAGTTGAGAACCAAATTCTGAACAACTAGTGTAATTGTTATTCAATATTTTTTAAGTTTTTGGTATTAGCTTTTGAAGAATTTGTAAAATCACATTAGTTCTTTATTATACTTGTTATCTGGTTGTATTTAATAATGTTTTAATTTATTTGGTAAATTATGTTTCAAATAATTTTCTTAAAAAAATATTACTTTTTAAATTAGCTTTAAAACGATTCACATCGCAGTAAAAAATGGTATTATCAAAAACTACATAGCTGATTAAATTTTTATAAACGAGATTCAATAAAATAGTCAAATGTAAAATATATTTTAAAATCCAGGTTCACAATAAGAAAAAATAAATGAAGGTAGCCCAGAAGAAACGAATGGTAGGAAATAATGAATTTCATTTATAACAAACATTGGTATTTATGTACTTATAACAAAACTTTTTCTATTATCAAGACCATTGAATTACTGATGAAAATACTAAATTTTTTCCCATGTTCACAAATTCTTACAAATGTTTCTGCAGTCTTCGCCTTTTAGATACCACTTTTTTGTAGGCATTTTAAAATATTATCAATCAGACGGTTATCGACCAAGTCACTAAAAAACTTGGATGCATCCGAAACTTCTCATTTTCAACAATCACTCAAATTTTCCTTGACCTATAACATTTTTAATCTAGCACGAAAAAATTTGCTTACGCCAGAAAATACCGAATACGAGCAATGGATATAAATTCTTATTAAATGTTTTAATTCTCTTAATCCAGAAAAAGATTTCAGACATCGAAATACATTCAGGTTGGCAAGTTATATGGAGCAAGAATTTAGTTAAATATTATCGCAGCGGCGGGTGGAGTGGAGTGGAACCTGCCAGAGATTTATATGCGGGGGAGGGGGGTGCAGCGATATTTAACTTGGTGGTTCGTTGCGGCGTCTTTTAATCTACATGCAGAGGGTTTTTACCCTCGCTTCTCCCTTGCGGAACTCGAGAAAAGACTCAACGATAAAAACATCTTGTGGCGTAAGATTTACTTCTTCAGCCACATATTCAAATTATCAAGAAATTTGTTTTTCTTATTTTAAAAGTTTAATGTTTTAAGAGTTTTATGTTTCTTTTGGAATACGATTCCTGCTTTAATGGAACTTCCTTAGGTTACAGTAGCGTCACGGTGTTCGTTTCCTTTTAAATATATTTTTTTTTATAAAAGAAACAATCGTCCACGCCAAAAATAAATTCAATAACTGTTAGCTACTTTTACTTAAGTACCGCAAACAAAATACATAACAACTTATAACTGGGCTTTCTATATGTACTTCAAGGTTTTGTTTTGTTGCCACATGTAATTTTTTTCTGGAAAGTGCCGAAAAAAAAAATGAAATTTTTTAAACAAAAATTGTGAGTTTACTTTAAATAGAACTCCCTATAATTTTTAACATACTCGAAAAGACATTTCTCCCCCTTTCCAAAAATGTATACATTGTTAGCATTTACTGAATTTTTTAGGGGAATATTTAGTTTTTTATGAAACCATGTCCAAAGGTAAAACAATTTTACTCAAACGTAAAGTATCACAATTTAATAGCTTATAACTCGAGAATGAGACAATGTATTGAAAAGTAGTTTGTACTAAAAATTCTGGGAAATGTTTAATTTTGTTTGCCAAGTGTCAAACTTTTTCAATAAAAATACTTAAAAAAAAAAAGGAAAATAATTCCAATATTGGCTTTGAGTTTTATTTATTTTAGTTAAAAAATACTTTTCCCAATTCAGGTTAAGGGCTTATGGCGGATTCATTTAAGTTGACGTGTGAACAAACACAATTTTAGGATTTGGAGTGACGAAAATCCTAGAGCTTTCAACGAGTTTGAAAGAGATGCTCCCAAGGTAAACGAATCGTGTGATGTGACCAAAACCAAAATGTATGGACCATTTTTCTTCCTGGAAGAAACAGTAAATGGAAACAATTATACAGATATGGTAGAACTATTTTTCTATCCTCAACTAGAACAAGAAGAAATACTAAATACTGTATATCTCCAGCAAGATGGTACTCCGCCGCATTACTCTCTTGCAGCAAGTTATTCTTTACACTTAACCTTTGGGAGACAAATGGATAGGTCAAGCTGGTCCCATCGAATGGGCTCCTTATTTTTCGGATTTGACAATACCAGATTTTTATATGGAGTATATTAAGGAAAGATGCTAGGAGCCAACACCTACAAACTTAACTAAACTGAAGAATAACATAATTCATGTATAAATTTAATACAATTACCCCAGAAATGAAAAATGCACATACAAAGTTTTTAATGAAGTGAACAAAGTGAAGGCCATATTCAACAATTAATTTATTAATGTTTTAGTACATAACATTGTTTGTATGTATTGTTTTGTATTTAATACAAATTCAGATACCTACATGGTGGGATACCACATACGTCACAAAAATCCGTGCGGTATAGGGTGCTCCAGTAGACGGAATGGCACTTGAGAGATCCCTTAGGCAGATAAGCGATCTCTCGATCCAATCACCGTGGCACAATGTAATGTTGCCATTTTCTGTGGCTTTTCTGGCTACAAAATCGCTCGATGTCTGGGGGAATGTAAAAATACCTACCATCTACTCCATGTAATGCGACGATGCCACATCTACAAAATTGACCCAGATCTGAGGAAATTTTGAAAAATTCGTCTGAAGTGCTATTTATTCTACTACTTGCTTCTTACTCTCTTTATTAGTACAACACCATTAGTAAATATTGTACTGAAATTCACTCCTAAGGGCAACAGTAATGAAAAACTGTATTTTATTAATAATTGTTCTATGTAAAACGTCAGTTTATATTTCGATATATATGTAATCAAAATGTGATATTAATCAAACACTGTTATCATGTCATTACCTAAAATTAACTTATTATAGCAATAACAAATTATAACACTTTTAAAAAGGAGAAGAATCAAACTTGTGTTATTAGAGGGTGTTCTATTTAAAGTAAACTCACAATTTTGGTTCAAAGAAGTACATTTTTTATTCAACACTTTTAAGAAAAAAATTACAATTGGCAACAAGGTCAATTAAAAACATGAAGTACATATAGGAAGTGTAATAAAAACTAAATGTCGATATATTTTTTCATTCATGGGTTACAGGTTAATAAAATGTGTCAATTTACCCTGTATTACATAGAAATATTATATGAAACACGTAAAATTTTTACTCATGGTAGATAAAACGAGATTTTTAAAAGAAGTCACCTATAATTAGTAAATAGTTTAATTAGTTTTTAGAGTACCTAGTAGTCGTAAACTATTTACTTGCGGTTAGTGATTTTAATTTCAGTGGATATTGAGTGTGTGGGGTTTTTATATTACAGGTGAATATAGAGGGAAAATCCAGTTGCAGAATTTCTAGTTGTTTTCTAACTCTTTCATAAAAAGGAAGGTGGCAGTTTTTTTTAGCAAGTACAACTGTTTAAATCGACTGAGTGGGTGTTTTCAAAAGTAGGATGTTCTTTTTATTTATCAACGAAATTGAAACAGGATTACGATAAAATGATTTTAACTAATAAATGAATAATTTAAAACTATTAAGTAAATAATTTCATAGAGACTAAAATTAATATTAAAAAGGAAAAATCTTATTTAACCTATTTAAACATAGTAAAGCATAATATCTTATTCCAAACAAAATAATATATAAAATTATATAAAACGTGTTATCCATGTTCAGATTTGAACATTTTTCTTTATATTCACCAATTAAATTAACATCCTGTATATGAAATTAATTATTTATTAAATTAAAATGTTTAATTTCATATGCATATAATAATAAACACGTTCCAATTTCGTATCTAGTTCGATGTGTAAATTATACTTATTTCAAAATTATTTTCAAAACATTGAACTAGAGAGACTGAAATTGGAATAAAAATATTTTTCTAATGTACATTTAAATAATTAAATAATATTAATTGTTATTGTATATTGTTTATTCTGTGATAATATAAATGTAAATGCAAACGAAAAATAAAGAAATTGACTAACAACATGTGGTAGTATACTTTACAAAAGTATCTCTGAAATGAGATTCATGAAAACCATCTTGTGGTATTAATTACAACAACTAAGCTTTGAAATCTATTCATGGTCCTTCGAGCAAAAGTTTAGAAAATTTTGAAAGACCTATGGAAGAAGCAAACCTCAACATGAAGAAAACCAAGAAAATGAAGTCTCTCTGCCAACCTCAATAACAAGTTCGACCAAATCCAAGCCAAAATCCAAGAAACAACGCTTTAAAACCAAATCTAAACTCGTGTCAAGTGAAATCGACTACAACACAACCAAGGTACTTCCACTCGATTAAAGTTCTGCACACCCAAGAATCAACCGCTTTAAAAACAAATCGAAGCTCGTATCAAGCGAATTCGACAACTATACGACCAAGGGACTTCCGTTCGATTGAAGTTCTACAAACCCAAGAAGCATCAACCTTTTAGACGGATAACTTAAATTCCATAATTTCCAAAGAAAATGCCGTTCAAGATGACCTACATGAGAAAATTTGAAAGAAAATCAAGAATCGCAACTATATATCGAACTACATCACAGCCGCTATTGTGTTACCTACACTAATAGTTCTATGGGTCTGATCGAACTCCAGAGACTAGCGTCAGTCAGGAACGAATATCCTCGTGAGTTAAGATGAGAGTCGCCAGTATGTTCAGATTTGAACATTTTTCTTTATATTCACCAATTAAATTAACATCCTGTATGTGAAATTAATTATTTAAGTGTAAGGGGTTAAAGAAAAGGTCCTTTATTTCTCACAAGTCAATTTAATTGGCGACCGGTTTCGAAGCTGTCACTTCATCATCAGGCACACCTAAATGGAATGTCAAGGAGTCTGTTGTAATAAAAAACAATTTATTTATTGATTTAAAATGTTTAATTTCATATGAAATTAATAATAAACACGTTCCAATTTCGTATCTAGTTCGATGTGTAAATTATAATAACAAAAATGCTGACTTACTTCAAAATTATTTTCAAAACATTGAACTAGAGAGACTGAAACTGGAATAAAAATATTTTTCTAATGTACATTTAAATAAATAAATAAATAATATGAATTGTTATTGTATATTGTTTATTCTGTGATAATATAAATGTAAATGCAAACGAAAAATAAAGAAGATTGACTAAGAACATGTGGTAGTTTACTTTACAAAATTATCTCAGAAATGAAATTCTTGAAAACCATCTTGTGGTATTAATTATAAAATTCATCTTTGAATTCTGTTCATCCATGTGTGTTACTTATGGTTGATAGGTTTTGAGGTTATGTTCAAAATTTGACATTTTATTTAAGAAATTCTTGTACAAAATATATATTTTCAACAATATATCAGTATTACAACTTACCTTACAAAATCAGACGGCCAATAAGAATATTAAAAATCAATTAGTACATCGGATGACCTAGAAAATTTAAAAATAAAATCAACTTGATTTGTTGACAGATTCAAATCAAATGAAATACGAACTTTTGACACAAGGCATAAACGACAAATGACATTTGAGTAAAGATGATAACGAATAACGGTTCCAACCGTTACAAAGTCAACGTCCAATATTCTCTTCTTCTATTTAACGATGGTTCCCCTAGCTGGACGTATAAGCTTAGACGATGATGTGCGATAAGTCCCTGATATAATTCGCAAAGCAGAGTTATGAACGAAGTCAAGAGATTTGAGAATATATTTTTTTGTAGATGCATAGACACTGAAGGCGAAGTCAATTTTAGATCTGTAAATAAGTAAATAAGTAAATAAGTAAAAGAGTTTCCTGGTCTGATCACCAATTTCTGCTGGATAATAGTTTAAGTAAATTGATACCTTTTTGACAAACGACTATGAAATTTTGGATGTGATCATTCCAGTTTAGTTTGGTATCGAAAATCATAACTAGAAATTTTGTAGTCTTTACAAATTCCAGTTTTTTTCGTAGAGCCTAAGTTCTGGTAGTTCATAATTGTTATTTTTAGAAAATATCATGCATTTTGTCTTTAAAGTTGAGAAGTGACATCCTGTTCTATCAGGCCATTTTCCTATATCATTTAATTGTTTTTGTAATAATGCTTTTGCTTTTAATGAACATTATCAAGTTGTTAGCAAATAGTCTCATTTTGACTGGCTTTTGAATACTTTCTGCAATAATATTTCAATAAGAAAAATCTGATGTGTCCAACACATGACTTTCCTATCTACTTATTACAGGCTTTTTCCGGTTATTTTGTACAACCTATTGCAGCACCTCTATAAATGTTTAGAATATAAACTAAATATATACATTTTCTACATACATCTACCTCGAAACATTTTTCTAAAGATATTCATTGAAAACGAAAATACTAAAAAATTTAAATTTAGCACTTTTCCTACAATTTTTCCTTTACGGTCCATTTTAGAAAAATCATGTGTAAACAAAAATTATAGAGATCGATATCGCAAACAACTTTTATATCAAAAATTTTCATAAAAATCAGAATTTTGCACATTTTGTCAAATTTCTCGAATACGGACCATTTCAGGAAATTTTTACATAAAACAAAAATTATAGATAATAATATTAGAAGTAACTTTTATTTGAACAATTTTTTTCTCCAAACATCTATAACAGATATATTCCATAAAATATAAAAACGGACTCCCATAAACTCCCAGATGTTCCGACTTTGTCCAAAATCCAATCATTTCACGTTAGGCTGAAATAAAACTTAAGTTTAAAATTTAATGTTTTTTTCTTTATCCGTTTTTGAGTTTTCTTCAAATTTCGAAATTTACGCATTTACACATCAAATATCTCGAATACGGTCCATTTTAGAGAAATTATGTATAGGTCAAAAATTATAGAGAATTATATTACAAACAACTTTTGTTTGAACAATTTTTATAAAAAAATATTTTTTTTCATTTTGTTAAATTTCTCGAATACCGACCATTTTAGGAAAATTTTGTATAAAACAAAAATTATGGATAATAATATAAGAAGTAACTTTTACTTAAAGAACAAACAAACGTAAATAACAGATATATTACATAAAATATAAAAATGACCACTTATAAAGTACCCCACCAGATGTTCCGACTCTGCCCAAAAATCAGTTTATTGGACGATGGAATAAAGCTTAAGTTTAAAATTTGGTGTTTTTCTGTGTATCGGTTCATGAGTTATGGTGGATACAGACACACACAGACATACAGACACACACACACACTGACAGACATTATCGCGAAAATAGTCAAAACGGATTCAGGAGACCTCAAAACGTAAAAATTCGTCGAAAACTCGAGGTCGAAAAAAATCATGATTCCTATACTTTCCTTATATCTGTATTCAGATAGGAAAGTAAAAAGTGTTGGACTAATAACAGAACCTTGAGGTATTCTATTCTCTTGTATTTTTCTCTCCGAAAGTTTACCATTTGTTCTTACATAAAAATATCTTTTGTTCATGAATTTTTTTATGAAAGCCAGTATGTTGCCGTTTATGTTCCAGTTTTGTAATGTGTTTAGTATATTGGCTCTGCAGACTATATCAAAAGCTTTATTGATATCGAAAAATGTTGCCAGGCATTTTTGTTGGTTAATAAATGCCTCGTGAATATCACTCTCCAAGTCTAATAGATTATCAGCGGTACTTCTCTGTTTCCTAAATCCACTTTGTTCTGGAGTAATTAAATTTCTGCGTTCTAATTCCCATAAAAATCGATTGTCTACAATGGTTTCAAGGGTTTTGCACATTGTGCACGTAAGTGAAATTGGCCTATAAGAGTCTGCCGAAAGTTTATTTTTTCCAGGTTTCAGAATGGGTATCACTGTTGCTTCTCTCTAATTGTTTGGGAATACATTTTAGCGTATTTCTACGATTAAAGAACGGTAAAAATATTTTCAATTCTTTGACGAATTTAAATTCGACCTCTGGCAACATGGTTTTGTGATTAGTTTAACTGTATGTTGCCTGAAATTTATATTTTTTGTACTTTTATGGATCTTATAGTAATTGACATTACAAAGGACCGGAAAGTAATGTTTTGCAGGTCGAGACAAGCAGATTCCAGGGCGAGCCATGGGCGAGACCTGGAAGCTTGAACAGACCTGCTTAACACTAGTTTAGGGTCGCGTGACGTACAATATTTTTTTTAAGACCGACAATTCGATGAACACTCAATTATTTATTTTATTTAATAAAGTGATTACCAACTACTTAAACTAGATAATGGATCTAAAATTTCTATATCAGATAATTCAAAATCTGAATCCATATTTTAAAATTTAGGAAAACAAGTTTGACATAAATAGAAGGACGCAGATTTAAAATTTTAATATTGTCCTTCTCTCTATTATTCATAACTAATATTGTTTTATTTATTCCTACCATATTTTTTAATCCATATTATATTCAACCCAGCGTAAAGTTTTTGGAATTGCCATGCAATTTATTCCAGGGATAGAAAAATTATAATTGAATAAATTTAGTTATTATTAAAAATCGTTTCGATTTTCTAAAAGTCAATTTCTGCTGTAAAATTCCTCACCCTCTTTGACATCCTCCCGTCCTGATCAACCCTTATGGAAATTTGAAACGGCACGAGGGGTTGAGTTAAACCATAATTGATAGGTATTTTAATTCTCTATTCAGCGGTTGTGCAATTTAAAAAAATACCTAGTGAAAATTCGATTCAGGCTTAAAGTTATGGTATTTGTTTTAATTGTAGGTACCTATATTATAGTTTTGTTGATCCTGATTATTTAAATAATTTTTTCTAATTTTGACAATAAAAGTTACTTTTTTTGTAATCGCATCAAGTGTCAAAAGATTTACTTTACTCAACCAGATGCATATTGTTGAATATTACGAAAATGGTTTTCATTATTATTACGTGATCAGTTGCGAAAAGTTTTTCGATTTTTCGATTTTTCGATTTTTCGATTAATAAAATACATTAATATTGAAAGTTTATATCAAAGAAGGCAGGTTGACTAGTAAAAAAAGAATTTGGTTAAACTTACAACCTAGTAATAATCTTGTTTTGCTCCTTATTCTCTAATCAAAATTAGCAAATATTTAAAGCACAATATACGACAAAATAACCCACTTTTTTAAAAACTAAATAATTTTAATAAACGATACAAACACACTGCAAGTCGTTGAGCATAAATAATTTATAATGATGTTCTAATCGTGGTTCCATAACGATTTAGAATTCTAGAAATATAATCACCACGGTTCTTTATTGTAAACTTATGTCATTTTACTTTTTTTTATGTGAAAATTTGTTTTTCAAATTTTATTTTTCGAATATTCATACTACTTGAGCACATTAAAATTATTTTAGGGGGTGGTTAAACGTCAAAACGTATTTCTAAATCTTTATTTATCTTTATTGTAAACTTGTCCTTTGACCATTTTTTCCAAGTAGAAATTCGATTTCCAAATTTTATTTTTCGAATTTTCACACTACTTGGGCACATTCAAATTATTATAGGGGGTGGTCAAACGTCAAAACATAAATCTAAATTGTTATGGATCTTTATTGTAAACTTATGTCGTTTGACCATTTTTTTCCAAGTGGAAATTTGATTTCCATATTTAATTTTCGAATTTTCACACTACTTAGAAAAACTAAAACTATTTTAGGGGGTGGTCAAACATCAAAACATAATTTTAGACCATTTAAGACCATCTTATTGTGCATTTATGTCGTTTGACCATTTTTTCCAAGCCGAAATTCGATTTCAAAATTTTATTTTTCGAATTTTCACAATACTTGGGGATATTAAAATTATTTTAGGGGATGGTCAAACGTCAAAACATAATTTGAAAACGTTACAGATCTTTATTGTTACCTTACGTCATTTGAACTTTCTTCCTAAGCCTAAATTCGATTTCCAAATTGTATTTTTTGAATTTTCACACTACTTAGATAAAATAAAATTATTTTAGGGGGTGGTCAGAAGCCAAAACATATTTTTAAACCTATATGGATATTTATTATGTCTTTATGTCGATTGATCATTTTTTTGAACTAGAAATTGGATTGGGAAATGTTTTCTTTGAATTTTTAACCCCTCTGGGGTCTTTTAAGATATGTTAGGGAGTAATCAGACAACGATACATAATTTTAAACGTTTTTCACTTCTATTGTGCCTTTCTGACCATTGGTCTATCTTCCAAAGTGGAAATTCATCCCAGAACTGTTGTTTTTATCTAATTTACCCCCTTTAAATTATTTTAGAGGGTTTTAAAAAAATCTAAGGAGTGGTCGAACTGTCAAAAATTGGTTAATCTGATGGTGCTGTTAGTTTTAAAAAATATTAACCTCGGGGGGCCAAAAAAGTTTATTGTCGATTGAAGTTTTGATTTTCTATTCAATAACAAGTATAATTTTTTATATTTAATACCCATTTCCATTTTTTCTATATGTGTATCTTCCACATCAATTTTATATCTAGGTTCTAGTTGAATTAGAATATCGTATTCTAGTATTATATAATATTACTGGTAGGTATTCTTTAGATATTCTTTTAGTAAAGTTAACCTGAACTGTTTTAGTTTCGTTGAGCTTAATGCACGTTCTCTTTGTTCACTCACAGATTTATTAGTTGCCTATTGAAGTTTTCTGTTCGATTATTCTATAGTTTTACCGATGGCAAGTAAAGCTTTGTCATCTGCAAATGTGGCTTCTTTCACATTTTGCATTTGTGATATGTAACAGGTAAAGAACTGGTCCCAGAACACTTCCTTGACGTACCTCTGCCTCATTTTCTTTAAGCGTAGAATATTCTTCTTGTTTTACTCGTCAAGCAGGATTTTAAGATGTCACAACATTCCTTAGGTAAAAGCTAATTTATTTTATATTAAAGGCCCTCTTACCATACTTTATCGAAAGCCTGAGCCATATCTAGAAAGAGTGAGGTGCAGATCTTCATTTCTTTTAGTGTTTTCTCTATTTTATGCGTTATGCTGTGCTTTTTCCTATTGTGCCTTTCTGACCATTGGTCTATCTTCCAAAGTGGAAATTCATCCCAGAACTGTTGTTTTTATCTAATTTACCCCCTTTAAATTATTTTAGAGGGTGTTAAAAAAATCTAAGGAGTGGTCAAACTGTCAAAAATTGGTTAATCTGATGGTGCTGTTAGTTTTAAAAAATATTAACCTCGGGGGGCCAAAAAAGTTTATTGTCGATTGAAGTTTTGATTTTCTATTCAATAAGTATAATTTTCTATATTTACCCATTTCCATTTTTTCTATATGTGTATCTTCCACATCAATTTTATATCTAGGTTCTAGTTGAATTAGAATATCGTATTCTAGTATTATATAATATTACTGGTAGGTATTCTTTAGATATTCTTTTAGTAAAGTTAACCTGAACTGTTTTAGTTTCGTTGAGCTTAATGCACGTTCTCTTTGTTCACTCACAGATTTATTAGTTGTCTATTGAAGTTTTCTGTTCGATTATTCTATAGTTTTACCGATTGCAAGTAAAGCTTTGTCGTCTGCAAATGTGGCTTCTTTCACATTTTGCATTTGTGATATGTAACAGGTAAAGAACTGGTCCCAGAACACTTCCTTGACGTACCTCTGCCTCATTTTCTTTAAGCGTGGAATATTCTTCTTGTTTTACTCGTCAAGCAGGATTTTAAGATGTCACAACATTCCTTAGGTAAAAGCTAATTTATTTTATATTAAAGGCCCTCTTACCATACTTTATCGAAAGCCTGAGCCATATCTAGAAAGAGTGAGGTGCAGATCTTCATTTCTTTTAGTAGATTCCAACTAATTGTATGATAATTATATTAATATAATATTTTTATTTACATTGCACGATCTTCATATTTACATGTCGTCGAAAGTTTAATTTAATCTATTATTCCAGAAATAAAACGAAGAATGGTATTTTAAAGTATGTAAGGTTTTTAACACTTGTCAAGTGCTTTCGGCTATTTAAGTCATCATCGGGACACTATAGAAAAGGGAACCACTGTAATACAATAATTGAAAATAATCAAAGGTATAAAATTACTTACTCGTCAAAGTTTGTAAACATTTATAAAGAACAAAATTAAAGTAAAAAGATAAAAAAAGACAAACGACATCTAATTAACCAACAAACAAATAAAAAAAGGGTTACAAATTTATGATTTTGGAGAGAACTCTATTTGAGGAATGTCAAGAGCACGAGGATAGCACCATATTGTAGGTTAAAAGTTGGATAAACATTTTTTTAAAACATTTCTAGAACTGACAGTTGACTAGCTGTCAGAATCTTTGCAAACACTAAGAAGTTATCGTAAAATTTTTGAAATTTGAAAGCATGTTTAAAATATTTATCAAAATTTTTTTTGGAAAAGAAATTTTAATATGTTAAGCAATTATAAATTGATTTAACGTTAATGAGTGAATGTAAGTTAACAATATAAATGAAAGGGAAGCGAAGCCCTAAAAATAAAAACATCAGCGATCGTGGCAGTAAACAGTCACTTTAACAACAGAAATAAATGTTGTTTTATCTACCATTCACCTTAGTTAAAAGTTAATCCCTTTAGCTAAGTTAGTGTGGTGGGATAAAACGTACATTACCCCTGGTGTCGCTGCAAATAAAACTACCAATACCGCTGATGACAATAAATTTTGAAAATTAGGTAACTCCAAACCAGCCATTTCTTTTATTTTTGAAAAGAGGAGAAAACTTACTGTTTAGGTGTATCTGAGGGTTGACACAGGATTAATTTTGCTTTTTAAATTCCCTATGAATCTCCAGGTCTAAAAGATCTAGATTAAGATTGCAATTAAAAATAATGTGAAGGATTGTCGAATTCTCAGAAGGAGTGAAATTGTGATTATTGAAATTGATGTGATGACCAAAAGTTGACTTAACAGAGTATCGCAAGTGTTTACTAATGCGAATTTTTAAATTTCTACCAGTTTTACTTATATAAAAAGTGTTACAATCATTACAAGTCAGCCTGTATATGCCACTCTTGTCCAAAACATCATTGCCATCTTCAGTATAAGAAAGAACACTTTTAATAAAGAAATTCTAATATTCTTAAAATCTTTGAAAAGAGCCGCATGTCATATGAAATTTTGCCAAGACAAAGTAGTAAAAAAAATTTGAAATAGTAGTCGCCAAGCCTGCCAATTTATGAAGAAATATTTACGCGGGTTTTTTATATATTATTTTTATTGTGTTTGATATAAAATATTTAAATGTAATCCATTATTCATGAATTTAAGTATAGTAGATAGAATACATCGTATGTCGCAACCCTTAGATATACCAAACCTTTCCACTGGCAATTCATTTGTTAGGAATGCCTAATTTGTTTCTTTTAAAAAATTGAAATAAAAACGGCTAACATAACAATATATGGCTGATAAGCTTATGCTGATATGAGTGCTTAGAATAAAAAAATAATTAGATGGTCAGTCTGAGTAGGTTTTCTAAAAATATCAAAATCTAAACATTTTTCGACTTGGACAAATCTAGTAAATTTTAAGTATCGATAGATTCAATTTCAAGAATAGAGTTAATAGCAGGGCGAATATTGTTAATAGAGTTAATAAAGAAAAGAGTGTATATCAGTTAAACTGCAGGTCATAATGACAAAGATGTCATCAATGTACCTAAGCTACTGTAGAATTTTATTATTATTAATTAAAAGTTTTTGACTTTAAGGTGGTCAAGGAATAGCTCAGCTAATAAAGGGCCCAAAGAGTTGCCTACAGCTAGGTTGTCGACAAATTTTTTATTGAAGATAAAAAACCTGATCCAAGCATAATTTTTAAAAGTAAAGAAAAATTAAGATGGTAGTGTTATTAATGTTATTTTTAGACAGAATGTCTTTAATAATGGGAAAGATTTCATCCTTAGGCACATTGATAAATAGATTGCTAACACCAAAAGAAACTAATGTAGACCCTTATGGCAGGTTAGTGTTTTTTAATTTATTTACAAGATCAATTGAATTTAAAACTGTATGTTTAGGTTTGTAGTTGAGAGAATTACTTAAAAATTTATTGAGATACAGGCGAATTAAGAAAACTAACAACATGTCTCATAGGACAATAAAGTTTGTTTTTTTGGTAAACCACAAAGAGGCAACCTAATTTGTTGTCATCAGAGGTATTGGTAGTTTTGTTTGCAGCGACACCAAGGGTAACGTACAAGCTTAGTTAAAGGGATTTATTTTTAACCAAGGTAAATAGTATTTATTTATGTTGTTAAAGTGACTCTTTACTGCCATGATCGCTTATGAATATTTTTAAGTCTTTGCTTTCTTTTCATTCATATTGTTAACTTGCATTCACTCATTAACGTAAAATCAATTTATAATTGAATAAAATAAATAAAACTGAAGCCAATATCACATAATTACGAGCGACTTTTTCCCTTCAGAAAACAACTACTCCTTGGGCTAATACCGCAACAGGTATTGATATATATATATATATATTAATTTATAATTGCTTAACATATCAAAAATTTGTATAAATATTTTTAACACGCTTACAAATTTCAAAAATTTTACAATAACTTCCTAATGTTGGCTAATATCCTGATAGCTTGTCAACTGACAGTTTTAGACATCTTTCAAAAACAAATTTTATTTAACTTTCAACCTACAAAATGGTGCCATGCTCGTGCTCTTAAGATCCCTCAAATATAGGTTTTTCCAGAATCATAAATTTGTAATCCATTTTCTGTTTGTTTTTTTTGTTGTTGATAAATTAGATGCCGTTTATCCTTTACCTTTTTAGTTTAATGTTTTTCTTTATAAATGTTTACAAATTTTGACGAGTAGATCATTTTATACCTTTAATTATTTTCAATTATTGTATTACAGTGGTTCTCTTTTTTATAGTGTTACACACTTTAAAATACCTTTCTTCGTTTTATTTCTAAACTATCAAAGTGTACACACCTACAACGTTTGATTAAATTTTATTAGTGTTGATGTAGGTAGTTTCTTCTTTTTTGTTAAAATTGGAATATATAATAACCAATAAACAAACCGTAATATTTAAATTTAAGTTAAATATTGACTTTTTCATATATAAAACATCGGTTAGAATTTATCTGTCACTCACCATAAAATTTTATAGTTAAGGTTTGTGCACACCATTACGTAGAAATTGATATGGGAATCGGCTTTTTATGCAAAATAAATGAAACGTGAAAGTTGGGTTGAATTTCCTTTTGTACAATTGTTTGTTTTATACTGCTTTTTTTTACGGATATGCGTAGATATTATATAATATTTCTATCATTCTAATGTACTCGAAACATATTTTCATAGTTCTGGTGCCGTTGAAGATAATAAAGTAGTCCTAATATTATTAATTCTTGGGTAGGTACTTACTTGTAAATCACAAGTCATAAGTTGTTTTCACAGTAGAGAATCATACCGCTTTTTTACAAGTTCAAATTATAAAATATTTTTTAATAAATTACAAACCATTATTTATTTAGATATTCTTGATTAAAATTAGATAGATAAGTTTAGTGTCATAAGGATAAATCAACTTTTTGGCTGTTGTGGATTAACTATATTGATTAACTATCTTCAAAATCATTTAAACTCTTTGGAAAAGCCGCAGAAGTGCATTGTCTCAAAATGGTAGATTAACTTTTAATCAAAGTCTTCTAATATTTAATTCATTTGTAAGTAAATCTTAAAATTGTGAATTCCATTAAACAGAAGAGGTGGGTCTCTAGTTTATCTAGCTGGTACATATCTAAGATCTAATAGATAAATAAATTATTACTTAATTATTATACAGAGGAGGTGGGTTGGCTCAGTGGTTAGAGTCATGATTTTGAGATCGGAAGGTCTCAGGTTCGAGTCCAACTGGTGGCAGGGATTTTTATTTAATTAAAAAAAAAATAAATATTAATTCTAATGCATAGGTAGGATTCTTGACATGGCCTTTGCCAATGTTGGGTTCTAATTAACAGTGCTGTTGCTAAAGTGGCGCTGGGAAACAGAAACAAAGGCTAGGCAGAACACGAGGCTAATAATTAAAAAAATACACTAACCATTTAATGAAATTATCATTCATTAATAACATTGACTAATACCTTTATTTCTAAACAAACAGCTAATTAATTTTTTTGCTATAATGTACATAATTTGAAAAATGACGTAGTTAGAATGTAATCAGGAATTTTAATTAAAATGTAATATGCAGATAATTTATTAAGTATATTTTTATATAATTTCCATGTCTAAGGACATTCTTAAATTAATCCAAAAAATCCTAATCAAAATGTATCCGCAACACCGAAGAAATCAGTTTTCTGGGCAGAATTTAATGAAATTGAAATATGCTAATGAGGGAGTTAAAGCAAGCATTCTTATTTAGTGCATTATTCTTGAATTTATTCAGAGTGATAACGAAAATTAACGTTAAATGCATAAGGGCTAATTAATTAAGTTGTTAAAAAATATCACATTTTAAACGGAATAAGCTTGATACTTGAAAGGCAAAACATCTGTTCAAATGTGTGTTTTGTACCATTACACCATCTTTGTAAATATACAAGGTAATAACCGAAAATTTAATTAAAAATCAGACGAGCAAATTAATTAATTTGTAAAAATATACACATTTTTGTTACAGTTACCTACTATTACATAAAAGACGTATTTTAGAAAATGAATTATTGCGAAATTGTTCAATATTTCAATTTCAATAAAATAGCTATTGATCAATTACGCACTGATAGGACACCCTGTATATGTGTTATTGGACAACACGTTGGTATCATCGGAGTAAATTAAATTTAAAATTGGCCATTTTTAAGACATTTTTCAAAACATTATGTATAAAATAAACCGTTTCTAACACGCACTATTCGTTCGCTTGGTATCTTGTAAGTTTGTATTTTAAACAATTTTAGACGCATTGTAGAGCTAACTAAATTCTGATAATTTAATTTGGGGTCTACAACATTCTTCAATTTAATAAAAAAATTAATTGCTTGGCAATCGTTTAAAAACATTCTAGGGTAAAATACAGTTACCCAACCATTCTAAAACTGAAATAAAATATATGGTGTTCTATTTAAAAAATATACATTTTTATTTGCCAGACAAAGATGCAACACTCTGTATATCCAATTTTTTTTTATAATATGTATTTTTTAACCTTTATTTAAAACTTGATGACATATATGTAACACAAATTAAAATAATGACAATTACGCACTAATATATTTTAATGACTATTAATTGGAAAAATACATATAAACTAATTATTAAGACAATGAATGAATAGATACTAATTAATAGAAATAATGGTAATTTGGTGTTTAGTTATTTTATCTTTTTAAATACCATGTAATTTACATAACTTACCTGTTTATTCGTGAAAATGGTAATTTTTTTAGAAATTTAATTCCCGTTCCCATTTAAAGTTTCAACAATGGCAAAGCATGTGAATAGGAATTTCGTCCTCGTTACATATTCTACATAGGAAGTCATCAGATATTCCTAAAAGATTTAGGTGTCTTCTAAGGCCTGAGTGTCCCGTAAAGAGTCCTATTGCTTCCTTTAGTTCGCTTCTGCTAAGGTTTAGCAGTTAATTTCGTCTACTATTGGATAGAATATTTTGGACCGTCTAAGTCCAGGAAGTTACAAATATCACATGTGGGTTCTGGTCCATTAAGAGCTTTTCAGCTCCCTTCCTGGCTGGGAGGTTTGCTCTCTCGTTTCCAAACACTTCTTCATGTCCCGACTCATTCAAAAGTGACCTTGTTATGTCTTGCCAGGATTTAAAGGAACTGTTGGCAATCACGTATTATTTTGGATTGTGCTTATACCCTTTTCAGTGCTTTAGGGACTACCCGACTGTCTGTCACCATAAAGACACTATTATCTCTAAAAGAGTAATTTAGTATAAATTTGGCGGAGACATTTTTTGCTGTTACTTCAGCCTGAAAGACTTGTCAGTGACCCTAGTTCACTTAATAAATCCCAGCTCCTGTGCTGTTTTTCATTTTTGAACCGTCTGTATACCAGATTAATTCGTTTTGTATTTTCCTATTTTCCAGGCTTTTGTCCCTTTCTGGTATTTTAATATCGGAAGGTTTCCTAAAGTCATAAATAATTGGTGTCTGATGGCAATTTTAGTTTTTAATATTGTTGTATGGTGTCCTTCTCTCGAAAGGCCCAATCCAAATCTAATAGTGAGCAGCCTATATGCCGTCGCCATATCATCCTTCTTCATGAAGCAAGACCTAGCAATAGCTCCATTGCTGCAGTGGGCGTAGTTCTAAATGCCCCTATTATTATAAGACAAGCTAGTATCGGTACCTTGTTTAATTTTCTATTAGCTGTTATTCTTTTAGTCTTGTACCACTATACGATTGATGAGTAAGTTATAACAGGTACTACAACCATAGTATAAAATAATTAAATATTATAGAACGTTTTTTATTGATGGTAAAATTAACGGTCAAAAATGTTATGATTAAATTCAAAATCAAGTCATTAGTTTTCACTGTCAATTGAGTTTTAATTCTAAAATCAGAGGAATTATGTGTAAATATTGTCTTTATTTAATTAGAGAGAACAAATGGAATTGGAACTTCCTTTGAGCTGGCAGAAGATGTAGTAGTCGTTAAACTCAGAATATAGATATGGATGTTCACTCGTATTACCTATATCCTGTGACGCGTGTACTTTTTTCTCATCTGTATGTCTAATCCCATTTTGGTAACAATAAAAAAATCAAAAAGTCATCATATGGTCTATTAAACTATGTTTTAAATGCTTCAAAACAGATAAAAAGTTACCAATGTTTTTCTTTCGTTTTGTGTTTTAAAATATGTAGCTCTTTCAGCCAACATAAAAAACGAATAAAATTTAAAAGAATGAATGAATGAATAAGTAAAAAATATAAGCTTCCAAAGTAATTTAATATAATTTATGTTGATACTGTTTCGCTCCTTTGAAAAATTATTATTTATTCTAAAATCGTAGCTTTTTAATAAATAAAACCCTGTTTTATGAAATTTATTATAGAATGTGATGTTTAAATCGTTCAAGTATATCGATTTGAGCTGAATTTTTAGTATTACCTGATATAGTTACAAGGTTGGTTAAGGAAACAATTAACCCTTGAAGACATGTTTTGTTTTCAAAGTATTAAAGCTGATTTCGTATAAAATGTGGTATTTTTAACAATTTAATGTATAGCTCTTAAGACTATGATCTAGATTTCCCGTTGATGCAACATACCAAAATGCACATTTGAACACATATTTTGTCTTTAAAGCAATAAAGCTGGATTCAGTTTAAAATATGATATTTTTTAACAACTTATTTCATTAGCCGATATTTATAGTTTCAAGTATGGCGCAATTGGACAAAATGCTTACTTTTACTACCTTAAGAGTACAGTGTGTTCCATAAAGTTTATTTATATATTTTTTTGTAATATTGCGATAGAAAAAAAATTCGTCGTAAGACATCCACCTCTGCTTTAAAAACTTAAAATAGTCCATATTAAAGTTGGCAAGGTAGTGGTACTAGTTATCTGTCAAATTCAATATTTTTTGAAAAATCGTTAAAAAACTAATGTCAGTAGCCAGCTTTGATATGAGCTATTATAAGTTTTTAAGTTAGCAGAGGTGATTGCCCTCTGACGTTTTTTTCCCAACAAAAAAAAATCCCATATGGATTCAACTTTATGGCAAACACTGTATTAAACATTTATGAAATTTTATCGTTTTAGAAAACCCGTTAGAAGATATATTCTTTATTTCGTTGTATTTCTAGAATAATTATTAATCAACTATCGCATAGAAAAGTGAACTGTCATAATTAAAGTGTATAATTTTTAACGAATGTTGAAACTGAACATTTCTCTTAGTAATAGTACGATATTCCTTTTAAGTACCTAAATGTTCTTACAGTTTATCTAACATTCATGAAAACTTAAATTCACCATAATTTTAGCACTCTTTCTCGTTATCCAACCGCTAACAGTTAATTAAAACCAATATCTCTTTAAATCTCTTGTATATAGTTTTGGAGTTAAATCGAGAAGTGTAAAGATCCAAAATGATATCTAAAAGGCAATTTGGGAGTTGTTAGCAGTGGTTACTGGAGTGGTGCAAGTAACAATGTCGAGGACAGCGCGCTGGCGGCGATTTATGACACCATAACTCTGGAATACGGATCCCAAAAGCAGTGAAGTAGATAAAAATATCTCAAAGAGGATAGTAGCTATGTACGCACTGGTTAATTATAGTAAAATTTAAAAAGGAGTGCAGTAGGTAAGTGTGGGGATAATACGTCCTAAATAACTATATGAAAAATAAAATTACCTAATTGTAGGTGTCAAAACCAATAAAGTTAATTTAAAACTAAGATATTAACAAGAAAGCCAAATGTGATAAAAAAAAATAAATATATTTTTTTTTGTTTTAATAAAAATTTACGAACTGAAACAAAATGAAGCGCAAGTTAACTGAATGCTATACTAATTTAGTATCAATAGAGAGAGTATTTATCACAGGTTCAATTAAACTTTCGGTTGGTGCATCTACTTTCCAAAATAACTGTTCCACTTTTCAACATGTTGTATACCAGTGTTCCTGTTTTTTCAGTGCCCACGTTCAAAACTGCTTCTAGAAACAACCGCTGAACATTGGCTAGCTTAAATATGTCGGGCAATATAATCCTTAAGCGGTGTCAAAATCAATTTAGTCGGTATATTTTGGCATGATATATTTTTAATCGAAGAACCTGCATAACTCTAATCTTTGACATGTCGTGAACACACATTCATGTTGGTTTGTTAGGCATCATAGGTATGCACTTATGGATGTCCGTGCAAAATCAATATTTTTGGGATTCAACCAATCTGAAAGATTTTCTTTATTCTATTTCTTAGTTAGCAAGGGTTCATTTACTCTACTAATGATATAATTCATTGTCTATCACTACGACGGTATCAGCAGTGAGATTCGCATCTTTCGATACATCTCGTGTTGAGACGCTTATCTTCTTTCGACAGAATGTCATTCTTATGTAATGTCTCTCTCTAATTAACACGTAACGTGTTGAATTCGCACATAAAAATTCCTGTCCTTGGTGGTAGTTTTTCAAGAATATTTTCAATCCAATTTTCAAAAACTGAGCCAACCATGTCTTCATGAAAGCCTTTCGTTTTCTTTGACTTAAATAACAATGAGTCATCGTCAACAAATCCTCCTGAGCTTCCAATGTGGGTTTTTATTAAGCGCTTTCCTTTTATTCATGGTTTTTTTTAGACCACAAGAAACTTCCTCCATATAGCCTGGTACTTACTCTTTATCTTGCCAAGTTTTCAACTACGTTCACAAACGTTTCGTCTAAATAAAATATCTATTGATTCTGCTTCCTTGAGTCTACAATTTTTATTAAATAATGATGTCTGCAAGCTACTATTTCTTATGTTTTTAATCAGATAATTAATTCTCTCTCTTTTTTTATAACCAAAATTTTATTTTGTGCATTACACGCCTTTAACGCTTTTACTGTAGACATTAGAATTATTTATTTAATTACTAAACAAAATATTACCTTTCCCGGTGAGATTTAAACTCCGTACTCTTGGATTTGAAAGCGCATACTTTAACCACTGAGCCATCTACCCTTAAAGAGACCACTATGCACAGAAAAAACCTGACTTTTATTTCAGAAGATGAAGTTTTTAATAGTAAACGCCATGAAAACGATTCAATTTTAGAAAAACGTTTATTAAGCTAATGTGTCACAAATTTTAAAAGATTTATACATCAGTTTTGAAAGACGATGAAGAAACAAAATTTCTACCTTCTGGATCATACACAGAAAAAAAATTGTAGAACAAATTTCTACAATTATAGATTTTTTCTCTACAATAAATAGTACATATAGGGACAGGGACAATTTGTAGTAAAAATTTCCAAATATTTGTGGAGAATGTATTGTAGAGTTATTATCTACAATATTTAGTAAAAATATCCAAATGCATCATAAGAATTGTTCTACAAATTGTTATAATTTTTGCTATTCATTGTATGAATTTATATTAAAAATGTATTGCGTTTTATGAAAATAAATACGAAAATTTTACACAATAAATAGTAAAAATTCATACAAATTGTAGTAATTTTTAATAAAACTTGTAGTAGTATTCCATAATTATTATAATTATAACCTAGAAAAAAATGTTCCTTAATAAAATATTCAATTTATTGTTTTAATATAAAAGATACAAAGTCTTAATTACATTATGTAATAAATAACAGTAATAATAGCACCCTCAGTCTCAGTTGGCTTTTCTGCACCTGAAAAATATGAAATAAAAATTAATAACAATTGAACTGTTCATACCCTTAAAACGGGGATATTTATCACCTTTACACTGATTTGGATATTAAATGAATAAGTCAGATAACTAACAAAAATGAGAAAGTATGTATGTCACAATCACAATCGTTGGGCACAACATTCGATCGTTGGCCACAACTATTTTTTTTTAAAATAATCTACTGTTATTTAAATTAGTTATCTAAAGGTAAACTATTCAGAAACAATAAATGTACTTACCACCAATAGAATTTATTGTTAAAATTTTCTCAAACGTATCGGTTCTTATAATATAATAATGTGTTATAGGTACTCGTATATGTAGCATGCTTTGTTATGTGAACATGGCGAACGGCTACTGCTGTCTGGCCATTTATGATCGACGTCAGAAAACGTTGGCCAATTGCAGATTTCTGTTTTGTTCACATGACTTAGAATTTCTACAATATTATAGAATATTTTTGAACAAAATTAAATATTTTTCATAAGAAGGGATGTAAATTATTACTATTTTTTGTAGAGAAAATAACTATTTTTTGTAGAGATAATTATTAATATTTGTACAAATTTTTTCAGAAGTTAGTAGTAGTAATTACGATAATTGTAATAAATTTCTACTTCTACAAACAATAGTAAAATATACTAAACATTGTGGAATTCTTTCCTATTGTTGTAGCATTTTATTCGACAATTCAATTGCTACAATAATGAATAGTTTTTAACTATAAATTGTAGTAAAATTTTCTACAAATTGTTAAGTATTTTTCTACAAGTCTACTACTACAACATTGTAGTAAAATTTTCTAGTCACATTTTTTTCCGTGTAGAGTACTGTACCCCTTTTTCCTCTCAACTATAGGAAAGGCTTTGGCCATTAACGGGACATTTAAATTCATGAAAATAATTCATGCAAATGTAGAAAATTATAAACCGTGGCTTTAATGTACACAACGAACTCAAACAAAAGAACATCCAGAAGAAATATCTTAAGTTGATTCTGAAAATTACAAACAAGAAGATAAGAAGATAAGAAGAAAGAAGACGAAAAGAAAGAGGAAAAAGAAGAAGAAAAAAGAAGGAAGAAGAAGAAAGAAACAGAAAAAATAAGAAAGAAGAAGTACAGAAGAAACGTCAACTTTGCGGTTATATTTTGAGGCGCAAAAGCCTACTTTGGATAGTGATCGTAGAAAAATAGTTATTTCTTTTACAAAAACCATAGTTTAAAAGAATTGTATCCAAAATTAAACATTGTAAGGGATATAGATGTCCACAGGTTTAGCGCAGTACGTAAGTAAATAGCGGATATTATTTGAAACTAGTAGGAGGGATAGGAACGGTTATTTATTTAAAAATTTTAAGCCCATCAGTTGAGTATAAAAAATGGATCTATAAGGTACAAATTCATTTTAATGTTGTTTTTTTTGTATACACTCAAAAAAAAATATAATGATACCTACATATAAATTTAAAAATTTGATACCAACATGGCGTAACTGATGATAAGGAGGAGGCGTGTCATGTTGATACTCGATAGGTAGCACTTAAAACATTATTATCAACGCCATTAAAATTGCGAGACCAACTCAAAAAAGAACAGTTATTTTATCTGTTATTGATCTCATAGGTAAACATTATTATGCTCTATCATATCAGATTGTTGTATTATCAATGACACTTTTAATAATATACTTTTACTTTTTAATACTTAAAACTCATTATAAATTATAACTGAATAAAAAATATCAACAAACATTAATAATTTACTGTACCTATTATAGTCGTTAGAAGTCAGCCATATGTACCATTTTAAATAGATTTTTCTTTACGGATTGACTGTGGTTTGTTCGCATTGACTACAATTTTGAATGGAGCAGTTCATTGCAGCGGAGCGAAACGTTATGGTCTGTAGTTCATGATAAGTGTGTTTCCTTCATTTTATCTTTTTATAAATATTTTAAATATGAACGGAGTTGTTTTGGAAACAGAAATACATGTTTACAATTCAATGTACTTAGTATAATTACCAGATTTCCATAATATGGCGTTTAATTTTTACTCACTGTTAACTGTAGTTTTAATAAAATAATAAACAACTCTAAAACTAAATGTGTTACTCTATGAAAAATTTTAATAAATTTATATTTATTTATAAAACAAGTGAAAAGATTAATTTATTATTATTATTATTATATATTTATATTACTTTTTATTTTCTTAAAGTAAAAAATACTCTATAAAGTATTTGGTGTTTTTCTCTTTAACCGTTTGTGAGGTATCTTCAAAATTCGAATTTTGCACTTTTTCTCGAATATCTCGAATACAGTCCATTTAATGGCAATCATGTTTAGGACAAAAATTATAAAGAATGACTTCACAAGCAACTTTTATCGTGATTCCTATATTTTCCTTATCTGTACATAGAAAAAAGGGTAAAAAATATTTTTATATAATTTATAGTAGGTATCTACTATAGGTCATAAGAATTAAAACTTAAATTTTTCAATTTGACAAAAGATTTTATTTTAATTGCTAGTTTCTTTTGATAGTTCGTAGAAAATGCAGGAAAGTCCTGACTTAAAATTCAAGTCCAATCCCGACGAATCATGTCAAATTTTTTTTATTCTTAATCCAATAATGCAACTACCATATTTATCCGGTAAGACAAAATTCAACGTATAGCTTGATTGATGTAGCGGTTAGCGTTCTGTACTGCCACGCAAACGATTCGGGTTCGATCCCGAGTGCGTTCGTCTTTTTTTATTTTTGATTTATATTTTTTAAGGTATTAATATATTAAAATTAATAAAAAAAAAATACCGGTTAGTTTTAAATAGGTAGTTAATATGCTCATTTAGATAAAAAACTGACTTGGTCCGAAAAAAAAAACATTGATAACTTCATTTAATAATCAGTACTGGACGCTGCACATGAATCCTGAGTCGGAAACAAGTCTCAAATCAAAGAAAATTGAGACAAACTAGGTCAATATCTTTCAGTTTTTACGAAAAATGTGACTCCAGCTACTGCAAAGCTATTACTCTGTGTTTTAAGATTTTGGTTCAATAGACTATAATACCTAGGTATCCTTCATAACCTTTGATAATACGAGTATATTCTACTGTTAACTAATTATTATTAATAACATTAATTTGTAAGGTTGATTATGGGCTTAATGGGTACTTGTCGGGTAAATGAAATGAATTCAATGAATGTTGAAGATATTCAAGACCTTGGGTCAACTATATTAGTTACAATTCTTAAAACAAAAACAAAAATTGTCAGAAATTTTACGGTGACTGGACATTTTTACCAAATTTATAAGAAATATTCAGAACTTCGCCCGTCACATGTTACAATATATTCAGTTTTCTTGAGTTACCAAAAAGGAAAATGCATCATTCAAAGAATTGGAATAAATAAATTTGCAGCAATGGGAAAACAAAAAGCTACTTTTTGGAATTGTCTTACTTGAAGAAATATACCGGACATAGCTTCCGAAGATCGTCTTTCACTTTACTGATTAATGCTTGTGGAGATATTACAGTTTAAAAAGGCATGGGGGTTGAAGAAGCATCGCTGTGGCAGAGGAATACATATATAATTCATTTAAAAATAAAATGAATACAGCCAATAAAATTGTAGACTCCATTTAGCCAACAAGCTCAAGCAACCTCTTACCAGCATACAAGAATATACTATTAATCCATTAAGCAGATGGGTGAAGGTCAATCCTACTTCGTAGGTAAGTAACGGTCAACGCAAAGAAGTAGAAGGGATAAAAATATGTTGAACATCATATAAAGGTACTCTAAAAGAAAACGAATGCACATTAACCTAAACTTTTTATTAAAAATAGACTGCAAAAACTACATTTATTTCTATTGCACTTTAAAAATTATCCACCGTCAATAAGACGTGACTGCAGTGGCTAGGGTTTTAGCTGTAGCCCTATATTTCTTTTCTATATTGCTTATTTATTTCAGGATAATTCTAAATTATTTGTAATTTTCCGGATTCTACCAAATGGTAGAGTCTGGTTGGGACAAAAATAGGAAAAAAGAAAAAACGAAGAAAATTCGATATTTAGGTAAAACAAAATTATATTGAATACAAAGATGTTTTCTTTAGTTTAGATGTCAGGTTGGTACATCATACCAAAGGTCGTGGGTTACCTACCCAGAGCAGATTTTTTAAACTTTCTTTTGATTTGTTTTCACACACTGATGTACAGGAATGTATTCCTAAATTTCGATTTAAATGTAAGTTACATATTTTTTAACGTTTAAATTTTAAAGACGAGAGTCACTTTAGAATGGAAATATATTTTTACTATAATAACAATTTTAGTTTTGGACACTTATCTTCTTGATAATTATTTGCCGAAAACATTGAGTCAAATTATCTAAATATAACAGTATCCTGAAAAGGAAAATAATGCAATACCGACTAGAGGAAAAATGTCATGTTTTATTTACTGATATCATTCCAAAAGAAATTCAATATTTAGAAAGAAATTAATGAACTTTTATGATCAAAACTTTAAAAAACATAGCTATTATTAAATGAAAAGTTCTTTTACTCAAATACGCAATTAATATTGGATGTAGATTTATTGTTGAGCAATTTTTTTCGTATTGAAAGTAATAGAATAAGTTAGTAAGATTATTAGCGAAAATGTTTTAAAACGTTACAACAAAAATGCAAGTTTTATTTTCATTTAAATTCATACTATATGTGCACAAACTATTATTTTTTTTGTACCAAAAATTTCATCTTCTTCATTTATGGTTTTTCCAACTTATTTTTGAATTTCTGTTATGTTTTTCTTGGAATGTAGGTGTTTATTTTAATATTTTAATTTTAAATGAAACTACAGTTTTAATCGAATTGTACAGCTTTTGTCCTTTTTTTTTTGTGCCTTCTTCAGTACTTTTTATTATAGTTATAATTATGTTTTAAGAAGGTCACTTGATAATAACTAAGTAAAAATTATATATTACTTTAATTTAAAGTAATGAAAACAGCCACAAAATAGAGGCCAAAAGCTTTACATATTGAATTAAAACTAATTTTATTCATAATTAAAAGAAACTCTGTCATATCAAGAAAACTAAACAAAAATTAATTTTATTGTATGTTTGTATGTCTTTATATAGTTCTTTATACACTAACTGTCATATAACGAATTATTTTAATGTCCTTTTTACATTGTTTTTATGAGTAGTGAAAAATGCTTGAATGGTAAATAAAAATATCTGATATTTTACAAATTTTGCTTAGATTCTTTGGCTACGCTACTGGCTAGGACCTTTGAAGCTGCGAATGGTCCAAAGGCAGCGCGTGCCCGCTTCCGGCCGATGACAGTAGACAATATGTAATACCTGCTATCAGGATTGCCAGATTATCCAGATTTCCTTCACATTTGTTTCACTCTCGATATATTTATGACTGTTGTGTGTAGTGAATGGAGTGGTGTAGGATTTCGGAACCTGTTGCGGGATTTTCCGATTTTTTATTGATATGGACAGAGTTGATTTATTTATAATTTTAACCGGTAATATCAAATACAAAAGAAAAAACGGCATGATAAAAACATTGAGTGTCTACCACAGGATCTATAATTAGATTTCTTTACATGTTAAAACTTGCATGAGCTTTCGACCTAATAAGGTCGTCATTAGGGAAATAAATTATTATATCTGCAATAACTTTAAGTCAGATTCATAATTATAAATTAAAGTAATTTTCTTACCACCAGAAGAAATCTATAAACTTGGACAAAAATTTATGTATGAAATTTGATCAAAAATACAAACCATTAAGTAGAGATCTGTGTTGGAGAGAAACACATTTTTTAATTGGTTCTGCCTCCATTTTATGAAGGAGACATCGAAAAGAAGTGGGAAAAATGTAACCTCAACTTCCAGTACCTCAGAAGGTTGTCATATTTCAAATTTACGAAAAATGCAAGGATATTTTTGTTTCGCGTATTAGAAAATAAAGAAACACTATTATTTTTAGAGGGAATTGTTAGGTTTTAATGCATGTGACAAGATTACAAAGTTAGTTTTATTTTTGTGCGATGTAGTTATTTTCAAAGAGAAAACAACTTTCAAAATTAAACTCATTTCTATAAAGCATCTACTATTTATTCTATATCAAGGACTATAAAGGATAGTTTTTTGAATTAATATTTATTATTTCTGCTGCAAAATAACCAATTTAAAAAGTTTGCATCCTCGTATATATCCGGATTTATTTTAAAATAATTACTTTAACCTCAGAATACTTGACAATTTATAACTGAACTCAGTTTTAGCCAAAAAATATGTCTGCTTCGCTGAGCTTTCTCCAAAACCTGATCCAATATTAATGTACACAAGGTGCTCCAATAAGAATAGTTTTTTTTCTTCCAAGTTGTAAAATTATTCTACAATTTGATAAACGAGTAGAAGGTTTTAAATTAAAATATGATAAAATGTGTATCTGGCTTATAATAAGGCGATGTTGATTGTTTCTCAGGGGTTGGGCACTTAAGGGAATGATTACAATAAAAACTAATCAATTACTTTTTACGTGGCTTTATTTCTGATGAATACTAGGACCGATTGTCTTCTTTTTATTTTAATCTGCCATGTGGTAGATTTGAGGTTATGTTACAAGATGAAGTTAAATGTCACAAATATTTTATAAATTATTGTTTTAAAAGCTGAATAATCTCACTATGGAATATTAAAATAGGAGGTAATTAGAGATTATTAATTAGAGATTATATGTTATAATATTAGATTCACTAATTTTAGATTGACCTTAAATATGCATATTTTCGGCGAACATCGTGATTCGTATCAAATATTTTACCAAAAAAAGTATTCAACGCTTAATGGTGGAACTAATCGGACAAGTTCAATGTCTTGTTAAGAAATGGTAAGTTTATACTATGAACTAATTAGCTTGATAAAAATTTATAACTAAATATATATGTACAAATTCGGGTAGCCTAATATTTCTCAAAATATATCACGCGGTTTCAGGTTTATATGTCCAATAACACAGTCCGGAATCCCGATTAATAAAGCATAGGAAGGTTACCTTGTATAGCAGGTTAGGGGATGAGACTAGGTATACCTCCGGTATGAGACCAGTCGATGATTCTCCGTGGCTAGTGTCTGGATCTGGATCGATCGCAAGGGGATGAGACTAGGGACGTATGAGACCAGTCAATGATTCCTTATGGATGGTCTGGATGAAGATGTCTCTGATGGCGACGTTTACAGAGGAATATAACGTCGGAAGTTATGTACAATAATTATGGATGTTTGGAGAAATAAGAAGAAACGTAAAAATATAGAAAAAGAAAAAAAGAAGGCCTAAAAGAGAGAGAAACGTAAGTATCTTTATATATTATTAATAATAAGTTTTTATTTAAAGTACCTTTGATGGGGTGTGGCCTCTAAGATTAATAAATTTGCTCAGGGTCTCCTGATCAAAAGTTTCTGGTAGTTTTTCACTTCGCGAGACTAAATCCAATCCTTGGTTGATGAATTTCTATTTAATAGACCAATTCGAAATCTCTTGAATCGAAGAACTTTTGGAAAAATCCACAAAAATGTTGAGACACTTGTTCTTGACGAAAGCTTTCACAAGAAGAACAAAATGGCATATTTCCTTTTGATAAGACCCTCCAAATTATTTAATAGTTTGTTAGTTTATAAGTTCCAATACTTGAAAAGAGACTAACTTATGTCTAATCTAGTTGGTAGGCAAAGACAAAACATTTTAATTAAAAGTCTAGTTCTAGTACATTTCTTAGAACTGGTAAATGAATGAATGATTACTTAATTCATATTACTAATCATTCATTCTAATTGTCATTCATTAAAATCGAATTTTGTGACTTATGACATGTAGATATTATGAAAATGTAAACAAAACTAATTCAATAATTTGGTTACCTTTCGAAATGATTTTAAGTTGTTTTAAAATGTAATAAATAGTAAAAATTATTTATTATTAAGATACTTATGTCCTCTTTCCTTCTAGATAAATTCTACATGGATTCCCAATTTGAAATCTACATGGATTCTCAAGTTTGAAATAGTAAGGAAATTTTAATGGAAGTAAACGAATGATAAAATATGAAATAATTCACTAGATTTATTGTAAGTAGCATTTATTTTAGGTTTTATAAATGCAGTTTATGTTAAATGAGTCCTAAATAAATCCTATTAATCCTAAAATTTCTTTTATCCTGTAACAAATTTCTTAATGTACTGAAACTTTTATTAAACGTTACAGCAACAATTTTAAATGTTAAAGCTAAATTTTTAAGGGGGTTTAAAAGATTATAGGATAAGCACAAATTTACCCACATTTAAATTTTTAACAATTATTATGACACCTATTGCTATGGTTACCTTGCTTTGTTAAGAGATATTTACATCAACACCTTATTAACAATACAAATCATTATAAAATTATTCTTTAAAGAATAATCCTCTTTTAGGTACATAATCTTTTTCGATAACTGTTGTTACCTGACTTTTACCTTTGAGTAATAAGGGAAAGTTTTATCAAAGCAGGGAAGGGGTCATCTCAGGAAGGATTCGAAGGTTTGCAATCACGCATATTATTTAATTTTAAAACAAATCTTTTAGCAATATTTATGAAACATTTGGAAGCGATTCATATAAATACGTATTTATATTTACAAAATTTCGAAGGTAAGTTCAAGAATCAAACAAGATTACTAATTGTAGAATATCTTTAATATTGATTATTTTGTTTGAATGTTTTTAATAATAATGACTTGTTTTGTTTTAGAATCTATCTTGTCCTTATCACCAATTTTTACCTATTAACACGATTTAAATAATAAGTTCTAATAAATTATCAGCAGATTGACAAGTTAATATATGAGTAAGTTCTGACTCGAATTAAAAAGCAAATTTATATTTTTAGGGCTTATAGGTTTTTCCTGGAGAACAGCTTCACTTCAGAAAAGTAAAAATGGAAGGCCCAAAATTAATAGGTGAAGTATAGTTTAAAGAGATATTTAGTTCATTAGAATGGTTGAATGAATAGATTCACCTGGGTTGGCAGGTTGAAACGAATTTGATAATTGAAATATCCAAATTAATTATTTCGTTTTAGAACCACAAAATGCGATATTAGTTATTTTTTACCTAATATCGATATTAAATCAATGAATTAAAGAATTCAGTAAATATTCGCGAAAATGCGAGACTTGGAAAACGTGATAGCTTCTAAAAACAAATTCTTAAAAAAAAACTGGTTTTTCCTTATGGGCTTTAAACCTAATCAATCCGGGAAAATCTAGGGAATAATTTTTCTGTACTATCGGGTACACTAAACTGTCTATGACGTTAAAGCAATTTTTCAATAATTTACCTTTTATGGTTCTATGCGAAGAAAGATTTGACAGACGATAATAGAAGTAAAGCAGGGACAGAAAAGAAATCAAAACATGATTTAAGGTTATATTTAGGTACTTATTTACAAAAATATTTTTTAATCCGTTTATTTTCAGGTAAACCAGATATCAAGGTAAAGATGATTGCAGATGAAATACATTTGGAAAAAGTATTAAATTAGTTGCGCCCTTGCCAATTTATCAGTGAAAACTTTAATTACTCTGTTCCAAAATACTAAAAATTACACGGAGTGGCCCAAAAGTCTGGAAACGGCCAATTATCTCGTAAATTGCTAGTCCTAATTGTACATAATGTGAAGTACAGTCTGTTCGCTATACTTACGCGGGTTTCGGATTAACAAAATTATGCAAATTAGTCAGTGACAACCAGTTCCAATAAGCCTCTTCCCAAAAAATTGGGTAAAATTGTCCTAATAGTCAGATTTAAATTAAAATAACATTAGGGTAGGTACTAAATTTGTTACAAATATTGCAGTTGAATTAATTCTTTGCAAGTGTTGATATTGTATGTACCTATATTATAAATTTAGTGGAAATTTTAAAAATGACTAGACGTGTGTTAGATGTAGATAGTCTAATTTGTAGTATACATAAGTATTTTACGGATGAAATAGAAAATGGCGGTCCTTTAAAATCGGTAATGTCTGTACAACAACGCGTATGCGATGCTCTAGGAATTAGTGAAACCAAATTAAGAGGAGTATTACAAAATTACAATAGTGAACTGCCGAAAGAAGATCACTGCAAAACTCGCCCATCATTGAAAACGAAAGATATTCCAGATGGAAAGAAATTTGAAATTCGTGATACCATTTATCGAATGAGGGCCAACAAGGAACATGTGATCTTAAATACATTTCTCTCGGAATTAATAGATAGAAAATTTGACGACATTAGCAGAACAAGTCTATGGCAAGTGATACATAACTTGGGTTTCAAATTTCAAAAGGAGGATAACAGAAAGACCCTTTGTGAAAGAAGTTCTGTCGCGCACAAGATAATTAACTTTCTAAGAAAATATTCTAAATTTAAAGAAGAAGGGACGAATTTTATATATTTAGACGAAACATGGATATTTTCTAGGGGTGCAACCAAGAGAATATGGCAAGATGATAACGTAAAGTCCATCAAACATACCGATGGAGAAGGGAAGCGATACAAAATTTTACATGCAGGAGGGAAATCGGGTTTTATAGAAGGTGCTGATTTAATATTTTCATCTAAATCAAAATCCAGTGACTATCACGATAATATGAACACAGAAATGTTTGTAAAATGGTTGCATGAAAAACTTCTCCCAGGTTTAAGTGAGCCCAGCGTAATTATTTTAGACAATGCACCTTACCATTCTGAAGTATTAAACAAAATTATAACGAATTCTTGGACTGTTAATAAAATTAAAGAATGGTTGACAAAGGAACCATTTCGTCAATATATATATTAAAATCAGAATTATTACGCTTGGCAAATATACACGTAAAACCAAAAACCTTTGTTGTGGATCAGATTATTGAAAGTTACGGTCATCAAGTTTTACGTCTGCCACCGTATCATTGCCAGTTTAATCCCATCGAATATATATGGGGAATAGCAAAACAATATTATGACAACCATATTGGGCCTAATGGTTATAGTGACGACGCAGTTCGGGAAACTTGGCGAAAAGCACTTTCAATTGCAACTCCAGAAGTGTGGCGGAACTGTATATCTAAGTGTGAGAAACTAATAGAAGATTGGCGGACTCATGAAAATAAAATAAACGAAATAAGTCCAATCATAATAATTAATGGTGATGACAGTGATGATGATGACGATTATGATATTTTGGATGATAATGACTTATTTTCATTTTTGTTGGCAAGTTCAATTTTTTTATTTTTCATTTGAAATTTTCTACATGGAACAAATTTTTATGTTAGAAAATATTTTATTTAAGCTAAATAACTCTCTTATTATACATAGACCATATTTTCTGTGTGAAGTGTAATATAAAATTATTATTAGGTTTATAATAGCCACATTAGACTCTATTAATGAAGAAGTTTAATTCTGCTCTCAATAATACAAAAGATTCTCCATTATTATTTAATTAAAAAGTTTTACATTATTTTTCATTTCATTTAACCAGTTGATATTTCCCCAAAGAACAGGCCAAACTTTCAGTTACTTACTTGGAAATACTCATAAAATGTTTAATCCGAAACCCGCGTAAGTTTAGCAAACAGACTGTACACCTATCTTGGGATACGAAGATTTCAGAATTAATATTTGCAATGTTGCCAGATTTGCCGTTTCTCTTATATTATTAGTAACAGAATATGTTTCTCCGATGAAGCAAACTTTACACTGTGTGGGAGTGTAAATCGACATAACTTAAGGTACTGAAGTGACGTCAATCCACACTGGATACTCAAAGACGACAGAAATTAAATGTATGGTCAGGTATAATAGGTACTCAGTTAATTGGGCCATTCTTTATCGAAGGAAATTTAACGTCAGATAGTTACGAAATGCTACTTATAAATGAAATTGTACCTACACTGAGAAACATGTTTGGAGCCAATTTTAATCAGATATGGTTTCAGCAAGATGGGGCTCCAGCTCATTTTGGTGTAAACGTCGGCGTTATTTAGATGAGATATTTCCCGGACGATATATTGGTAGACAAGGTAGTACTGAATAGCCTTCACGTTCATCTGACTTAAATCCTAAAGATTATTTTTTTGGGGTTACTTGAAAAATTCAGTTTACAAAACTAAACCAGCAAGTCTTGCAGAGCTAAGGCAACGAATTATCAATGAATCTCGATTAATTTCCAGACAATCATGGAGAAATGTGATACACGCATTCTACCAGGGTACTGTCAACTCACGAATGGAGCACATTTTAAACACTTGATAAAGTAACCATTTATTTTAAAAATGTTGTAATCTTTCAATTGTTACGTTTTAATGTACTTGAAAATAGTTTGTATTAAAAAATTTATTGAGACAATTAGGCGTTGCCAGACTTCTGTTTTATTTATTTAAGACCTTCCAGACTACATAAAAAAGTGTTACATATGGTTGAACTTGTATTGAATAAGAGATTCCAATATACAGGATGATGAATTTGAAAAACCAAAGTGACTAATAATACAAGAGAAACGGCAAATCTGGCAACATTGCAAATATCAAATCTGGAATCTCTGTATCCCAAAATAGGTGTAACTCAAATTTTGTACACTTAGGTCTAGCAATTTACGAGGTAATTGACCGTTTCCAGACTTTTGGGCCACTCTGAAGGTATCAGTCTTTTAGTACTTAACACTATATTAACTTAAAATAAATTAGGACAAAAATTATAAATAAGATTTAATAAAAATTTTATACTGACTATACTTTTAGAAATAAATTAAAAGATTATTCCCAAAGAAGAATCTTAGGTATACAATTTTAATCACACATTTCTGTAAATCTAAAGGATTAACATAAATTTAAAATAATTGTTAAATAATATTTTGCTCACCGTCACTGTCTTCATTGCCAAAAAGCATTGAGGAAAGTTTTTTGTTATTTTTCCTTGACCCTGCAACGAAAGAAAATAAAACTGAATTACTTTTATTTAAGAAGTCTTAAAATTTAGAATGATCTTATTTAATTTGGTCATGTAAAAAGGATTGTTTATTTATATTTAAGAAACCAACCCATAAATCTAGAAATTACTATCTCAACGCTCTTAGGCAATTTCAGAAAATTAAATATCCAACTACCTAAATATCATTAATAAAAAAAAGATGTATGTAGTTAACCAATATTACATATTACACACAGGAAAGTATAGGTACATTAATAACTTGAATTGTTCTTAAAAAAAATTGCATAATCATACATCCAGCAAATACATACTTTTGTGGTTAAAACCTCGTTTGTCTGTGAATTGGATTTGTAAATTTGTTTAATTTCTTGATACTTGGCGATTTTCCTGGTGTGTTTTGGCAGTTCAGTTTGTTGTCCATGTATATACGCCTACAATTATTGTAATTTATATCTTGTCTATCTGTTTTTATTCATCTATTTGCATATTTATTTTATCGCACTGTTCGATACTTGGTTCTACTATCAGTCTAAAATTCTCGACATAGACTATTGTAATGCAGTTTCTCCAGTCCTATAGTATTTTTATGTATGAGAGAGTAATAAAACAGCATTTCTAATGCAAAACTTAGTACGGTCATTTTAAATATTTTTTAAGAATAATCTAAATATTTCCTAAAATTGTAATAAATGTACCTGAGCTATTACAAGTTTTGGGTCTTTTATTGGTCCTTTATAAACATAAGCTGTACAGAACAATAGAAAAAGGTTTGGACAGGCCAAAAGCCCTGTGTATTAAAGATTACATAGCCGTATCTTAAGATTATTTTTAATAAGTGCCTATCTGCCAATTTTGTTTTATTTTAATTCCAAAAATTTCCTACAGTAATCGAATTATAAGTAGATAAATACCTTCCCAACAAATTTCACCAAAAATGCGATTATAGGTTTTCCATTTAGTAAGGAGGTCCAAGTTGTGTATTCTTGACAGTTTACTAAATGCCGTTTAGTTGCAACTTGCAAGGTGCAGTGTGAATTCTAATGTGATCATGGAAAATTTGGAAGGACCGCGTAAACGACAAAAAATCGGTCCTTTAATAGTTAATGAAAAAACATTAATATTTAATTGTTTTAAATCATTTACAGACAAACATTTATGTAAAAGTGTTGATGACACAGTGGAATTAGTTAGTAGTACGCTTGGTGTTGGGAAATCTACGATTTACAGAGTTGTTAAAGAAGAGAAATGTGGCGAGTTTCAAACAGCACGTAAAGCTCCAGGAAAACCAAAATTTCAATTAGAAAATCTTTGAAAAAAAGACTTCGAAGGAAAGTGCATGCGTTTTTCTTTAGAAAAGAATTTCCGACAGTAGACAAAGTTCTTGCCACGGTTCGAGATGATAAGGATTACCCTGAAATGAGTCGAAGCACACTATCGAAACTTTTAAAAGAAATAGGTTTTCTATAGAAAAAGCATTCCAGAAAGTCTATTTTAATAGAAAGAAGCGATATTGTAGTATGGAGAAGAAATTACCTAAGGACTATAAAAGAAATAAGAAACCAAAGAAGAAATATATTTTATTTAGATGAAACATGGATCAACGAGGGACATAAACCAAATAAATTTTGGCAAGATGAAACTGTTACAAGTCGAAGACAGGCTTTTTTAAATAATTTATCTACTGGTTAAAATCCACCATCAGAAAAGGGGCGCAGACTAATAATAGTACACATCGGTAGTTCAAACGGTTTTGTTAAAGGTGGTTTATTGACTTTTGAATCTACTCGTACCGGTGACTACCATGAGGACATGAATGCTGATGTCTTTAAAGAGTGGTTCGAACAAATTATAGATCTTCTTCCTCAGAAATGTATAATAGTAATGGATAATGCAAGTTATCATTCGAGACTTATAGAAAAAATGCCCACAACCAAGTGAATTGAGAATAAGTACCTGAAATGTTAGAATCTGAAAAAATGCAAAAAATACGAAATTAACTATTTAGTTAATTAATCTATTTAGATATGGCATAGGTATTGCAGCAATTCTGAAAATAAGGCAAGGGAATAATTAAGAAAAAGGATTTACGTTGCATTATGTTGGACACGAAAAAAAGGACAGTATGGGAAGGAATTTATGATGTTAGGTGATTTACAAGGGAAAACAATATAATTTAACTCAATAAATGAAATAATAGCCAATCTACGAGTAAAAGGAAAACCATTCAATATATTATTGCTTACTATATACGCCAATACGGAAAAAACCAAACCAAAGGAAAAAGAGGTTTTTACGATAAAGTAGAAGAAATAGAAAAATATTTCAAAGGAAGATGTAATGATAGTGCTTGGAGATTTTAATGCATAAATAGGCTAGGCAGATCATATAGAGCAAGTAGCAGGTAAATACACCAAACACGAAAATAAAAAAACGACAATGGACAGAGATTATATAACCTAGCAGCTCAAACTAATATGATCATAAACTGAAATTAAAAATAGTGACTTTAATGTAGATAGTTAACAAGTACTTTACTGGGTTACCTAAATAAACAGTTTGAAAGATTTTACAAAAAAAAATTATTATTTAGAATAAATTAAATTAAATAAAATAGAAAGTGACTTTGTGACATGGACTAAATTCACATTAAATTAACAAAAAAAGGTGACTCAATTTATATAAATATATAAATCAGTAAAGACGCTCAGGCGTCAAAGGCTAAGACCTATCTGCTTCGGTTGGACGGTCGAGGATTGTCCGGCACTTTTGAACTGGTACGTTAAGAAAGTGGCACTTCCTGGATGCTGTCGTTTATTCCAGGGCCCCAAAAGAATGTGGTACAGATGTCTGGTTGACTCTAGTGGCGGTGTTCTCTAGGTCCACTGTCTATTCGACTGATCTGGAACTTTCTCAATTCAACTACCATGTGTAGTTCTTCCCGATATCGTCTTAATATTGATTTATTCTCTTTAGTACCTCTTTAAATCCTCTTAAGTAGTGCTTTTCTCTTTACCTCTTTACAATACAGTAATATATGTTCGTTCTGTGATATTAATTTTGACAGTCACTATGGGACAAAGTCGATTTAATACCTACAAGAATTTTAAAATTCTGAAATCAACAATTTTAGTTACATTTTTAATTTTTGTAATTTACTTTGTTACTTTTGTACATTTTTTCTATGTAATCAGACGAATACACAAAAAAATAAGATATAATAATTAATATTATTATTATGCTCCTATTTTATTTAAGTGCTCCTTTACCGAATCATGTCAAGTCATGAGCCCTATTAATATCTTTTAGCTCTTTTCTATTCATAGAGAATTATTCTTTTGTTTCTTCTGCTTGTTTTGTGACATTCTTCCAAAAAATATTGCTTTTTCTCCGAAACCACTCTTTTATGAAACCTCTATATTCTTCTTTCTGGTACCACAAGGTTGCAATATTTCATCTAACCCTTTTTTGCAAGTTCGAATGCCTTTTCATTGCCTTCAGTCCCTTGATGACCCGGTACGCAAACTAGTTTTATTCCAACAGAGTTCTCAGTTTTTAGATGCAATTACATATGTATTCCCTGGTTTTCGGTAGCTCTACTATTAACTGTTCTTGTACTTTGCAAGATTGAGTGAACCCCACTCTGAAATACTTTTACTGCATAGCTAAGGTTGGTTTTGGAAGAATAATCCACCATTTTAAGCTCTTAGTAGCACCATAATCACTATGACCATCGGTACGTTCTTCAAAGCTCGGATATAATTTCACGTTTCCAGGGTTTTATGTTAGATGAGGCACTTTAGTTTTGACGGAGTTTGAAGCTGATGTTTACATTTTTTTTCCAATTAAACCTATAATGGTGTTTTTTCGTGGAATTAAACATATGATCCTTTCCCTATTTTCTACGTTTCTACTAGAGTTCCAAAGTTATTTTTTTTGCCTCTATGCCTTTGCCTTGTTTTTGCATTCATCAAAAAGTTCGCGAAATTCTAAATGCGAAATACATAGTATTTTAAATTGTTAAAAGTAATTAATAATGGTATTAGTGAAATCCACATTTAAGTTAATATAGATGTAAATAAAAATATATCTTTTATAACAGTATTTATGAAACATAATTATTTCATGCTCGTTGAAAAAAAAAACAAATCCAATTTAGTAATATTTTTTATGCACCGCGGCTCGCTTAGAGAATTACAAAAATTAGTAACACGAATTATTATGCATTATTCACAGCCATAACAAATAATTCCAACATAATGGCGTAATTAGAGAAAATTAATTGTTTACAATCAGGTACATTTGAACATAGTCATGCGAAATGATTTTTAACATTATTCATAACCTGAAATAAGCTCTAAGTTCCACCAGGATTTACACCGATGCGGTTTCTTTAAAACGGTTTTGATGATTTTTTTATTGTATCACTTTCTGCCAGTCACCGCAGACAGAATCCAGGTCTCATTAACAGTAGTTCAACGTTTGTTGGTGGTCTGCTACCGAAATCTTTTGACAAATTGATGAACAGACATTGAAATTTTATTGATTAGTCTTTGTTTAGCATTAGAAGCAAGTGAGAACTATTGTAGTGATTCTGTAGGCTTTTTTTTACATAAAAGTATTGTTGTGCAAAACTATACACTATTTATCTACAAAAATCCTCCTACCTACTTGTGTTTTTAAATTAACAACTAGTGTGTAATTTTCTTTAAATATAAATTTTAAATAAATTTTTAACGAATATAAGAAATACGCCTTGCGGAGCGGGTAGACATGATAGCTCTAAACTATTTTTATGGGCTCCATGACATTGTTACCAGACGTCCCGCCACAAGAGGGACAGTCCCGCTTTTTGCTAATCTGTCCCGTCTTTTTTTTAATAATTCCAAGTCCCGGTTTTCACGTAAATTGTCCTGGTTTTCCCGTCTTTTCCACTCTCTTACAGAAGCCGGAGAAAATGCAACACTTTTCCGGCCGTATTATTTGCCACACTTTTCCGGCCTCTCAAGCATTGTAGGTCAAATATTTGATGTTGTTTCGTGGTCGAGGTCATTTTGTTCGGTGAATTACTTCGGAAATTTCTGTATTTTACCATTGTACCCATTTAAAATAGTAAGACTACATAACTTAGACCTTTATTTCTAGTTAGGATGAAAATTAAATTTTTTATTAATGCTCTACTTTCGAAAATCGGTCGATTTAACTTTTGGTCTACAGCAGGGAGACCCCATCCTTAACGGACATTTTAAAATGGTTTCTGGCATTAATGTGAACACAAATTTTATACCAACTAGAGATAAAGGTCTGTCTTATGTAGTCTTACTATTTTAAATTGTTAAATTGACGATTTTCAATAGAAAACATAATTTTGAAATAACTAATTTGAACACTTAACACAAAAATGTTAGCAAATAATGTACTACTCAACCCCCCATGCCATTAACGATTCTCGAATGGGTTGCCACCTCTTATAGGGGGATGAACGTATAACTATGAGTTAACGATCAAAAGTTGTTCCCCTCAAAAAAAATCGACGGGTCTGAGCATTTTTCCAATAAATAACTAAGCTGCCAGAAAATGTCTCTGTTTCGTTTTCGATGCGCCACCCTGTATATTTACCTAAACTAGAGTGCGATTCAACTAAGAAAAAGCCACACACATCATACCTGACAAAGGCCGCAATAATTTGTCTGTCTCTCAGGTCCATCCCATTTAAGCGTCAGTGGCGTTTTGGCGATTTTTTCGTTTTTCTAATATAGAGATACAATTGCTTAATAATTTGGCAACGCTGTACGACTGCCGCATGGTCCAAAATATAATTCGAACAGAAGCTATCGCGTAAACATGGATCCCTTATTATTAGGCATTCCAAACTGAATGGCTATCAGTGGGTTTTGACGGGTTATGATATGGCAAAATTATGGCAACCCTGTAGGCCTGGTGATTTGACAAGGTCAATGAAATAGATAGTTACATAGATTGATTATCCATATTTTTCAAAATAAACATAGGCGTATGCCTTGAAGTAAAAATGTAAGCAATTATTTTTTTTTAAATATCTAAAGGCTAAAAATTGGTTTTAAAACATATTTTTGCTAAACCAATTCAAATTAATAAGTATTTGCCAGGCAATATGGCCGCTCGTAAACGACCAGCTTTGAGCAATCTATATAACTATGACCCTGTTAATGACAACATGACAACAGGTTGCCATATCTAAACTGTCATTACCCACTGGTAGCCATTTGGACAGGTCGTTAGAATGCCTAATTGTGAGCCAAACTTCGGCGTTGCCAAGCTTTTACTTACGAACAAAAATACGGGTTCATCGGAAGAAAGTGAAGACAGCTAGAGTACTATACTCTGTTTTTAAACTAGGAGGAGCGAATTGAAAATACGCATTTACACAGGGAAAAGTAACTAGATTTGTTACTAAGAGCGAGTTTCGAAATATAGTCGTGTTCAAAATTTATGAAATAATTATCTTTATCGGCCTTAGTCGGTGAACGGTCAATGAGCGGTTAAGAAACGAATAAATGTCATAGAAGTAATTTTTTAATTGGTTCCAGACAACGATCGCAAATTTCACTTTATTGTGACCTGAAATATGTGTCTAAAACGAAATGTCACTGTCAAATTAAAGTCAATATGGTTGTTGATTGATGTCAGAAATACTTTTTTCTTGCTTTTGAAATCGACTTTTTGAGAATAACTATGATCTTTTTAAAATAAATAATAAATATTTAAGAAAATTGATAATGGAATATCCAGACGTAGCCAGGTTAGTATAAAATATAAAGAATTGTTTACATATTTAAGGATATATTTGTTATAGGTATAAAAAGTAAAAGTTAATCAGTGAATGACAAGTGGATCACACAGTAACTGGTATCTCTTCTATGATTAATGTGGATATTATGGCTTATTTAGTGTTAACCCATGGTTAATGCGCTAGAGGGCAAATAAAGGCATTCAAAAGTTAACAGGCCTATGACATAACACTACATGTCAACATATATTTTTTAAAGTGAACTATGTATTAATTTTAAGTATTTTTAAAATATTTTTTGTGAAAAGAATGTTAACTCATTGTGCCAAATTAAGATTATCCCTAAAGTAGTAGATGTTGTTTTAAATGTTATAACAATTTTGTAAATAGTTTTATTCTATTCTAATAAATAAAATTTGCTTGAATATTTAGTTACATTTTAATCATTTTGGTTAGAAAATCATCAATTTTTAGTTTTAAAAAATCAGTAATAAAATTATTTTTTTCTAAAATACTTCGGAATTCATCTCTTCACGGTAATCTCCCATCTTTTTACCTTCAAAAACCAATAATGCATTTTCTACAAAACCTTCAGAATCAGCATGTAAAATAATGTCTTCCTTTTCTTGTAAGGCTTTTCAGGAATTGCTACCTTTAATAGTACTCAGTGTAGAAGGATCCATAATTGTAGATTTTCAATACAATTGCTTACTGAAGAACTATTATTTACGAAATAAAGTAAAAAACTAAGTAATGGGCGAGATATCAAATTATAAAATGTCAGAACTGTCAACAATATCAATTATTAGCTGATGTTCATGCTAAAAAGTAATGTGTGAAACTGACTGTAATCTGACCAATCAAAAGGCTACAGAATTGCCAACTTAAATTCAAATCGCTCCTCTTAGTTTAAAAACAGAGTATAATAGTTCATTAACGGACGAACTAGGATGTACTCCTCTAGTTTCACTTTTTGCACTAGTTGCATAAATAACTATTATTTTAATTGTAATAAAAATCTTAAATCACATAATTGTGTTGCTATTTTTATTTACTTCCCACTGAATGTTTTGCAAGTCAAAAGTCGAAAAATATATGTAATGTTATTTTAGTTTAGTTATTTAGGTAATATACAAATGTTTAAATCATTAAAATTTAACTTTTTAATCCAATAAATGTTTTTTGTTAAGAAACTGCTTTAATTCTTATTTAAATAAGAGCCTACGCCACTGGTATATCGATCTGGAGCAACGGAGAAGGAATATTTTAAAGTGAGGTAGACGATGATTAGTTGATGACGCCCGTGGCTTTTTCTAAGTTTTATCGTACTTTACATAAAACAACTTACTCGTTTAAATATTTTTTAAGTGGGTACCTACCTACCTTTACCCATAATTGAGTTTGTTTTGTATGCTGTATTTTTTTAGATTTCGTATAACAAATTGTGAGAATCAAAATACTCTGTTATAAAAGGTAATTCGCAACATATGGCTAAATGCACATTGTGTGATTGCCTGTTTTCAATTGGCCATAGCGACAAAGGTCACATTTTTAGGCATAATAAAACCACCAAGCATCTTAAAAATATTGAAAAAGCCGCAAACACACAAACACTGAAAACAATTTTTCCAGCCAGCAGCAAAATAAGAATAAATTACAAGTTGCAGAATGCGGATTGATTAACCATTCAGTGCAAAATTCGCACAGCTACTTATCAGTAGACTGCTTGGTAAAAATACTCTTAAATCTTTTTCTTGATTCGCAGACAGCACAAGGAATGACACTGGGTAGAACAAAAGGAACAAAAATTGTCACCAATGTGTTAGCTCACTACACCCATAGAAAAATAATAGAAGACTCATCACCCATTCTCTGTAACAAATGATGTATCCAATAAAGGAAATATTAAAACATTTCCATTGATACTAAGGTACTTTAAAAAACAGAATGGAACTAAGACAATGCTTTTAAATTACTACTCGTCCCCGTCAGAAAAATCTAAGGATATTTCATCTAGCATAAATACAAATTTAAAGAAATCTGAGTTACCAATTGCAGACGTTACGATTCATTATGCCGATAATGCAACAGTGAATTTTGGCAAAAACCAAAGTGTTTTTACGGAAACTCAAAAGTTAAACGACAGCAAAATACCAATTGGTTGTGTATGTCATATTATCCATAATGCTGCTAAAAATGGAAAAAGAGCATTAAGGTTAGATGTGTTATTTTGTCAAGTAAATTAATTTTAAATTTGACATTTTGTAAGTTTTAAAATAAATCCAATAAGAATCGAACTAAAAAACTTTTTAGGTACGATTCCGAACTGATTATCATTAAATGTTATAATGAGTTTTCAAGCAGCACGAAAAAAACCGAGGAGCTCAAATAATTTTTTGAATTTTGCGATTCTGAGTGAAGTGAACTATCAAAATCTGTACCAACCAGGTGGATTAGTCTGAAACCGGCAGCGGAAAGGCTTTTAAAGAAATTTCAACCGGTGAAATCGTATTTTCTATCCATGGCGTCTCCACCAGCCATTTCACAAAATATCTTTGAGGCCTATTTAGGTAAATAATTCTTCTGAATTTTCCTGACAATTTATATTGGCTAAATAAATTTATAAATTCATTTTCTTTTAGGATTCTTAGTAAATGTCGGGTCATGATGACAAAACAGCGCAGGACAAAATATCGCAGAACAAAATACCGCAAGGACAAAATAGCACATAGACAAAATACCGCGGGACAATAAAGTACAGAACAAAATGACACAAGGACAAAATAGCGCATATAGAACAAAATATTTTTCTTTAATAATGCCATTTATTGAAATAATGTATAACAAATACTGGTTCGACGACGCCTATGTAGGGAATGTTTAAGGTGTAGCTCTAGGTCTATCTGTATCTGTAACGTGTGGATGGCGGGTTACCTCCACGGCACCAGGGCATCACTAGGCTCATTGTGCATCTTCTTAAGATGATAGGCACCTCCTAGCTCGTGAGCCAGCCTACAGATTTAATTTAGTTGACAACGTCGCCAAGAAGTACTTCTCTTATATCGGCTGGTGTTAGCCGATACTAGCCGAATACAAATCTTTTAATAAATGAGAGCGTCGAGCAATCGTAAAGGATATGCTCGATGGTCTCATCTTCTTATTCGCACCCTCTGCAGAGTGCGGATTCTGATGTACAAATCCTACCCATATTTTAACTAATCACATACAATAGTATTGTCTTATAAAAAAATATTAATTTATTTACTTATTTATGTGTTTCTATCATTCAGCGCTTTGACCTGATGTTCTCCCAGCTAGCGAACTTAGAGAAAATAGTTTTGAGCAAAATACTTTACGAAAGGAGGTTCGTGTCTTAGATATGTAACGATTCTGAATTCTGAATTCATAATATTAATTAGAGGTGCTTTACATTATGGTATTTTAATGTTAGAGTTCGATATTTTAATTATATTTAGTCAAATGAAATAATCTAATTTTTAAAATTATGATATAACTAACATAACCTTAAAAACTGAGCTATTTATATCTAGTTTGTATTTAATAAAAAAAATAATTAACTGAAATTAGTTCGTACAAGTAATTGCCACTATTATAAAAAAAAAACCTTTACCAGAACAGGGAGCAAGAAAGTTATGGACAAAAAATGTTATGCCTTAAAATATGAATAAAATTAAAAATTATTTACTTTAGATTGACTCTTAAGATATTTAGCTACAGCTTAAACTTTAAATACGATAAGCAGAAGACGATGGCAGTATTTGGCAATTATTGTAGTTTAAGTAAACAAATTTAAAACTTACTGGAATGGTACCTGGGCAATGGGAAGTAATAAACAAATAAGTTTTTAAGTTTGTTCTATTATTTATTTGTTACAGGGTTTAAACCATTTACAAAATACATTTTGTTACTTATATGTATATAAAAAAAAATATTAATATTATTAATGTAACAAGCACATATTTGTTTTACCTTACAGCTCTCACTTCTCATTTTAAATTATAAAGGTATACCTATTAACAACTATTTTATTTAAAAAGATATTAAGTAGTAATCGGTAGTGCACAAACGATACTAATTCACAATACCTATATGTTCAAAATCTTTACCACCAGTTTTAGTGCAAGCATTAATCGTTCTTGTTTGAACACATTGTGCAGTTTCTCCTCAGTTATATTTTGTTTATCATTCAATATAGGTGCTCCAGATACTTTTTGGACCTGGCCCTTCTATTGGCCTGACAAAATCGGTAGTGACATACCTAATTAAAGAACATTCCCTTGTGAAATTCAAGGAAAGATGGGATTAAACAAGAAACTGCAGAGTTGCCAGGGAGCTCTTAAGTTATCCTGACAACGCTGCAGCAAACAAATACTTGACTATGACTAGACAGAATCTGCGTCTGGTTACAGGCATTCTGACTGGTCATTGCCAAGTACGGAAGCATCTCCATATCATGGGGCTGTCAGAATCCGCACTCTTCAGAGGGTGCGAACAAGAAGATGAGACCATCGAGCATATCCTTTACGATTGCCCGACGCTCTCATTTATTATAAGATTTGTGTTCGGCGAGTATCGGCTAACACCGGCCGATATAAGAGAAGCACCTCTTGGCGACGTTGTCAACTACATTAAATCTGTAGGCTGGCTGACGAGCTAGGAGGTGCCTATCATCTTAGGAGGATGCACAATGGGCCTAATGAGGCCTAAGTGCCTTGGGGGTAACCCACCCTCCACACGTTACAGATACAGATACAGCTAGGTGCTCCAGTTCATAAACATCACAAACGATTTTGAATTGAGTGATCTGTAATATTCCATAGGTAGGTATAACAAAATTAAGGTAAAATGATTGTTGCAGTATGGAAACTTTATAGAAGATGCATTATCAAAAATGTTTTTAATACTGGCTAGTTCGTAGCGACAAACCTAAAAAAAATATGTTTTGAATTTCACTCGTCAGAGTCAGTCTTTGAAACACCGTTCATACCTGATTGAGGTGCTGCTTTTTTTACTAATTTATTGGGAATTTGCACCATGTTATTTTGCACATCTTCAATAGCTTCTGTTATTACTGTGGGCCTTTTAGAGCTTCTTCCTTTTTTATAATTTTGAACAAATATTTGTTTATGACGACAAAAAATAATCACATTCCATTTATTCACCTGGAAAACGTTCCTCAAATTTTCGAATATAAAATAATTTTGTTCCAGTATAACATTACCTGAAATAAATTATATACAGTCATTAACTTTTACGAGTTACAGTAAATAAATTTGTACCTACTAACAAAAAAGAATTAAACCATCAATAATTTCTAAAAATAACTAATTGCTTTATTAGTATTAAATGAAAAATGGACTGAGCATATTTATAAAATGTAAATAAATATAATATAAATATTGTCAGTTCCCAAATGAACGCCAGTGACATTTCTGACACGATTGACAGTTCAGTTTAGTTCCTTTTATGTCAAATCAGGCCCTTTCGATGGGTTTTTGATGGTTATCAGATCACGTGGGTTTCGGGTATTCTTGAAGACCTGGTATATACAGACAAAAGTAAAAGAAACTTTTAGAAAAAAGTAATCTCAATCTATTAGTCGCTCTGAAGCGTATTCTGTCTCGTTTATAAGGGAGTTAATAAAAAATTTAAATTCTTCTCCATTTATTTCGTAAACCCCGTATTCTTAAACTGTAAAAATAGTTACATTTTCTATAGGAAGACCATCAAAAGAAAATTTATCGTTCGAAAATCAGGAGGATGTTGGGGATAAGCCGAGATCGCAGATTGGAGAGGTGAGAGTTCGCCGAGAGACGTGTGTGAGCTCGGAAAGAGCTGGTCACCGGCAAGAGGGCAGCATGCGGATCAATTCATTATACTCCAGAGAGGGTCCGATTTTGCACCGTCATCTTCGGGCTTTCCTCACACGAACGCCCCAACAAACGCGGCCGTTTACTCTTTTGAAAAATTATACCTACGACTCGACTGCTGCTGTTGCGGTGATGTTTCAGTTTTATATCCTCGATAAAAGATATTTATTCAAACGTTTTCGTTTTCAGGTTATATATCTCTTCGTTTGGCTTTATGATTAATAAGTTGTATCTGGTACTGAAAAGAGTTATATTTATATTAATGGTTCAAATTCAAACCGTTTTCAACAGAACGTTACTAATGGAAAAATTTTGCTAAAAACAAGTGATTCGTAATATTTTGTTTAGGCTTTTTTTTAATATTATACTTAATCACCAATGAAAACATTTTGAATACCCTTTATTTAAATATTTATTAATATTTGCCGTCTTTTCAAACAACTAATAAAAAGTTCCTTTGTTTTTTCGGTCAAATAGTTTTTATTTTTTATAATCCTACTACTCGTATGTATATTAAAATGCCTATGTCTGTCTGTCCGTATCGCGATCTCGGGATAAAAAAAGCCAAAACCTTATCGGACTCAGATATAAGCTAGGGACACTTAGAGAAGCAAAATGACAGCAAAATCATGGTACCTACTTATGTGGTTCCCGAGATATAAAATTTGGTCGAAAATTTAAATGAACGAAATCACCTAGATGTCAAAGATTACAAATTACGGCCCACTATATTAAAGTGCCAATGTGTTTCGTCAATTCGTGTTTTGTCACCTATAGTCCAATTAAATAACGAAAAAAAGCCCCTTCGAGCTTACATTAATTTGTAATTGGATGAAACAAAGTGGACCTTATGTATTTTGATGTGATTTTTCCGAAAAAAAGCAAAAAAAGATGTAGCTGTTGTACAATTTTTTTTTTTTAATTAGAAAAAAAACGGGTGTTTTGGAATTTTCCATGGTAAAAATGCAAATTATCTGGGCAAGTATCATTCCGATAGTAAAAATAAATGCACCAATCGAAAAAGGAGGCAAAAATAGTTTGGAAATTCATTACACAGGTAGTTTTAATGGCGAATTTCTCGCCGCCAGAAGTGCTTTTACCAAAAAGTTGTTTTTTCGTTTCTTTGATCAAAACTATGGACATGAAATTTGCGATGAATTTGTTTGTTTTCATGATTTCTACAGCTTTTTTATACAAAGATTGATCAAAAGTCACGAATACCGTTTTTATCCCTATTTCTTTAGCAATTCTTGTGGCAAATTTGAGGACAGACATAACTGAATTAGGATGACTGAGGGCGCATTGTAAAAGGGCAGGCATACTAAACGAGCTCGTTCAATAGTCACTTTTTCAGTTAGCTTTTGCCAAAAACCATTCCAGTCAAAAAATTTGCTATTGCTGAGTTTGCTGAAAAAATAAACCAAATCTGCAGGGGATAAGTTTTTCGGCTCGAACTTTAGAACATTGAGACTCTTCACTCCGACCTTCCTCTACCCATCTGGAATCTTATTGACGTAATTACAAGTGGGAATTTTACCGAAAGCAACAATTTCTTCTACATTCAGGACTTTTTTTAATTTTTTCGCGCCCTCTTGGGGTTCGTAACAATCAACAAGGACGGCGAACAGTGCCCCATCTGCGACATGCCAACTTTTTGATCCATTCAACGATTGGACCGGAAAGTCGGCATTATCAAACCCAAAATGAATCCAAACGTTATGTAAAAATTTTTTAGCGTTACAAACGATGTGAGATTGTATATATAATCTAGCTTCATTATAAGATGCAGTTATGCCCAGATTGGATAAAACATCTAACAGGTTCTTAGAAGCAAATTTTTGATATATCATTACTCCCAAACCCACTAGTACAGAAGACATGAATGATCGAGGACGAGTTGCTGCAATTATGAGATGACATATTACTATACAATTTCTTAATAATGCATCAGGTTTTCCTGTTTTGTTTATACTTATTATGGACTGAATTAGAAGAAACAATAACTCTGGAATCTCTTCAACCATTTTTTCTTCGCTAAACATAACCTCACCTGGGGGATAATACCCTGTTTCATATTTATTTTCACAAATTTGATGACGTATAACCGTTGCTACAGATTGGACATTTTTCATAGCTTCTTGGACTGGATCGAGATTGTTGGCGGTCCACTCTTGTTTCAATATGTCATACTCGTGCTCTTCAAAAAATAGGAAAGTTCCGTGGCCGTTATGGGTAATAATAACAATAGCTCTGCAGTTGTTTGAAGACTGTTCTATTATCCATACTGCCATCTGCAATAAGAACAGATAAATTAATTATATGTTCAAATTGCTTGTTATGCGCAATTTCCCGTTATGGGTTAGGACTATAACAAAAACCATGTACATACCTAACATGTCAGTTAGTTCTGACACTTTATAGACGACATCATTGGACTCTTTAATATGCTTGTAAATTTTCTCCATTTCTGATGTGATTGCTGAGTTATTCAAACGACCCTTTGGTTTTTAAGAAAACACACCTGTCCTGTACCAGTTGCATTAATGGAAACATTTGTGATGATATTTCGGAATTTCTTGATCCAAACGAGCATCTAACAAGCAGTTGGCAGGTTCTTGGTAAACCAGGTACCCCTTCTCGGCACACTCAATTAAAGTTTTTGACAGTGACTCCCTCCCAACTTGTGTTGTCATTTTGGAAAAGTTTTTTCGCGGTTTAGTTTGTCCAATACCCGCGATATACTGCGTGCAAAAGAAACATAAAGTCTCAAAATCAAAAGAGTCGCTCCTTCTTGTTTTCTTCTCGGTTGATGCTCCATCCTCCTTTTTTTGGCATTGTCAATCGCGGCCCTTTTATGCCTATCTCAGGTTTTATAAATAAACTCTTGTCTGTAACGTCGAGCTACGTAATGTTTGCAACACCTCTCATGCAATATAAAACCTGGTTCTAAAGAACTGAAAAAATCATCCCCCCTCTCTTTGCTGACCTTTCACTCCTGTCGGTCTAATTGGAGTAAGTTAACCCTCTGCAAGTGTCTGATGACATAATAAATACAGGCCAGCCATTGCAACCTGGAAACAAAAAAATTATAGCACTGTGATAGAATTTTCTTAATTTAGGAACGTACTTACTCAATAAATTGCTAAAGAAGTCCGAAAAACCACGAATACACAGAGCTTGCTGAACATGGTTATTAAAAATCTATGCCAATGAACACTATCAAGCGAATCAACTTGTAATAATATGAGCGTTTGAAGTTTAAACTTGTCGGATGGCGAACGCCGAGACCATGGCTATCCTTGATGCGACGTGCGGCTAATTTTGCGGTAATTCTATATTTTGGACAAAACTCAAGAAACGTCTTATAACAAGTCAGTAAAATACAATTTAATAAATTTTAAGCCTAATAAATTTAGGTATGTCAGAAATTTAAAACTGGAAATCGCAAAAAAATCAAATTACAGAAATGCAGTGTATACACGAGTTTTGGATCCCGCGGAGCGCGTGTAATGGGACTTTTGTCGGGAGAATTCTACAACTTAGAAGAAACATACATACTTTAAACTTTGTATGCATATTCAGAAGACATGAGATTTGGGTTTGCCCAATTTTTTAGACCAAAAAACTAAAAATCGTCAATTTTAGACAACTTTTCTAAAAAACCGTGTTTTTTTTGTCGTCACTCAATGAACAGTGGTCAAAAAAATAGATAAAATATTTTTGCAGAATTTTCCGTAATGTAATCGTATTCTAGACACAATAAATTATTCAAAAATTATAGACAAACAATGAAATTAGGCCCGCGGTACACTTTGCCCTTCCGCCATATGCCCAAGTTTGGGATTTCTCTTGCCCCCTTCTGGGAATCAATAGTCACATCACTTAAGTTCAAATCGCATTTTTGTTTTTTAAATATCTTAATTTTTACCAAAGTTATGAAGAATTTAGTGTTTGAACATTTAACAAATTCAATTTTTCGAACTTCGCCGCCGCAAAATACTGCATCGGATGAAAATTTCTCAAGAGACATGAAAATTAGCATTTTTCCTAAGCTTTCAAATGTCTTAAACTGCGTTTTGAAAATATTGATTTATTTCTGACATGCGCCTGCGCAAAATTGAAAAATTGACAAAATCCAAAATTTTGGCACTTTAGAAAAACAGCTACATTTTGTTTTGCCTTTTTTCAAAAAGATCACCTTAAAATACATAGAATACATTTTGTTTCATCTAATTACAATTTAATGTAAGCTCAAAACCCGTCATTTAATTCGATTACCTAGGGAAATTTTACCTGTTATGACCCATTTTATTCTTGTTTCGTCAACTGCAAAATATACCTGCTTAAAGTGTTCTTGTTTCGTCACCTCATCTTTGCCCCTGCGCTAGTGACTAAGAGGATTCTATTATGCATTTTTTATTTTTATTTCAAAAATAAATAAATTCGGTTTAAACTATTCGATTCCAAATACCTAAAGTCTAGAAATTTTAAGAGTTTGCATTAATCCTGTTTACCTGATACAGTATTCGAAATTTTAGATATCTGGGGTACCTAAACTTAAGCCACTAAGTGCTCAATTAAAAGATTTTAACATCATGAAATCATTATTCCATACTAATATGATTTTAAGTACATACGTAAATGAAAATGTAAATAAAGTTAATTAGATTAGATTAGAGATTCGATCGCTAACAGAGATTTTACTATATTTAAAGTTTAGTTTGTACCAAGCAACATTACGGTAAACATGGAAATACAAATTGTTCAATCAAAAAGAGAAAAGCCAGTGGTGCTCTACTTAGGAAGATTTATCAAAATAGTGACATCTTTTGGACTTGTGTAAACCGAAAATGTATTGTTTAATGCAAAGAAAAGGTCCCGTGAACAAATTTTACCAGTAACCCAAATATATCAGCAAGAAGTTATGAATAAAGCTGTAGATAACGGTCTTGACTTTGTAACCCAAATTCCCAGTTTTCCTTCAGTGATGCAGCAGTTGTATTATGCTAGACATACTTCTCTTGGCATTAAGAGTATGTCTAAATACCGCAAAGATGTCATTTCAGATAAATAGGTATAAACATTTTCTTTTATTTGACAATAAATCGGACGACAGGATACTTATATTTACTGCTGAATGTAGACGTAAACAAGAGCATGGTAGAATCTTTTTTGGAACGGAACATTTAAGAACTGTCCTTCCTTATTTGAACAATTATACACCATTCATATGGACTTTGGTAGTACAGAAGGAAAAACTTGCGTTTGGTTAGTTATTTGTGCTTTATCACCAAATAGAAAAGAAGTGACTTACACGGAGTTTTTTACCATATTAAAAGAAAAAATACTTAAATTCAGTCCAGTGGAGTTCCATGTCGATTTTGAGAAGGCTGCGATAAATGGAATGCAGAAAGTTTTCCCAGATGTGAAAATTAAAGGATGCAACTTTCATTTTAACCAAGCCATTTGGCAAAAAGCTTGAGAACTGGGATTTTCCATTGAATATAGAAAAGATGAAATTGTTCGAAAGCATATAAGAATGTGTGCCGCTTTAGCACATTTGCCTCCGGAGTGGACAGATGAAGGATGGCTTTAGATTATGGCTTCCTCGCCAGAAAACGAAAAGTTATGAAATTTAATAACTATTTTGTTGAAGTCTGGTTAAACGTCGACAGACACTGAATATGTTATAACAGACGTCGTACAACAAATGCAGTTGAAGGTTGGCACAATAAATTAAACAGAAACGTCGGCAAAAGTCATTCTAATACATATGAAATAATGAAAATTCTTGAAGATGACTTAAATCATTATAGGATCTTCGTGGAAAAAGAAGATAAACTCATGTCAACTCCTAAAAAGGCAAAGAAATATTGTGATTTGGAAGCGAGAATTAAGAATATTCCTAAATCATTTCTTGAAAATCGTTTAAGTTTGGTAGATGCTTTGATAAAACTAACGTACATCGTTATATACAAATAATAGGAGAATAGTATATTTGACGAAGCCAGGACAGTAACTTAAACTCTGTAAATAATTACCTGTAAATAAATGACAAATCCGAAAGGGAAATATTAATTTTTAAACACGCCAAAGTAAAACGTTTTTATTTTTTAATATGTATATTAAAATTTTTAACTTTTTGCTTTGCCAGTCCTAAAGTCTGAAGGGAGATGGCCAAACGGTTTATTAAAAAAATACCTTGTATTGGTGACCATAAAGACATGTTTAAAACAAAAATTGAAATTATGTTTTTTTTATTTATTTTTTATAATAACATTATTATTACAATAAATATTATAAATAATATAAACTTTAAAAAGAATTTAGGTTTATGGACTTTTATGACCCTACTAGTCCCAATTGATGAATGCGGAATAAATTATTACCTGCGAAAAGGTCAAAAAGGTACAGGTGACGAAACAAGAAATTTTGGGTCAGGTGACGAATCACGAGTTGACGAAACAAGAACAAATCGCCAATGTATGTCTGTCTGTCTCTCAAATTACCTTTGTTTATCAATACACTTTTCAATCAATAAGCAATCAACTATGAATTTCCTGGAAGACGTTCAGTACCCTGGTTGCTTAAATTATAATAAATAAAAACTATTTGACCGAAATAACCAAGGATTTTTTTTATTTATATAAAATTATACTACGCACAGTGTTTCGAACAATACAAGCGAGATGGACAAAATTATTTAGTTAAAATTTCTGAATTTTTAAGGTCATGAAGAACTTTTTATGAAGAATAACTTATTTTCCTAAAATTAATAATAAATAGTGTTCCGTATGCCTCTAACTTAGGTAGACAGTTGGCGGCAGATTGAAAACATTCAGATATTTTTATAAAGAATAACTTTTTTCCATAAAACTAACAATAAAAAAGTTTCCCATATGGTGCCAATTTAATCTACAAGTGTTTTTTATAATTGGTGCACAAAACTGTTATTTTTAGAAACTATATAGTCACAGTTGGGGGCAGATGGGGGTAGAAAACTTTTAGAATCATAAATGCAAATAATCACAAAATATTTAAAAGTTCAAGAATTTGGCATTTCATCTAAATTAATGTTTAATGTAAGGTACAATATCTTATAAAAAATAAAATATACTCACCTTTATCTTCCAACTTATACCACTTATATATTTTAGATACAGTAGTTAAAATCAACGTTTTGTGGTATCGCAAAAAAAGTAAAATAAGAAATAAAATAATGCAGTTCTCTTTTTTTTATATAGGATTCTAATTTTTCACGGTATTAAATATGGTGCAAAAATTAGCCACATTCGGAAGTATGAGAATGTTGTTTATTAATTTATATAATCATTTCTCTAAAGTTTACACATGACTTTTGTCCACTTAGTTTGCTCTATTCGAAAACCTGTGCTACGGTCAGGAAATTATCCTTATTCTAATGAATATAGTTTAATAAATATATTAATTTAATAAAGAACACTCAGTATTAGTTGAGCATTTTTGTATTTCAAAATTCTGCAAAACTGGGCAAAATTAAAAATTAAATTAATTATCATAAACCAAAAATGACGACCTAATTTAAAAAAAAAATAGATTAGACCTTGTTTAATCTAAGCAAGCAATAAACAACAAAATATTAATCTCATTATTTATTATTTGATATGCAAGCATTAATATTACAAAATGTTTAATACCTACTTTACTCAGGTTAGGAATTCATCAAACTAAGGGAAAACTTTTGTGCATGCAGAACTGTCACAAGTGTCAAAGGTAACTTTTAGTTTCTGATAAATGAGCATTATTAAGTTACCAGTGAAAATATATTATTATTGTTGTACTATGAATACAGTAGTGCGATCGATACCGTAATAAGAATTAAATTATTAACGTTGGAATTTGCAGATATTTATACAAAAAAATATATATTTTGAATCAGTTTTTAATATTAGACTAGCCAGTACTGACAGATTTTGTGCAACGTTCTTTTATTGCATGCATCTTTTAAGTTATGTTTATTATAGGTTTTTAACATGTTCTAGCCAATTATCTAACAGTACCCGTATGCAGCGGCGTCACCAAGCAAATTTGAATTTGTATTGAAAACTGTTAATTACGAACGATTAGTAAATGTATGCAAATCGTTTTTTGTTGAAATTTGAAAAAATAATTTGCATATGCCTCTTTTCGTGTACTGCGTCCAAAAATTGTTAATTAAACATATAAAAAGGAAGAGGTATTGAAGAACAATTATTTAATGTATGCTTCTTCAAATCATTATTTTTGTGTTTAAATAGACTACAAAAAGCTACTTTGCATACAATCGCGCGGCGTGCACATGCGTTGCGATAATTTTTTAAACATGTACATTTTTTGTAATTAGTCGTAAAAATTAATTAACAAATAAAAACGGATTTAATATAAAGTTTATATGGTACATTATCATTATAAACATTTGCATACAGTTCTGTCGTATACTACTATTTCAAAAACAATTTAAATGTTGCAAAAAGTTCAGCCATTTTTGACCAATTATTTAAAGTATGCTGTTTCACATCATTATTTTTGTTGTTAAATAGACCACGGAAAGCTACTTTGCATAAAATCGTGGCGTGCACATAATTTTATAAACATGTACCTTTTTGTAATTACTCGGAACAATTATTTTATGTATGGAATTGGGCTATGTGAAAGTATTGGGTAAATATGCGCGAACAAAATTTGCATATATTTCTGTTTAAGATATTTGAGTACGTTAAAAAAAGGTCGCAAAATAATCGATGTAGTTTAATGAACTAACAAACGTCTTTTAACGATGGTTTATTTAAAAATAGTTTATTTATAATTTATTTACACTACGTACTAATTAATTTATACTTAAGCACTAATTTTCGTAAAACATAATTTTTTTAACAATTTACTCATACCAATTTATATCATTTATTTTATTGATGTTTTCATAGCTATGACACGAATTCAACTGACTGGCTTCCTGTGCAACACAGCCCATTGGTGTATGCGCTAGATTATTCGCGTTCTCACCATTTATTAGAAAAACGTATCATTTAATTTATCTATTTTACTCCTTGAAAGGCTGGGTACATTTCCGAATGAATAACTTATATCAGCTATAATCAAATATTCGTGGCTTTAAGAAAAAGTGGGAACCCAAAAGATATGAATATAATGAAGCAGTTGGTAATGGCTCACATTACAGTATGCTTTTTTGTGTCTGTAAAATTCTTGACAAAATATCACGATTTAGCGACTTGCATATGATTTCAAAGTGTACAACTATTCTTAGTGGAGGAAAAAATCTAAATAGTGTTGAACAATTATTAAAAGAATGCTCAATAAATCAATCTGTGTTATAGATGCAAAAACAAGTTTTAAATAAAAGTTATATAGATGTAAACAAGTATTTTCAAAATAGTTTGGGATACAGAAAATGTTACATTTTTGCAGGGTTGCCAGGCAATTAATATTTTTGTGAAATTAGAGAATGATGCAGACTCCAAATAAAATTTTCATAATTTAGATAAGATGCCCCATCAGTGTGTATATGATCGATAGCTGTTTCATTATTTAAAATATGTAGAAATTGTTCAATGAGTCGAAGGATCAATTCATGTAATGAAGTTAGGATCGTTATTTTAAAATATTAATATATTATTTTTAATTATTTGAATTAAAAACATAATAAAGTTATTGAGGTTTTTTATATTCAAGAAGGTAACAATTTTTTAAGCAAAATGATTCATTTGTGAGGGGTTTCTATGCAAAAATTGTTCACCACAATGTCCTCTATAACCTTTTTAAGTTAGGCACAACCTTTTTGAAACATCCTGTATATTTATTCTATACCCACATGGATATTAGCTATTCTGCGCACATACTATAAACCGAAAAAGTATGTCATTGCGTTCAACTGATTCAAAATATTTCATACCCATTTTACCTTGTAAAAATACTGCAAAAATGTGAAATCCTCCAATAACAGTTCATATTTTGGTCACCCAAATTTTAAATAAGTGACAATTCTGTCAAACTAATTGTCTGTACCTATATTTTTTGGTTATTGAGATTAAGTATATGTTTAAATGAGTTATCCTTGTGTAGAATCGATAAATAATAGCATTTCCTTTTTTAGTTCGTCTATATTTACAAATAAACCGTAGCTATTGAAAAAACTATATGAAATTAATTTAATTACAAGTATTAAAACTAAAATATTGGGTAAGACAAGGAGCTGAGACTGGGAAGGTTGGCTGTCATGTGAGAGGTCCCGGGTTGAATTCTAGGATTGAAGACTAATTTATTTTTTTAATTTTATTTATAAAATAATAAATTAGTTATTTTATTTTAATAACCTAAAATAATTTTTAAAATTGTCAAATTTTCATTGGTGGGCCGTAGAAAAAATATGCTATACAAGTCAAGTGATTTGATTGTATCGCACTTAAACGATTGGTCTACGTGCAATATGGTCATCATATTCACTCCTGTTGCACAAACTACTAGTTTGGTACCGTGCGATATGGTCATCATATTTATTCTTGTTGCACAAACTACTAATATGATACACAAATTACAGAACGATATCAGTCTACTGAACGGATATAATTTATTTCATATCCATTCTAGTAAGGATGTCAACCAAGCTCATTTTTTGTAGGTACCTAGTTGACTATTTCTTTTAAAAATTACTGATAATTCTGTTACTAAATGTCAGTATATTTTTTTAATTATTAGGGTAAGATAAAATTAAAAATGTGTGTTTCCAGTGAAGATTCAACAAATAATTCCAATTCACTATAATATATTCGTTTAATTTTACAAAGATACAGTAAATTTTAATAAAAAAATTATCTGAAACCAAATTAGTTATAAATATTATGTAAAAAAAATATAAGATGTTACCGTATTAGTTTAAGTCCTAAGTTTCCGTTGGAAATATATTTTTTAAATAATAAATTGGTGAATTTCTTAAATTGAAATCTGTGTGATAAATATTTTTAAAATGCTTATTTCAACTTATTATCCTTTGAATACATTTTACATTTTTATAGATTTGCTTTGATAGAGGAAGTAGTAGTAGTAGTAAAATATACTGTAAAATTCGATTCTCTGACGGTTGAGTACTTTGCCTACAGCGTTGCTCAAATATATTTTTTGGTAAAACTATAATTATCTTCAAGTGCTTAACCAATACTGTGTGTTGCGATTTTGATTAAAGTTAGTATATTAAAAGAACGAAAAAAGTATTATAGAAATTATCAAGGTGAAACATTTCATAGAAACAAAAAAATAGGAAAAAAAGGATTTTCCAAATAAAGTAATCAGAACAGTTTTTAGATTGCCAAGAACAGCAACCAATTTAAAATAAGTGGTTTCCTTAAAAATAATGGCTGGTATAATCTACTTATTACAGGGTGGGCTGAATAACGAGCGATTTTAAAAAATACGGCAACCGCGCCTTATAGCTAAGAGGTGGTGGGGACGCTATCGGCCATGTTTCCTGCGAATTAGTATTTAGTAACAATGGAGACTATGGAGAGGCAGACGGACCCCTCAGCAGAGCGCGTTCGCTGTGAAAGCGTTTTATTTATTGTCAATGGGTTATTTCCAAATCATGTGATTTCTAATTTCGCATCCCTGTTCACCGGACCTCACAACCTGCGATTTTTTCTTGTGAGTTTACCTAAAAATTAAAGGGTTTCAAGGTAATCCACAAATCAGGGCTTGAAAGAACGAATCCGATACGAAGTGGACCAAATTCCCCTGGCATTGTTGGGGAACGTAATTAATGAATGCTTTTTTATGTTTTTTTATGATTGTGATTTTTATAGATATGCAAGAAAATTCTATTGACATACAGATACTAAATTCGTATTATATTTTTTAAGAAGTAATTAATTTATTTGTGGCTATTTGTGTATTAAGTGCGAAAAGTGATACAAGATTTTTTCTACCATCACACTTTTTTAAAAAATAGATATAAATGAGAAAATTTTTCGTAAGTAGTATATACTGTGTGCCTATACCTATATTAATCTTGAAAAAAGCAGTTGATATTCAAAGTCCATGTTAACTAGGAAAATATAAAAAAAACATGTAACTACCATAGAAATAATATAGAAGACCAATATAAACATAACATTTAAGCAGAAATTGTAACCTACTGTGCATAAAAACGCGTCTCTGCGCCTGACATCGCAAAATAGTGTGTCTAGAAGCTTGCGCAATATGCATGACTTGTCCCTGTAGTGTTGCCAAATATATTAAACATACCTAACAGAAAAGAATTTTAAATTAATTAATTTTTAAATTATATGATTTAAACAGTTTATATCTACGAAATGTCGCCACAAAATAACTTATACACATTTAAATAATCAACTAATAATATTTATGTGTAATTACATTCCCAAAAATATATACAAATACCGTATTAATGTCATTAATACCGTATTTTTATTGTTCAATAAGCGATTCACCTACAAATTCAATATTGACCTGGCAATAGCACTAAAATCCGGTGTTTCAAGGCTATATGACGCTGCCCTTACAGGACCGTTTGTAGTTTATTATTTATGCCGCGTTTGAGATTCCACATCGGATGCATCTGAGATGTAGTAAGTAGTAAATCTTTGATCACGTGATTCAGTATACGTAAATGTAATGGGACAGATGTGTCCGATGTGGATAAAAAACGCTCGAGATGTAAAAAATGCATTCGATGTGGATTCTCAAACGCGGCAATAATTACACGATGAAAGTGGCATTTTATTTTTAGTTTTGTGTAGTGTTTAGTCAAATCCTAGGTACAATAAAAGACATTTTTACATTGGCTAATGAAAATGTAATCAATGTATTAGGCAGCTGTTATATTTATTACAAGATTTATGTCTGCAAATCTAAACCTACCTAAGAATTATAATTATGTAGATAGAGAGCTGTATATTTATATACAGGCTGCCCAGCGACGGGGAGACATTATCGATATCGGTTTTAAGGCATTTTAAAACATAAACCCGATCTCAACAATCTTAGGAACTCTTCTGTCACTCGATATTTTTATCGGTACTTCCTCGTCGCTTTTTGGCTGGCACAACAATTATTTACATTTCTTCATTCCTTACCGCGTTCGAACCAGTAAGGTTTAAAGAAATTTAAAAAAAAACCTACTTTAAAAATAAAGATATTAATGATTTTCTTATGGATCCCATCTTCAGATCTTGACTTAATGTATATAAAACTGTTTCCTTTTCTAACAAAAATAATCCTAGAAATCGGGCAACGTGGTAAAGAATTATCGCTCAACATACATAAAAAAATATTTCAACGAATTGAGAATATCCTACCATTTTGAAGTATGTTAAAAAATAATTGTTAATAAAGTGAAAAGTAGGGCATGAACATATATTATAAAGTATATAAAATGATAGATAAATCCAGTTTAGAAGGTATTATAAATAAACTGTGAAAATATCGAGAATCTCGATTTTGAATCGGAAACATATTCTACGCAATTTAGTATGAAAGCTGATCAAAATGAAACACATGAACGACAAACTGTTATTGACAACTTTCTTCAAACGTTTTCTATTTTTCCGAAAACTAACTAGATAGTTCGAAAATCATTTCCTTCGTTAAAACGCCTCTTGTTCCGAAAAAGGTACACGCCTGCCAACATTCATCGTTCATTAAAAAAGTGGTAGATACAAAACGTTTCGTATTGTAAGGCCAAAATATATTTAGAAATCGAAATAGTCATATAAACAAAAAAATCATATGAGTGAGATAACTACCAAATTAATGATTTACAAGTTTGTTCCTATTATTTATAAAATAGGTTTGCAATGTGCTGGTGTGGAATGTTATCATCGACTAAAAACTTTAAATCTTTGTATTAAATTGATCGAAAACAAACTATAAATTGGTTTAGGCTATATAGAATGTTTCTAGTAAGCAGCAACTAATTTTTATTATGGAACCGAAAGACCCTTTTAAAAAGGTTCAAAATTAAAATAAAATATGTACCAAGTAAATGTAGTAGTATTTTTTAATTTATATTGAAAATGGTAACATGAAAGGTTTTCTGTCTAACGACTCATAGTCTCGGCTGACAAAATGTAAAAAAATATCGAACATAATATTCCTGGGCCCTATTTTGCACTCCCCAGATTAAATTTAGTTGTAGCAAATGATATTATCAAATAAGATGTCAAATCACAAGCAAAATTTCGTGACTACAGTACTAATGATTGCCTGTTTGGAAAAGTATCTTTGTTTGTAAATATTTATATGCATAGTTATATTTAAATGCGCAAGTGTAATGTTAAGTATAAACAAAATCCGCCCATTATGTATATACGTTTAGTTACCGACCCTAGTAGATAGGCAATTTGTTATTGTTTTAAGTTTTATCGTAGGGAGAGAGAAAATCAAAATTAGGATAAATGGTCCAGCTCCTTTCTGGTTACGTAGGTACCTAAAAAGTATTTTAGTTTTTGGTTAAGTAATTAATTATTGTAACAGTGATTTTCTTGTGATAGTACCTAATTTAGATTGTGGATTAAAGTTTTTGTATATAATTTCGCTGTTTAATAATAAACGTAGTCAAAACCGGAGCACGTGGTTTTTCTGGAAAGTATTTTTAAAATCACAAGCAAAATCTCATGACTACTGTACTAATGATTGCCGAAAATTAACTAATTCATATTTTATGCCATATCTTTCTTAATAAGGACTGTCAGAACCATATTTACCTTAACTTGAAATTTTTTTAATCGTTTTTTGTATAGAATCATCTCTAAAAATGTATGATTGAAATATCGTGCGAACTATTTGTTCGATCAATAAAAAACTTGCACCGGTCCTGTTCGCGCCAGCACCGTTATACGCATGAGCTCCGACACACTATTTTCTCCTTATGGTTTCATTTTTGATATATTGAATCGGCTTTCTATACTATTTCTATGGTAACTACGTACAAATAACTTGGAAATCATTTATTAAAAAGAAATATTATTACAACTAATTTATATGAGGCGAGCAACAAATCTGTCAACTTGTATTTTCTTTGATATCGATTATTTGATTATCTTAGAATAATCAAATATAATCGATTAATCGAAAATAATCGGTTAATTAAAAAGCGGATTAACGGATAAAGCGGTGTTTCCAAAAAATAATAAACGAATTATCGAATATTTTAAATAATAATCGATTGATTATTTTTAAATAATCTATTTTTTTTTTCGTATTCGTATTATTCGATAATCTTTGAAAAATCGAAAATAATCGGTTATTTGAAAATGACCGATTAATCGAAAATAATAGATAAATTAAAATGTCTGTTCACCGAAAAATCTATTTTTCTAAAAAATAACCGAATTATCATTTTTTTATTTATAAAACCACATTAACCACTAAGGTTATTAGCAAGGTAGTTATACAATTGGTTTTTACAACTAGATGTTTGTCAATAAGTTACAGTTTAAAAAATATTGAATTAATGATTTAATATTACGGTGAGTTCCCAATATATGTCTTAGGGTATTTACAGGACCGCCGAGAGCCAGGTCGGACCCCGGGACAATTTTCCAGGTCAGGCCCCGCGACAATTTTATACAAAAGTTAGGACTTTTCAATATCACATTTCTAAAAAAAAAAATTCTTCTAGCAAAAACGTCTCCTCCTCTTTAGTGAAATTTAAAAAAAGAGGTCTTAAAGCAAAAAAACAAAAACTTCTTCTCCTTTTTAGTGAAACGTCTAAAAAAATATCTTGTGCCGAATTTCTACAAAAATAAAAATCGTCCTCACCCAAAGCTTACGGGCCCCCCTTATGCCGCTGCCAGGCCCTCACTTGAGCTTGGGCCCCAGGAATTAGTCCCGGTTACCCCCCCCCCCTCTTGTCGGCCCTGGGTATTTAAACAACTGCCTTTGTTGGTTAAATTTTGTACACACTGCTAAAAGGTGTTGCACTGTCACTAACACATTACACTGGTCACATACCTATTTGTTTAAAAATCTATTTTTTCGTATTTACTTTAAAATCGATTAATCGATAATCTTTGAGAAATCGACAATAATCGACTAATCAAAAAGCCGATTAACTGATAAATCGTTTTTTTTTTTCTAAAAAAAAAATATCCGAATTATAGATTATTTAAAATAATCGATTATTTTCGATCAATCGATTATTTTCAAATAATCTATATTTTTTTTGTATTTCCTTATAAATAAATAATTCGAAATAAATTATTCGATTACCTTTGAAAAATCTAAGATTAAAAATACCGATTAACCAATAAATCGGTTTTTTTTCTGAAAAAAGTACAGAGTTATCGATTAGTTAAAATAATCGATTATTTTTTTATTATAATCAATTAATCTATTTCCTTTAAACTCGATTGTTCCATTATCTTTGAAAAGTATTTTATTGAAAATATAAATTGAGTCTTCTGCTTGCAAAACCGGCTACATCCAAAATTAATCAAAATTAATTTTAAAGGGCGATAGCATACTATGAAATATGCTTTATTACATGGTATATTCTGATTATATCACAAACAATTCCATCTAATTGAAATCTGCGCCCAAAATATTGGGAAGCATTACAAAACCGAATACATCCAATGTAAAGTCTGTTTCAAAAGTGGCCTCATTGTTATTGAATTAACCATCATTCAAATGTTCTCAGAATTTGTCTGGAGATGATATTTGTGACGTTCCCAAAGAAATACTCAAGGGGTAAATCGCAGGCCCAAATTTTATACACTAATGTCTTAAGTAATCATTTTTTTGAAGCAATACTATTACCTCTACAAATACAAACTAATATCTACAAATACCCCCAGTACCCAGGGCAATACCCACAATGCTCAATAAAATACCCATAATACCCAGTAATACCCAGTAATACCCAGTAATACCCAGTAATACCCAGTAATACCTAGTAATATCCAGTAATACCCAGTAATACCCAGTAATACCCAGTAATACCCAGTAATACCCAGTAATACCCAGTAATACCCAGTTATACCCAGTAATACCCAGTAACGTCCAATAATACCTAGTAAGGTCTAATAATACCCAGTAATACCCAGTAATGCCCAGTAATACCCAGTAATACCCAGTAATACCAAGTAATACGCAGTAATACCTATTAATACCCAGTAATACCCAGTAATACCCAGTAATACCCAGTAATACCCAGTAATACCCAGTAATACCCAGTAATATCCACAAAAAAGTAGTACATAAAAGGTATTTAATCCAATCACTTTATTTTAAATACATATGCAAACTAGTTTAATCAAATTACAATCTCTCATCGTTGAATTTTTAATTTTCTCTTTGTATAACCATAAGATTTGTTTAAGGCCATCGGCAAATTGAGTCTCATGAATCGTAAGTGAATATATAAAAAACGTTTCTGCATTAATTATCTATTTTATCAAAGATACATGTCATAGTTGTAATTTAAACTAAAACATTTTCGTAAAAAATCATACAAAAGACATGGAGAATATTTAAAATGTATAACAACTATTGAAAATATTCTACAAGAACGTATCGCTTTGAATCAAAATGTCAATTTTCCAAGCACATGAAAAACATTTTTTTCCCAATCTCAGTGTCGATTTCTCTGGGTCAAAGTGATTTTGATTTCGTTTGAGAAACGTTATGATATACCTATTTTCTGAAGCATTTTCCTTTACTACATCTGTGATTCGTCCTATAAACCACTGTTTGTCGTATGCTACTGCATAATATTTGTCAAACTAAATATCGGCGATTACAAGATCATCAATCAACGGATCATAATTTTCTTCTGTATCTGATTTTTCACATATTATCCTCCGAACTATTTTCTTTTAAGTCGTTTACTACTGTCGTGAATTCGATACCTCCTGCAACTTTGCTATTCCGTCGTGTTAGATTTTGTTTGAGATTTGGCTTTAGACTTGACTTTTGGGATGCGCCAACTGTAAATATTCTAAGTTTGTCATTATTTACTCGTCCGCTATTTCTAGCTTAAAGCCAACAATAAGATTTTTTTAGTAATCTTTTTCTTATCTTTTAATTGAACTTCTACGAATCCTGAGTTTACATCAGAGTTCCTAACTTTATCTGTTTTCTTTTTCAAATTCTGTGGACCATCTTCATCTGATTCTTTTACTGAGTCTATTTCATCTAAATCATCATCGATATTATCATCTATTTTTACCTCGTCATCAAGTTTTCCAAAATGCACAATGCTACTATTTCTCCTATTTATAATAAACTTAACTGGGAATTTATTGTATGGAAAATGAAGTTCTTTCAACAAAATGTATTCTGCTTACTTTAAATCAATAGTAGTTAGAGCTAATAAGCAGAAATAACATATTTATTATATGTTTAGTAAATGAAGCAATGTCTTTAATATCTATCATGCCTCCAATACCTTATTTAATATCCATAATACCTTGAATAATACCCGTAATGCTCCAAACAATACTTCTAATACCTAGACATTACCTATTATTACCCTGAATAATACCTACATTACTCCAAATTTGTACACCAAAATACCCCTGCGGACTACCCCTCGGAAATTTGTTTAATATTTTTAAACTTTTCTTCTTCCGAAATTGTTGTAGGTTCTCAATTTTTCAAGATATTCAAGTTTTTGTAATTTTATTTTATAATAAAATATATATGTAGGTATCAGAACCACATTTTCTTTATATTATTTATAAAACTACAAATTACATACAAATTAATTTTTAACACGTATGGTATGTATCTGTATCAAGACCGATGACAATGCAATAATTTAAATAGTTTGCCCCGTTATCTGGATCTTGATTAGCTGTTTTCCAAATCCGATACCGTATGTTATGCCTGTGGTAACTTTTTATCAAATTTTATTTAATGTTAGGGGATGAGAGGAGGGGGTACATTTTTTACCATCTCTTTCGATCTTCTATTCATCTATGTACTCATTATTATGATCAGTCCCAAATAAAAACCCAACTCAATTTCGCTTTAGATGCACTTAGTCAGTTATCCATGTGGTAAATTTTTTACAAATATTTTTAATAATATTCCGCTGATATCACAGAGGTTGTATAAAATGGGAATAACGGCCAAATGTGGATTTCAGCGAAATCGTAAGAATTTTAGGTGATTCCTGAAATACGGACGCATTTTGACCATAGTTTACGACTCGGTTATCCATAAACAAGTACGAATTTTTTAATTCAATTAAGTGTTTATGTGGATGAATATATACAGGTCGAGGTAGATTGTTATGAATGAAATTAAATAAAAAAGTTTGTGGAATAGTTATTACAAAATAAATAAATAGTAAAAAATATATAATAGTTTAAAAAACGCTTTAATAGAAAAGCAAACAAAAAATTAGAAAATAATTATCAATAAATTTAAATTAAGAATAGTGTGATTATTAGAAAAACGTGGGGTGCTCGATGTCAATTTTTATAATAATTTAATGACAGATATTGATTGAGTCATTATGGAAATATCTTTTAATGCAGATCTGAAGTATTCAGCCTAAAGGATCATGGCAACTTCATGTCAAAACGTTAATAAATATTTACCGTTGAAAATTAATATTATAATTTTTTATCTTTCATAACATTGGCACTTAAAACTATACAATCTTTCACCATACATCGTGGCATTTTCAACTTGAAATTGAATCATTAAAACACTTTAAATTGCTAATTACACCAACAAATAATTCAACAAACGGTGGTCCTGACAATTCAAGTAACTCGGAGATGAGCGTAGAATAGAAATGTCGGAGCAATTCTGGTGCAAACAATGATTTTTAATTGGTAGATTACTTAAGGTTGAAATCGACGACATGCGCTATGTGTAATGTTACATCCCCGGCCTCTTTAATCTAAGTTTATATCTCACATAATTATTAAATTTTATATTCATTTATTTCTTTTAAAATGCGATTAGTTACTTTTTTGTTTTATGGCATAAATTTTGAGTTCTCTTTATTTCATTGAATGAATTAAAATACATTTAAGATAATGGATAACCTAAAGAAGATGACAAAATAAATTGTTAAGGAGGTCCTTTCGCCACACCTCTCGCCTCAAATGTTAAAAAAAAAAGTTATTAGATTATGACTAAAATTAATTTTTTTCTAATAGTTGAAGTCCTTATTTATCTTATACTGAACTTTTAACTATACCTTACCTAGCAAATTTTTGAGAATTTTTTTTTTTAAAAATGTGAGTATTTGTGCAGTGCCTCACGAGAAAGTAAGTCCTCAACAACAATTCTCGAATTATACTATTATTTATTGATTAGATGGAGTAGAAAAAAACTAAAAATAAGGTTTTGAAATATTTAGATTTTGTTTCATACAATAAAATATATATAGTAAACCGTGGAACTTATTGAGAAATTAATAATAAAAAATCACAAATAATTTTCAAGTAACCTAGTTGAAAATTTTTTGTGATTTTTTAATAATAATTTCTCAATAAATTCCACGGTAACCTATATATTTTATTGTAAAAAACAAAACCTAAATATTTCAAAAACATTATTTTTAGTTTTTTTTCTACTCCATCTAATCAATAAATAATAGTAAAATTAATTATAATTCGAAAATTGTTGTTGAAGTCTTACTTTCTCATAAGACACTGTACAAACACACACATTTAAAAAAAAAATTCTCAAAAATTTGCACGGTAAGGTATAGTTAAAAGTTCACTAGTAGATAAATAAGGACATCTAATATTAGAAAAAAATTAATTTTAGTCATAATCTAATATTTTTTATTTAACATTGGTGGCGAAAGGACCTCCTTGAGAGTGAAAGGATAGACGAAATGAAGTAAATGCAAAGATTGAAACCATAGATATTTTTATTTAGAAATACATTAGTCAATTCAATTTGATAAAAAAAAAACAAAACTCGTAATCAGATTTTACTTTAATCCGCAATTAAACTGTGGATCTATAATAATAAATTGATATAAATGCTCACTGTAATACATAAATCAGCATTTCTTTTTTGCACAAAGGGAGTCAGGCAGGCCATATTTTACGAACCTTTTCCTTCCAAAAACAAACCAAAGTGCATGCTTTTTAAACAGGCGGGAATATGCATGAAGTCCAAAGTCCAAAGTGATGGGTAATTAACTGCAAAAATTTTAAAGACGGAAATGTCAGGGAGTCAATAAAAAGCGATGGCATATCAACCAAAAAAAGTCATCTTCCGCATGACACTGTCTTGAAATTATCAAACGGTCTTTTGAGACACATTAAAATTAACATAGGGAAAATAATGGCACTTATTATTTTTTTATGGTTGCCTTCATTTCTTCAAGAGTTGGTTAGTCGCACAGGAATTCATGAAAATAAATTTTATGAATATTCAGAGTGATTTTGGTTTTGTTGCGTATATGATATAATGACTATTTTGAATATTTTTATTACTCAGCAGACGTTCTTATATATAGGAAGGAAAATTGCCTTTATACAACTTTTTTCTTCACAAATAACTAGTTAATAACCTTGTTAATAAAACGAATATTTGTTTATTTCTGTAACAAACATCATTTAATAATTCATAATCAATTTGGATGGATAATTGTCAAATTTCTACCAAGAACATCATAACTTGCACGAATTGTAGCAGTTCAAGAACGATATAATAGGAATACGAGGACTCTTCGAATTCGAATTCGCAGGTCTCTTTTTTACCATTCTGTAGAACTATCTTTCAATAGGTTGAATATGATAGTACAGAACGGTCTGTCAATTATTTTGTTTTCGCAGTATACGCTAAAGTGAACGCCTCTTGTGATTTTATAAACAATGGTAAAACCAAGGTTCGTGGACTGAAATGGTGGTCTTATCAGGCTGCTAGGGATGGGGATGTGACGTCATAGAATAAAATACCGAGGTGAGATATTCAGTTACTGCAGATCAGTTTTTTACAAAATCTATTTTATTTATATTTATTAGTGGTGTTTATATTATGTTTGGACTATTTTCCAGTATTAGAGTTGTTATGATATCGGTAGTTTTATTTTTTGAAAGAAAAGCTACAAAACAGCAGAATCATAAAATTTCAAATAAATAACTTTTATTATTGTGTTGATGGTTTATTTTAACCCATTTTTTTTCACTATTCCATTATTGGAACAGTGCTATTTGTTCCCACTGTTCCAGTATTGGAACAAACCATGTGATACCCCCTCCAGTTTATATACACTCGCGTGGCTGTTTAGTTTGAAAAGTAAACGCTTTAGTATAGTAGCATCAAGTGAGGTTTTATTTAGTTCATCTGCATTTTTCTGTGAATGACGCGCACAAATCTGTATTTTTTTATTAGCTTTCCTACTATTATTTGCACGGCATAAGTCAGTATTACGGAATGTGCGTTAATGTATTTCACACCTTTTTAGTAGAGGAGAAGGTGGTAATATGGAACCCTGCTGGTAATAGGAACCCTTGGTTAATTCTGAACCAGTATTGACATCTACTTTTGAAGCGTGTAAGAAACTGTAGCACATACCGGCAAAACAGAAATCCAACAGTGGCAGTTTAGATGTAGATAAGTAAACCAAAATTTTTTTGATGCGAGTTCGAGTCAAGGTAAAAGTGATTTATGTGAGGATTTTTATTGTTTGGTTGTAGTGTCAGGCTACCACAAGGTTTTTTTGTGACAACGTAATAGGTAAGTTTGTATTTCGTATGCTTCAGAAAATTTTGCTAAGCTATTTATTGATACATGTGATTTGATAATATGGAACCCCCAGGGTGATTGTATTATGGAAATGGGTTCCATATTATATACAAGTGTTCCATATTAAAAACAAAATTTAAGGATGTGTTAAATTGCGGGAGTTGAAATGTCTCGAAGGTTACTATCACCAAAAACCAAATCCAAAAGGAAAACCTGTGACAAGAATGTTATGATTGAAGCTGTAAAATTGGTTTGTGCTAAGACAATTGTGCTCAAGAGAGCTGAGAAAAGGTTTAACGTGCCGAAAACAACACTCCAGTGACATATGCCCGATAAAGCATATACACCACAGGAAGTTGTCGAAAACAAGCTGGATAGGAAACCAGTCCTTCTTATACACATTGAAAATGATTTATTGAAATATTTACTTTTAATGGACAACAAATATTACGGACTTACTCCCCTTGACGCTAAAATAATGGCTTATCAACTAGCTGTAAGAAACGAAATCAATCATCCATTTGGTGACAAATCAGGTCGTGGTCGTGATTGGTTGGACCATTTCTTACTGCGTCATAAATATATACTGTCTGTTCGTAAGCCTACTGGAATTTCTTACACCAGAGCCAACAGCTTCAATAAAGAATCCGTCAGTAAATTTTTTGGTATTCTTGAGATAGAATATGATCGGAAAAAATATTTTCAATGTGAATGAAATGGGTTTGTCCATAGTATAAAACAAAATACCTCAATCATAAGGTTAAAAGGCAAATGACAAATCGGTGCGCTGACAGCTGCTGAAAGAGGTTCATTGGTAACCGTTATTTGCTGTATGATACCCCCTATGATGATTTTTCCCCGGAAAAATATGACTGAAACCCTTATGCGTGGGACACCTGCTGGAACTTTGGGTAGATATACTCCTTCGAGCTGGGTACAAAGCAACTTGTTCACTGACTGGTTTAAGCACTTTATAAAATATACTAAACCTTCGAAAGAGTCTTCAATATTACTTCTTTTGGACGGGCATTACTCGCTTATGCGAAATATTGAAATTATAGACCTAGCAAGAGAAAACTACATTACCATAGTCTGCCTTCCTCCTCACGCCACACATAGACTGCAACTCTTGGATAAAACCTTTATGGGGTATTAAAGAGTCATTACAGTGAAGCAAATCGAATATGGCAGCGTCACAGTGAACGTCCTCTGGGACCTTATGATATTGCTGAACTTCTTGGGAAAGCCTATGCAGTATGTAAACTGTCAAACAGCAAGCATAGCAATAAATGGTCCCAATAGAGGAGTTTTCACGGAGGCAGACTTCATCGCTGCTGAGCACGATGACGCAACTAAGACTTTCAGTGAACGGTCTTTAAATAATGTTGCAGCTAACCCCGTTTCCTCTCGAACTATAGCTAGAAATTCGCTTTAAAGCGGTCCCCACAACTTTCAGATCAGCGAAATTGATCTGACAGAAGAAGGATGCAGTGTGCAGATGTGAGACCAAATACGCCACATACCCTCGTTTCACCTGCAGAATTTTTACGAGTTTCATAACCGAAGAAAAAATGTCAAACAGAGGACGAAAAGTTTCTTCTGCTGCAGTTTTAAGTAGCTCCCATTGTAAAACAGAATCGGGGACATCAATCACTAAATCTGATGGGCGAAAAAAGATCTCTAGTCTTCGCTTAGGGAGCGAATCTGTTGCTAGAAAAGGTCGCGGGAGTCACCAAAATTCCAACTGTCAGCTAAAAAGATCAAAAATCTGCAGAGATATTAAAAATTGCCATAACACATCAAAAAAACAACCTGCTAAATCATCCGACTCTGAACAAAATGGTCGTAGCAGTGTTTCTTCAGGTTCTTCTAGTGATATAAGCATTTTACCAGCAGAGAATGATACTGTGTGCATACTTTGTGACCAGATGTTTTCTGAACACGTACGAGGCAAACTGTGGATTCAGCGCCTAATATGCCACTTATGGGCACATGGCGAATGTTCTGATGGGTGTGACAGAGATGCCTATGTCTATGACTTTTGTCGATCGTAACCAATTTTTTCAGTTTTTATATATTTTTTATGTTAATAATGCATTTTTAAATAAAGGAATCCATTTTTTAAGGAGGCCCTTATTACCAGCCTAGTTTTTCGAAGGCCGATTTTGAGTAATTTGAGATAATTGCGTGTAACATGTAAAATATCGCTATAATTCTAAATTCGTTTAAATATACGCAAACCGAATATCTATAGAACCTAGTTGTACAAAATGTTTATGGATAATCATAAAAATTTTTGGTTTATAGAAGAAAAACAAACTGGGGTTCTATATTACCACCTTCTCCTCTAACAAAGTGCAAATTTATAAATGGCGGGGTGTTTTTGTTTTGTTCCTATATTGGAACACTGGGTATAAATGGGCACAATATTTGTATGTTTTGTTTTAGGTATTTTATTACTAAAGAATTAATTGATTTGTTTAAAAATAAAGACTTTTGGTCTCTTTGTAGACATCAACAATACTCCTTCAAATGATAAAATTGAGTCAGAAAGATTCTGACGATGACTAGGCTCCTTTAGCAAACGTTAATCATCTTATTGGGTGACAAATGCAGTCAGAAACTTGTGCTAAAATAAATAAACTGAACGGGGTAGTTTATATTTAAGACGAAGTTGAAGATAATAACCTAGCAGATGCCAATATAAGTGATGACAGTGACAATATACCTCTGACTCAATTGTTTGTCTCAAAGAAACCAAGAACAAGCGAAGTCCACTTGCGAACGACACTGAAAGAAATTTGATATAAATCATTCATTTTCTACCTATAGTTCACCTAAAGAATCGCATAACGGCAACATTTTCTGACCCTGTTACTTGTTTTGAGTCATTTTCTAATGTGAAAATATGCAGGCTTCCCAAAAATTAATTTTAGAAATGTTCCCTTGTTTTGTAAATCTAATTATGGACAATTTAAATTAGTACATAAAAATTGGTACAGAGTATATTAATCTCATTTTAACGATTTTTATTTAAACATAAGCAAATTTAATGTCTCTGTCACTAATAAACAGAATAAAATCAAGCAAAAACGCCGTAGATTACAGCATGTTTATCAATAAATTTGAGGTCTTTTAATTTTATAAAAATATTAACCCCAATAAACTTATTTGTAGACTACTATTATCGCTATAGAACTTTGTATAGAACACTTACTAGAAAATCTAAAGTCATGTAGTAACATACTAGAATTATGGGTTTAAATAATAAGACAAGGGAAACTTCTACCTCTATTATCAATGGTCAGCAAAAAACTTGTATTCCGTGCAATTTTTTTTAGACTAAACCATGTCGACAGTGCTCCAGTTTTATAAATATTAATATTTTTTAAATCAGCTCATTGAGATCTTTCCAATACCATGTATTAGTGGTGTCACAATAAAAGTTAACCAAAAAAAATATAACACCATGTTCAATAAACTTACGAATTAAACACCATGTACACATAATGTTTTTAACTCTCAGGTTAGACATATTTTTCATAGAGGCATATTAGATGTATATTAAAAAAAAAGTTTTATTAGTAAACAATACATATTGTGACAATAATTGGTGCTAACTGCATTTCTTGTCGAATAATATAATTAAAATATGTAAATATGAAGCACATAAAGTGTCCCAACAATATTCAATTTGCTTTACCGAAAAGTTAACTAGAATGACATAGTGCAGTTTACCTACGAGGTACTGATATACCTATTAAATAATTTTCAAAACATTGGCTACTATGAATAATAAAAATTGGCCAAGTGCGAGTCGGGCTTAAGCATGAAGGGTTCCGCATATGGTACAAGATTTAATACTATGTAGGTATTTTTTAAATACTCCACTATCGAGCAAAAAAAACACTTATCTAGTAGGAGAGCCTCCTTAAATTTTTATTTTTTTTTTATTTTTATTATGTGTTATAGAAACAACAGAAATACACATTTTGTGAAAATTTCAAGTGTCTACCTATTAGGGATCATGAGATACAGTCCGCTGACAGACAGACGAAACCCTTCGGGTACGGAACCTTAAACATGAGTATTGGCTTTATACTTAATTATTTGGAGCAAATACTCCACCTGATATGAATAAAACAGAGAAGCAGATGTTACACTTGAGTAAGTACTCCTATATTCTTACTTTCGCTATAAATAAAAAAATAAACCCAGAAGACTTACGTGTGATCGTGACTTTAAAGCATTGTATGGATATACAAAAAAAAATGTCGAGTGGATGTCAAGTCACTTTTAGGTGTAGAATCTGGAGAAAAAAGAAGTGATGCTATAAGTAACTATGATAAAAAGAAAATATGTTTGAGATATGTAGGTGAACCCAAGTTTTCAAACAGGAGTTGGCAAAGATATTAGTTGTCACCAAACTTCTGTGTCAAAAGTTGTGACGAAAGTTGTTGATAAATTAATGAACAAATGTGGACGGTGGATAAAATTTTCTCGCAATCCTGCATGCTAACATTATAAAGGCAAAACAAAGGTGGTAAACAAAATACACTTTTCCATGTGCATTGAATATAATCAATTGCACTAAAATAAAAATAAAAAAACACCTATTTATGGTTATGAATATATTAATCGCAAGGGATACCATATCAATAAAGTACAAGCCACGTGTAATTCAGATGTTTTCCCATCAAATCGAGTGCTTCGGATTTTGATTTTTGGACAGCTGGTGTTTGAGACTTGGACAAAAGAATAGGAAAATCACATACTTACAAATCCCATTTGAAATTTGCAGGTTTAATTACTTTTTCTCTATTGTTACCTTCCAAATTGACGTAAACGCAGTCCGCGTTCAGGTCTAATGGTTGCCACAAAATGAATTTACCAAGGCAACTTTCTACTTACGAAGATCTACAGGTAATACAAATAGTTTCGACTATCTGATGGACAACCCGTTTTGCTTTGAGTGGAAAAGGCGTAGTCCGTTTAATACGAAGATTTACAGGCGCCAGAACGATTTAAATGCCAGATATGTTTCCTTTTCACTAACCTAAATCGTTCAATCAATCGGAACGAAATGAGACAACGAAAACTCCTGCCTATACCATTTAGTAGGTTACTAAAGCATAAACTTCCATTTCATGCTCATACTTATGAGTACGTACTTGGAGTTTAAACTCATATTCATACCAGCCATTGTCTTTATCATTCTTTTATTGTACCTATTTTTAGGCTATTGTGTATTGTTTTAGTCTTAATTATATTATTATTTTTATCTGCGTAAAGTTGTGTTTCGTGATGGGATTGATATTATAAAATAAACATTTTAGTTTACTTGTTTTATTTGCCAGTAAAAGGTATTTAAAATAAAATATATATTATTTTATTTGACATGTGTAAAAATTGTGAAAATGATTAAATTTGCAATAAAAATTAAAAAGAGGTGATAAAATTTCATGTATTTATATTATTGAACAAAAATCAATGTCAAACTTTCTGCATAACCTGATATTCGACATATAATCTTAAAATAAGAATAAAAATCAGCTGAATATAACTAATAATGTTCATAGACGATTTTGTATATCTACATGTAACCCTAAGAAATGTTGAGGGAAAAATGTTAAATTTACTCCAATAAATATAATAAAAAATTGGATTTTTAATTAAAAATTATTAAAAGTTAGTCCTGTAAATAATGGGAATCATTGGACTATACCTGCTATAATTGCAAATACTGCCCCTATAGACAAAACATGTGCTACAATATAGTATGTATCATGTTCAATGTAAATCATGTGTTTGTGTTCACACTCCCCTATTCTGTGTGTTTGCATGTCTACATGTCGCCATTTTTAAAGAGCCAGGGTCACGTTTTCTAGACAGCTTATTTTTAGTAATTAAGTAATGACATAAAACAAAATGTTATAGATCTAATGCAAATCCTTAGTGCATCGGCGACAGAAGGGGGCACAATAGATCTTTTAGGTCGTAGTGTATTAACACCTCATTCTCAACATAACATAACATCTATTGCAATAATTATGGAATGAACATGCTCATCTATACAGATAGCAGACAAGCACTGCTCACCCTAAACAGACCACGAGTTTACTCAGGGTTAGTACTAGAATGTCACGAAGCTTTGGCCGAAGTATCCATCAACAATGTGGTCAACTTAAGATGGATCAAAGGTCACGCCACATCGAAAGGTAACCGTCTTGCTGATTTACTAGCCAAGAAAGCAGTCACCCAAATGATTGTAATGAAAAAACAACCCTCTTTCGCTTGGTCGGGTCACTTTGACTTTGATATAACGTTGCCACATTTAGCAAATTTTTACCTTTTTGGTAGATTTTTGATTTTTTGGCTAGTTTTAGTAGATTTTTTTGTGGTAGATTTTAGTGGATTTCCATAAATTAATGAAATGATTGCTATAAACGTTAGGTTTTAACTAGGGGCGATTATCAAAATAACTAATCGGTTAATATCGATTTATCGATTCCCTAAAAATAATTTCATCTTTTGGAATGATCTATTAGTTTTGAAAAAGTAAATATTAACTTATTTTTTGTAAATATAGACAGTTATTAATCTGTAAACCAGTATTATATACTTATGTATCAATAAACCAACCTTTATGTTTATTTTTTTATTTAATTGAGGGGTAAAACGTTTTTCTTAAATCACCCACTTACTTGTATTTAAAATGTTTAACTACGGAGATTACTAGTGAAAATACTTTGAGTTAGATCATTAATAAAAATATATTTCGCTGAGCAATTTTTTATGTTGTTATTTAAGAGATCAATCAGCATATCCATTAAACAATCATAATTCACTTTTTTGTGTCGGCGACAAGACAACCATCCTCAAATCATTGTTCAGAACTCGATACGTTTGGTTTGTCGAAGAAAAAAATATAGACGCATCCTGACTGATGTCGAGCGCGACAGAACGTTCATAATTGTTTCTTGCATGGTAAGATTGAATCATTAATCACTGACTTCCCTTCGACCGTTTCCAGCACAAAAATTACTATCTTCAACGGCAACTAAAACTATGCTGGTTATAGGAACGTCAAATCGAATGAATTTTGAAAAATTAAAACAAATTAATTCTCGACTGTTCGGATATAATATTAGATTTTTAATATGTTTCTAGACGCCTTGAAGATAAGTTATAAGTTTTTTTTATAATGTTTTTTGACTGTTGATAATTCCACCTTGAGCCGACACCAGTTTTGATTGGCGTTGGATTACCTGGGTATAAAACATTATTTATTTATTTTTTATTATATTATTTTTTGTTGCATGATAATACGTAATTACATCTAAAATATTCGTGTTCAGACTTTAGATTCTGGAACATTAGTATTCACACTTAGGGTACTTACAAAAACAATTTATTTTATGTTCATAATGTAATAAATATAGGTACATTGAAAGTGATAACAATAGGTCTGTTCCAACAACGATTACAAACCAATCACTGACACCAGGATTCTGCGCAGTAGATAATTTGGCGGTCCCAATAATTCACTGCGCAGAATCCTGGTGTCAGTGACTGGTTTTTGATTCTTGTTGGAACAGATCTAATAATAAACTTGATTTGGGTATAAACCATTGGTATATAATATTCACTAGATAGGATAAATATAGGCTATTCTCACAACAACAATAATATAAAGAGCGATCAACAAGACAAAGATACTAGTCATGTCCATGATACCTCTAAAATAAATCCACTATTCTAATATTTAAATATATTAATCTAAGGTTTGTTCCAACACAATAGTAAATCGGTTTACATACTGTCTGGATTCTGCGTAGTCTAGATTTGGTGTTCCAACAAACTTCTGATTCTAATATAGTATTAAGGTGCGCGTGCGTGTAATTTATTTATTGTTGTTATTATTTTTTTATAATTATTATTTTTAAGATTTACTGAAACTTACCAGTGTGTAGGATTGACTCTTGCAACATTCATGATCAAAGTTAAAAAAAAATAATGTCATTGGATAAAGTATTAAACAGAAGAAAATAAAACAAAAGGTAATTTTATTAAAAAAAAATATTGTTAAAATAATGTACCCTGGGCTCCAGCAAAAGCTCGTACCTTGCAACACCTATTCAGTCTCAGTACGCACCATACACCTAATAACTTTATTGCTCCAAGCTAGCTATTAAAAATAATATTAATAATTTAAAATAACGATCCTCTTAGATCTGGTTGTGAGCCGAGTAGTCTTAATCCACAGGTGGGTTCCTTGAGCGTGAAGTTGCAGCATGTCATAAATATTAAATATGGTTGGAAATGGAGATCGGAGAGGTTTTGTTGATATTTGTAGCGAAGATTTAAATAAATAAATGTATTTGTTCAGTTTTAAAAAGAAATTTATTTAAGAATTGTGTGATTAACTGTTTTTCTAACAGTGTACTGCATAAATATGAAGTGAATCACGTAAGTACTTAATTCAAGAAATGTTTTTTTTTTTTACCAAATTGATTGCATCAAAGCCAAAAGAGTTAGTAGATAGAAAGTAAAGTATTATTGTTCTAAAAACTTGTTTGGTTTTAAGTCTGTAGATCAATAACATGCATGATTATTCTAAATTAGATATAAATAGAAATGAATAGGTAATATCTTAGCCTAATTACAAAATAAATGTCAATGTTAATATGGGTCACTTTCGCATAAATTTAATTAGAATTCTGTTTGAATAAAGTTCGATTAGATTAGGTATGTTTATTTAATTTTTTTATATTTTTGTCTTATAGAAATAGTTCCTAGTTGTCAAGATTTATCGTAGCATTTTTTTTATAGGTTTTCCAAATTTGTGCAGAAGTACCTTATAAAATCCTATTGGATGAATTGTGATGTTCCAAACGAGGTAATGCTCCAGTTTTCACTTATATTATTGTGGGAATAATATGTAGGCAATCCAGTAATTGAAGTTTCAGCGGCAATTTTCAAAAATTCGACAGCAAATCTCCTGTCTTTACAGCTCCAATGTCCAAAAAGTGTCAAAAAACCGGTCATACAGGAATCTTCCTTATCGACAGTTCGACAAAAATCCTAGGTGTTTACTGGGCAGAAAATAAAAAGGAACTGACTCCATTTTTGGTGGAAATTGCTTTTAATAAAGTTTGATGTCACAGCCTACTAAGATGTAAGTTTTTCTAAATTTTCCTTCAAAATCCATATATGAGGATGATTTATTATTTTTTTATAAACTTTTTCTCACTCTATTTTAAACACTTTCACTAGATAGTTTTTAGTTATAACAATTTTATTTTACAATATTTACAAAGATTTTCTAACTTATTCTTAGATTAAAGCTTTTGCATACACTTTTTTGTAAAACATTTCTTGAAATTATTGACCTAAAAAGTTACTTTATTTTATTATTTTTTTAATGGTATTTAGTTATTTTGAGATTCTAAATATTTGAAAATTGTTCTACAAACCATAATTAACATTATGTAAGCATTAATTCTCATCTACATGTTTTGATATTAAATATTTTTTTAGGATCAGAGATAGAGTCTACACTGACATCTTAATTTGTACCCAGCTATTAGGATTGGACTTCCCAAAGTGTGGATTGTGTCAGTAACTAATCCCAAAACTCCATTCTACAAGTTTCCAGTAAAATTATTGTCAAAAGAGTTTTATTTGTGATATTAAATTACATGTGAAGTCAAATTTTACATGTTGATGCTCAAAATTTGTAAGTATTATTAGTTCATATTCATTTATAATTTATTGTACACTGTTAGAAACCTATTATGCTTTCATAGCTTGAAATTAAATCAACATTGTTACATTATTTATTTATTTTTCTATAAATAATTTAACAGAAACCTTAATAAGTAATTTTAATTTGTTATTATTTTAACTTATGTACATTTCACAATTCTAAAATATTTTTGACCAAGGTATTGTCCGTTACAATAGTGATAGCATTGTAGATGAATGTTAATTAGACTATTCTAATATTTAAATATATTAATCTAAGGTTTGTTCCAATACAATAGTAAATCGGTTTACGTACGTCTGGATTCTGCGTAGTCTAGATTTGGTGTTCCAACAAACTTCTGATTCTAATATAGTGATAGCATTATAGATGAATGTTAATTAGACTATTCTAATATTTAAATATATTAATCTAAGGTTTGTTCCAATACAATAGTAAATCGGTTTACGTACTGTCTAAATTCTGCGTAGTCTAGATTTGGTGTTCCAACAAACTTCTGATTCTAATATAGTGATAGCATTATAGATGAATGTTAATTAGACTATTCTAATATTTAAATATATTAATCTAAGGTGTGTTCCAATACAATAATAAATCGGTTTACGTACTGTCTGGATTCTGCGTAGTCTAGATTTGGTGTTCCAACAAACTTCTGATTCGAATATAGTGATAGCATTATAGATGAATGTTAATTAGACTATTCTAATATTTAAATATATTAATCTAAGGTTTGTTCCAATACAATAGTAAATCGGTTTACGTACTGTCTAGATTCTGCGTAGTCTAGATTTGGTGTTCCAACAAACTTCTGATTCTAATATAGTGATAGCATTATAGATGAATGTTAATTAGACTATTCTAATATTTAAATATATTAATCTAAGGTTTGTTCCAACACAATAGTAAATCGGTTTACATACTGTCTGGATTCTGCGTAGTCTAGATTTGGTGTTCCAACAAACTTCTGATTCTAATATAGTGATAGCATTATAGATGAATGTTAATTAGACTATTCTAATATTTAAATATATTAATCTAAGGTTTGTTCCAATACAATAGTAAATCGGTTTACGTACTGTCTGGATTCTGCGTAGTCTAGATTTGGTGTTCCAACAAACTTCTGATTCTAATATAGTGATAGCATTATAGATGAATTTTAATTAGACTATTCTAATATTTAAATATATTAATCTAAGGTTTGTTCCAACACAATAGTAAATCGGTTTACGTACTGTCTGGATTCTGCGTAGTCTAGATTTGGTGTTCCAACAAACCTCTGATTCAAAACTGTACAAAAACCTAGTGATCCAACATACTCAAACCTAATCACAAACCAGTTTCTGTACTGTCAAATCAGTTCCTGCGCAAGATGAAAGTGAGCTCGTAAATAAATCACGACCAACTCTGGATTATAATTATTCGTTTTGATAGTCTCGATCGTAATTTGGTTTTTATTCATTATCATTATTTATAGTATATTTTTTTATGAGTAATGAGTGTAGAAAGTGAAAAGGACTATTATTCTGACTTAGACACAATAAAAAATAAAATAAGTTAATGTGCTAACCAATCGAATAATCACAATTTATAAATCTTTTAATGGATGGTTTAATTTTTTTATTTACCAAGATCAAAATTTAACATCTGTTATTTTTTTTACTTTTAAGTTATTGACAGTGTGTCTGACAACAGATACATGTGTTCCAACACAACCAAGTTCCGAAATCATTCCCAATCATAGACAGGTCGTGAACTGATCGTCGACTATCAGTCGTCGAGAATAAGTTGTGGACTGGTTTGTGTATGGTTCCAAGATTGTTGTTGGAACAAACCTATAATTGATAATCTCATTTTATACCACATTTCTGGAATGTTCCAAAGATGGGTAGTAGGTGGATACATAACATGCTCTCAAAGCGAGCAATAAACAGGTGAAGAAGAACTGAATATAAGAGGCTTGGTTGCGAGGGGATGTCCACTGGGAGGGGTGCTATCACCTCTACTGTGAAACATGGTCCTAGACACCCTCATCAGCCGCCTTAATGATGACAGTCACTAAACAATAACATATGCAGATGATCTGGTCATTCCGCAACCAGGGAAATTTGAGAACATACTCTGCGAGAGAATGCAAGTAGGTCTAAAAATTATAGAACAATGGTACAAGGACCATTCACTGTCTATCAATCCTAAGAAATAAGAAATGGTCTGTTTCATAAGGTAAAGGATGAAAATGGAATTAAAACTTCCACAACTTCTAAACACAAAACTAAACTTTACAACAGAGATGAACTACCTAGGTCTCACCTTTGACAGCAAGTTAACATTGAACTCGCATTTAGAAAACAGTCTCAAAAGAGCATATATTGCTTATGAACAATACCGCCGAACCGTGGGGCTCACCTGGGGTTTCTCCCCAAGAGTCGTCGCATGGACTTACACGGATAGCATAAGACCTATGCTAACAAATGGTGCAGTTGTCTGGGTACCGAAAACCTAAAAATTAACAGCTATCCGTAAACTAGAACAAATTTAAAGAACAGGATGTCTCAACATAACAGGAGCTATGAAAACAACATCGACCAGAGCCTTGGAAGTCATTCTTAGTCTCACTCCCCTTGATATTTAAATCAAGGAGGTTACTCTGACGAAATTGACACGCCTGCGCACAGTTGGAATAGAACCTGATGTAGGATCTGGTGAGACGAGACGTCGCTTTTGGCAGGAGGTGCTCGATATGCTCCTACTGCTTCAAGCAAACATGAACTTCATCTCACCGAGACATAGCTTCCAGAAGCATATAAAGGTATAACAGAACAAATAGAAGAGCCGGAAGTGGCATATCTACACCGATGGTTCTAAAACTCCAGATTTTTAAACCTAAATATAAAATGGGCTGTGAGTAATAGTGCCAGTGTAGTTCAAACAGAGCTAACGGGGATTCTCATATCACAAAAGAAATAACCATAACAATATCACTGACTGGAAAATGCTCATCTATACAGATAGCAGACAAGCACTGCTCAACCTAAACAGACCACGAGTTTACTCAGGCTTAGTACTAGAATGTCACGAAGCTTTGGCCGAAGTATCCATCAACTATGTGGTCAACTTAAGATGGATCAAAGGTCACGCCACATCGAAAGGTAACCGTCTTGCTGATTCACTAGCCAAAAAAGCAGCCAACCAAATGCTTTTGCGCCCTTCTATTAGCCTGACAAAATCGGTAGTGACAGACCTAATTAAAGAACATTTCCTTGTGAAATTCAAGGAAATATGAGATGAAACAATATCTGTAGGCTGGCTCAGGACCTAGGAGGTGCCTATCATCTTAGGAGGATGCACAATGGACCTAGTCAGGCCTAAGTGCCGTGGGGGGTAACCCACCCTCCACACGTTACAGATACAGATAGTACAATTAGAGCGGTATTATCTAGGTAATAGCTTTTTGCCTTGATGAAAATGTGGTGAATATAAGATTTACTAGATCCCTCTACTCTTGTAGGTTCATTAATAGTTGTTATATATCCAAAATCCTCTTATATATCTAAATACTTCATAGTTACCTTATCATAATTTTTAAGTAGGCCGACAAAAATAAAGAAATCGGATCAGACCAGCCAGCTGAGTGTCAACAGAGCGACGGCCGTGGCTTTAAATGTCTTCTTTATTTGTCATAAGAGTTATGCTTCTTATATTACACATGATTAGGTATTAAGTTTTTGAGGCGATGTGGCCTGAAAAATAAAAAACTAACTTTTGGTTCGGCTGCCTGAACGGAGTGTCAATTTTACTTGTTTGAGATTAATTTGTTGAAAATATCATATTTTCTTATATATAAATATTTCTATTTGTTTTTTAGGTAAAATTGTAACACTCTTTAAATCCAAAGCCCTTTCTGATTATTTTTTGTTGATAATATGATTCTGTTTTAAATCTCAATTAGTATATTAAACAGTGTTTTATACATTTACAAATTTTCATAGAATAATGAGTAATAAATAGGTTTATTCACAATTCAATTGTCCCTTAATAATCGTATTATTATATTAAAAATCGCTTCAAGTATAACAATTTGATAATTAATTATAAAATTGAATGTGAAATTTGCATATAGCACGGCCAAAATGTTAGAGAGTAACTCGTTCGAATCCAAGCTCAACGATGTGATGAACGTAGATGTTTCAGTACGCGGAGATGATAGTATTATTAATAGTTGGTGTCTGCTTTTGGGTTATGTGCAAGTCATTCTACGTCACTTCTCTCCCGTTTGTTTTTCGTGATCGATACCGCTAACATCTCGTGTCATCGCAAAATCGTTCTATCCTCTTCATTTTCTCTCCAGTACCGTATTTGCATCGTAAATCCCCGTCTTCTTAGTTTGTACAAGAAACAACTAATTATATTATCTTGTTAATGCCGTAAAGGTAAAAACAAGACAAATGAATTAACAATAACTAAATACATTATTAATTAATATACGTTATAATATACAGGCTGTTGGAAATAACTACCGCATAATTTTAATAGTTGATTAAATAGACAAAATGGAGTCTATTTGTGAATGTTGTGATAAGACAAGAGGTCGTATTTACAAAATTAATCTTTTTAGTAAGTTTACATAATTTACGTCCTTTTAGACTTCGTAAAATAAGTTTTGCAGTTTCTTCTTTTTTATATAATTTGAAATGCAAATAGGTCTTCCTAACTTTGCATCATAATATAAAATGTAAGCAAGCTTATTAATTATGAAGATTCTCGGAATTTTTATAGATAAGACCTCTTGTCTTAGCAGAGTTGTATCAATTTTAAAGGATGCAGTCTAAATTTTATTCATTAAGAACAATGAGTTTTAGATATACCCTACCGACCATCAATTTAATATAAAATACATACGCGGTACCCCAAATGAATCGGTCATTTGAGAAACGACACATGTCACCTTGTTGGCCATTTTATACCAAAAATACAATAGTTATAGGTAAATACTTCGGTCCACGCACTAATATCACTTGCCCGATATACATTCGTATGAGTTATGCGTCACTTAATATCTAATTGCGTTTAGAAACAACACAAGTTAGTGACATGTGCTCTTTCCAAAAGCAAAGTACTCCTGGTGTCAATTATTTAAAAATATATCATCCACTATCAAAAGTGATTCGGATAATGCTCCGACAATTTTAATAAATAAAAAAGGAAAAATTAAATTATATAAGTGCAAAATAATAAAAAATGCTAAAATAAGTGGTGAAGAATATATAAATTACAATGTTGCGCGAAAGAACAGGGTAAAAACTGCGGGTAAGTTATTATAAAAATTGTGAATTTAATATATCCTGGGTGGCACATAATTGATCTAAAAAATTTGATCGAATACATTTGATCGAAAACATTTGATCGAATGCATTTGATCGAAAAAACATTTTATCGAATAACAATTGATAGAAAATAAAAATGATCGAACAGAAGAATGATCGAAAAGACCAATCGAAAAGAAAATTAGTCGAAAATAGATTTGATAGAAAAAGCAATTGGTCGAAAAACCAAATATACATAAAATTATAGAAAAATAAGAAAAATTAAAACAAAAATTATAACTAATTTACCTATCCTGTGCGGCTTATAATCGTCGCTGGTTGCTTCGCAAAAACAAATATACAAAAAATTAAAAAATATAAAACTTAACTAACATACCTAACTTACCTAACTTGTGCGAGAACAATCAGTTAAATTAAATAGCACAGGTTAGGAAAATTAGTTAAGTTTTTTTATTTTTCTCATTTTTTATAAATTTTTTTGCCAGGAAAAATGCGACAATTCCAGACCGCACAGGTTAGGTAAGTTGGTTAAGTTTTTTATAAAAAAAAAAAAACTAAATTAACCAACTTACCTAACCTGTGTCAGTACAATCAGTTCAATTGCTCCAGGCCGCACAGGTCAGGTAAATTGGTTTAGTTCTTTATTTTTCCCTTTTTTAAATATTTTTTTTTTGGAAGCAACCCTCAAGAGCATCAGGCCGCACAGATTAGGTAAATTAGTTACAATTTTTGTTTTTATTTTTCCTATTTTCTGTCATTGGTTTTGCAAGGCAAAGCGCGACGGCTCCAGGCCGCACAGGTTAGGTAAATAAATTAAATTTGTTATTTTAAAAACTTAACTAACTTACCTAACTTATGCGAGTTAAATTTAAATAGCGCAAGTTAGGTAAATTAGTTAGGTTTATTACTTTTCTCATTTTTTATATTTTTTTTTGAGAGGTATACCGCGATGGCTCCAGACCACACAGGTGAGGTAAGTTAATTAGGCTTTTTATAAAAAAAAATTAACCAAATTACCTAACTTGTGCTAGAGCAATAAGTTAAAATAAATTGCTCTAGGCCGCGCAGGTTAGGTAAATAAGTTAATTGTTTTTTATTTTTCTCATTTTTATGTAATTTTTTTTTGCGAGGCAAACCGCGACGGCTCCAGGACACACAGGTTAAGTAAATTAATTAATTTTTTTATATTGAAAAACTTAACTAACTTGCCTAACTTATGCGAGAGCAATCAGTTAAATTTAAATAGCGCAAGTTAAGTAAATTAGTTAGGTTTGTTATTTTTTTCAATTTTTCATTATTTATTTGCGAGGTAAACCGCGGTGGCTCCAGACCACACAGGTGAGGTAAGTTAATTAATTTTTTTATTAAAAAAACCTAACCAAATTACCTAACTTTTGCGAGAGCAATAAGTTAAAATTAAATTGCTCTAGGCCGCACAGGTTAGGTAAATAAGTTATTTTTTTATTTTTCTCATTTTTCTGTAATTTTTTTGCGAGGCAAACCTAGACCGCTCCAGGTCGCACACGTTAAGTAAATTAATTAAATTTTTTAATATAAAAAAAAACCTAAAATAATTTACCTAAAATGTCCCATTGGGATACAACTCGACCATATTAAAATATATATTTTGTGCGAATTAATCAGTTCTTTAATCTCAATAAAGATAAATAACCGTTTAGCTCCAGAACATTAATTTTTAAATTAACAGTATTGTAAGGATAAAAATTTGTTAAACGAGGTAGCTATCGTTTGAAATTATCGAAAAATTTTCCATTAGTACAAATCAGATAACAATTTAATTAATTTTTTCCCACACATCTTCCATTTCAAATTTACCGCTAAAAATAAGTGTAGTTAATTAGTTTTTCCCAGTACCTACAACACAAGCATTGAATACCGTAATTTATAAGCTTTGTTCTACTTGTGGATGATCGTTTACCTATATGATTAAGATTTTTCATTTAACGTGTTACTTGTTTAAATTTTATTGTAATTTAGTTAAGAATTAATTTTTTCCATCCATTTTAGGCATAATGGTAGCTTTTGATTCAAGACCAGTAGCCTGTGTTAACATTTATTTATTTATTTTTATTTATTTTTATTTATTTTTATTTATTTTTATTTATTTTTATTTATTTTTATTTATTTTTATTTATTTTTATTTATTTTTATTTATTTTTATTTATTTTTATTTATTTTTATTTATTGTTATTTATTTTTATTTATTTTTATTTATTTTTATTTATTTTTATTTATTTTTATTTATTTTTATTTATTTTTATTTATTTTTATTTATTGTTATTTATTTTTATTTATTTTTATTTATTTTTATTTATTTTTATTTATTTTTATTTATTTTTATTTATTTTTATTTATTTTTATTTATTTTTATTTATTTTTATTTATTTTTATTTATTTTTATTTATTTTTGTTTATTTTTATTTATTTTTTATTTATTTTTATTTATTTTTATTTATTTTTATTTATTTTTATTTATTTTTATTTATTTTTATTTATTTTTATTTATTTTTATTTATTTTTATTTATTTATATTTATTTTTATTTATTTTTATTTATTTTTATTTATTTTTATTTATTTTTATTTATTTTTATTTATTTTTATTTATTTTTATTTATTTTTATTTATTTTTATTTATTTTTATTTATTTTTATTTATTTTTATTTATTTTTATTTATTTTTATTTATTTTTATTTATTTTTATTTATTTTTATTTATTTTTATTTATTTTTATTTTTTTTATTTATTTTTATTAATTTTTATTTATTTTTATTAATTTTTATTTATTTTTATTTATTTTTATTTATTTTTATTTATTTTTATTTATTTTTATTTATTTTTATTTATTTTTATTTATTTTTATTTATTTTTATTTATTTTTATTTATTTTTATTTATTTTTATTTATTTTTATTTATTTTTATTTATTTTTATTTATTTTTATTTATTTTTATTTATTTTTATTTATTTTTATTTATTTTTATTTATTTTTATATATTTTTGTTTATTTTTATTTATTTCAATTTAATTTTATTTATTTTTATTCTACCACGGTTTATCTCCTTTGAAATGTGAAACTCCAAATCTCTGAAATACGTCCTAATTTATTTATGATGGGTAGCTACAATTCCAATTTTTAAGTTTCTACCTTTAAAAAAATCGATGCTCCCATACAAACTTTCACCCCCAGTTTCCCCGCCTTAAAATGTGGATATCTAATACATTGAAATACGTCATTATTTATTTATGATGGGCGGGGAACCGAAAATGAGAATTTCAAGTAGAATACTAAAATGGTTTTAATCCATCACAAGTCAATAGCCTACGCCACAAGAGTTTTAAAATATTTAAGGGCCAGTCTTTTCACTTCTGAGTAAAGTTGCAAGTAACTTCTTGCTAATTAAACTATAGGGCTATTGTCTGTTGATCTATCAAGTAAATCTATATGTAACTTTACTTAGTGGTTAAAAGATCGCCCCCTACTGTATTAAATAATTAATGTAAATTATATAAAAATGTCTAGAAGGCGATTTTTTTTCTTTCACATCTCTTTATAAAAAATTTCTCCGCATTGTACGCTTTATCTGCTTTTTTTATAGAATTGCTATCCTCTTCCTTTCTCCTTCCCCGCCTGTGTTTCTTTAGTATGTCTTTGTTCAGGATTACGACTTATACATGCAGGACAATCCTTAATCATCTTATTCTCTAATATGATAGTTACTAATTAGATTTAAAATCTGCTTTACTTTAGCTGTTTTAACAGTTTAGTGAAATAAACTTCAATTCTATTTTATGTATTATATGGATCCCATAAGATTGAATAACATTTTTTAAACTGTCAAATTGTAAATAAAAATTTAAAATGATTTCCATCAATGTTTTTAAACGAATGGTGACAGTTTAGTTTAATACTAATTCGTTAATAAATGAGATAATTTCAAATAATTACAGGTTAAATTACGGTTAAATATGACTAAGTTAATTGTCCACTTTTAAGATAAATAATTATTACTTTAAAATAACATTAATCACCGAGACCATCGATAACCTGATAAAACGGATACCATTAATTATAAAGTGACTACGATAATTTAATTTAATTGAATATTGATGTCTTGATGCCTTGATTCTAAATTGAATTTGATATATTCATGTTAAATAAATGTACGTTCATACACTAAGTATATTGGAGTATCGAAAATAAAACATTTAAAATATGAACTCAAACCTAAAGTATCAAAGAGAACATATTAACAATATATTCTGTAAAACAAGTCATGAAAGTAGGTTTAAATCGTACAGATGCCTTTGCAAATTGAAGAATTTGATCAGATTTTGACCAAATGTATAATGGACTACCCCTGGGCCGAAAGTACCTATTCTCTAACAAATAAATAATCATAGAAATCACACAACGTGGTAAAGAATTATTGCTGGATACAAAAAAAAAATGAAAAAATCCAACGAATTTAGAAACTCCTTCCCCACTCCTACCTTTACCTGTGTATAGAATGCCTAATGAAATCTGATTAATTGGATAGTAAGTGAGTGTTGAAATGGATATTTCCAATAGAACCATTTTATTCTTCTATCTATCTATCTATCTATCTGAATTAGGGCGTGATTCAAAGCCCACTTGTACTGAAGCTCTAGGCTTATTGTACCCCTCACAGTTTCTATCCCATTAGATTGATTTTTTTGATCAATTCAAGAATATGTCTGATGTGTGCTTTCGCGATCTTCAGGTTTCGGATATTGTACTCCGAAGTACCATTTCCGTTCCCATTTGAGGTTCCGACAGTGGCATAGTATGTGAATAGGAGTTTCGTTCTCCCCTTCAGATATTCTACATAGGGAGTCATCAGATATCCCTAAGAGATTTAGTTGTCTTCTAAGGCCGCAGTGACCCGTAAGGAGTCCTATTACGGCATTGAGTTCGCTTCTGCTAAGGTTTAGCAGTTGATGTTTTCTGCTCGTGGATGGCCCCTCTATAAATCTTCTGGACTGTCTAAGTCCAGGAAGTTCCATCCAGAGCCTATAGTGTTTTTTTTATTTGTTTCTTTAACACCCATTTAACATGTTGGTATGAGATACCACATGTGGGTTCTGGTCCAATAAGAGTTTTTCCCGCTTCCTTCCTTGCTAGGAGGTCTGCTTTCTCGTTTCCAAACACTCCCTCATGTCCTGGCATCCATTCAAGGGTGACCTTGTTATGTTCTGCCAGGGCCTGGAGGGACTGTTGGCAATCAAATATTGATTTAGATTTTACTTCTACCCTTTTCAGTGTTTTAAGGGCTGCCTGACTGTCTGTCATGATAACGATCCTCTTATCTCTAAGAGAGTCATTTAGCATGACTTTGGCGTAGGCATTTATTACTGTTACTTCAGCCTGGAAGACTGTTGTCAGTGACCCCAGGTTCAAACTAATTGTCCTCCCTGAGTTCACATGGTAGATCCCAGCACCTGTGCTGTTTTTCATTTTTGAACCATCTGTATACCAGATTGATTCGTTTTGTTTTTCCCTATTTTCCCGGCTTTTGGCCCTTTCTGGTATTTTATTCTTAGTTAACTACGTTTTTGATCCCATGTCTTGTTTTTTTTGCATATTAGATTTCGTTACAAAATGAATGTTGTCTTAGCAACTGACTTAATGTATCAGTTTCTTTTGAGATTAAAAAAATATTTCTAAACTGATTGGTAGATGAGTTTAGTGTATTTGATGATCTTTTTAGAATTTTTTGATAACTTTCTTGTTTATGTGAATTTATAAATAATTCATACATTTTCGTATATTCCACTCGTCTAACCAAAAATATAGGTATAATAAGAATAATAAGAAGAAATTGGCTTATTTTAAACTTACTATATAATAAAAAAAAATGGTAACATTTTACCGGTGAAAATTTAGAATACAGGGTTCGTGGTTTTTGTATTTTTAAGGTGAAGGGTGAGAAAAAGTCCTTTATATCTCACAAGGAAAGTCAATGTTTAATTTCCAAAAAATGTTAGTTTTTTTAAAAAACAACAATGTTTAAAATAGGCCTTATCTTTTAATCTGTTTAATGTATGTGATTTGTTTTTGTATAGTCTTGAATATTTTAAATTTTTACTATAATTGACTAATATTTGTTTTTTCAAATATTTTTAACTTTTTATTACGTGTAAATCGGTTCATTTTACAATTTATTTCAACCCAAAATTGATGAAACTTGTTTTTGTAGTATTCCCTAGTGGATGGAGAGTATGGCGAGCCTGAAGATGAAGTGATGACACTTCGAAACCGGTCGCACTCAATGTTTTGTTAAACAATTAAACATTGACTTTCCTTGTGAGATATAAAGGACTTTTTCTCACCCTTCACCTTAAAATTACCTCAACTCACACATGGCTACCCCCCTTGTCAATTTTGTATTTTTCTTAAAATGGAATATCTTCGAACAAATAAATCACCCTATATATTTTGAAGGTTAAAGGTACACATCATATTAAAGTGGTATTACCGTTCCCAAAAATCAATTAATATGTACCTACATGATTATGAATTAATTCTTGAAAAAATTATTTTATTTTGAGGTATAAGAGGTATAAGAAATATGTATTGTATAATCTTTTATTTTTTAAAAATATGCTTCACTGATGACATGGTAAAATTATTCATACATTGTGAATCGCCCTGTAACTAAAAATATTTTGAATTGTACATAGGTACTAATTATGAGTACTAATGTAATATTAAAACACAGTAAACGTGTGTATGCAAGAGAAATTCAATCTAGCTCGTAATTTTGAAAATAAAAATTTTGAAAATATAAGCAATTTTCAACTTTAAAAACCTCTATATCGAAAACCAGGCATAGGATTGAGTTGAGCTTATTGACACTTTTGGTAACTAGGTTGAGTACAATAACATACCAACGGTTCAGAAAATTTAACCTTTCCTCACTTTACATATAGGAAAGTGCGGGAATCCTTTGTTTCACACCTACAGATGAAATTAAATTCACATCTTTAAAAATGAATAGACAAAAACAATTGGAAGATCAAAGTGAAAAAGGATTACAAGAAGAAAAAAATATTTTTGAAACAAGAAAAGGTTAAGTGTTATATTTTTATATGTTTATTCAATAAATTTATTATCAATGTACTCTAACCCCATAAACTCTTAAATTAACCAGCCTTCGATAACGTCACACTAGTAAGGTCAGTTTGTAGGATAAAATCATGAAAAAAAACGATAATTTTTACTCCATGGCACAATTTGATTTTGGTCATCTGGCAACTCTGGTGATGGAGAAGTGAGTGAGTTTGAGACTAGGGTACCTGGTGAGACTACATCACAGTTTAAGGACGGGGTATCCCTGTGTATTAAAAGTGTATGTGTAGACCAAAAGTTAAATCGACAGTTTTCCGAATATGTAGTGTTTAAAAATCCAATTTTTGGCCAAATTAAAAATAAAGGTCTAACTTAGGTCACCTTACTATTGAAAATTAATAAATTTATTATTTTCAATAAAAACCAATCATGTAAAATAACCCCCTTTTATTTCATCTCAAAGGTGCCGTGTAGATTTATTTTAACCTCGATGTCAAACAAATAATAATAAAAAAATGTAATACGACCTAAGTTCAACCTTTACTTGGAATTTGGTACACTCAGAATATTTAAATATTGTATATTTTTCAAAAAGTGTAGATTTGAAATTTATAAGTCACTTTCTTTGAAAAAACATGTCAAAACGAATTTGGACCAAAAATGGCGTCTAATTTAACTCTAAATAAACCCCGAAAAATCAATAATTACTTCATGTAATGTAATAAAGATGGTGCTCCGATCGATAATATTTTGACTAGTATTTGATTATTTCCGTTTATATTATGTGTGTTTACGGGGGATATACGAGATGATAATACTGCCTCTGATACTGTTTATATGATACAATTGGAAACGACCTTTTTTCATCGGCACTCTTTTTTCGCCGGTGACCTTTTGACACGCGCCTATTTGTTATTTGATGTATGATTATCGGTTATTTATCAACTAAAAGTATAGGAAATTAGTACATTGTGAATGATATCATTTTAATGCTATTTTTGAAACTAGTTCAAAAGTTGCATTTAACGATACTCAATGTTTCATTTTACCGTCAGTTTTAGTTTGACATATCCGTCATTTTAAGTTTACAAAGCTCAGTTTCTATTCGAAAGTAAGAGAAACAGTCAAAATAAAATGCGAAAAACACTTTTTATCAATTTCGTTTATGTCAACTGAAAGCGACAATTGCTGAAGACGTAACAAATAAATTAGGTCAAGAAATAAAAAAATCTATACTATAAGTAACATACCATATATTATACCTGTTAAAATAAATCAAAAATAAGAGAACGTATCGTTGACGTATATACTTTTCCATCTGTGATTAGTGATTACCAATTGCAAATTACGTATGAACATGCTTATGCGCAAAAAAACATTATTTCAAGTACTTGTATCATTAAAGTCCATTAAATTATTATTTTTATAAATTTGCTAATCTTTGCACTTTAATTTTCATTATATGGGGTATCCAGACATTTTAATCCTCGTCCTCTTCTATTTAAAATTATCTCAGGTGCCATATATTCCGAGTAAAATTTTTCAACCATATTTTGAAAAAAAAAATGGGTTGAAAATTAATTTTTTCAACAAATAGTGGATTTTCATCTCCAGTATATACTACAAAGTAGCACAATTTTCTTTGAGCTATACCTAGCTGTCCTTGAATCTAAAAGTATATAAAATCATTATTAGAAAATCAAACATAAAAAGAATATTAATATTGTAGTATCATTTCTAGCACATTTCTTAAAAATCATGAATTATTTTAACATATTGAAATTTTTCACCTGGTAAAAGTAGTTATGGTTTTCTTTTAAATGAATGTCACCATCTTCTATTTTTAAGCATGGAAATGGGTTTGAATATTAGGTAATGTGCGCCAATAATGTCAAATTATGACAATTCGCAGAAAACGTCAACTTTTTATTTAGATTTTAATGTGCAAAAGCCTACCTACTTTGGATATTGATCGTAGAAAAAATATATTCAGAATAATGGAACATTATTATTAAATAACAAGTTTTTTTATTGTCAATTTAATACGTAATATTATTTTTTAATTGCAAATATTTGAATGTTAAAATTATAGCGTTTAATTTTTTTATTCAATGACGAACTCGAGAGTGATAGAAAAAAAATACTACCTACCTTTAATGCAGGAAGTCGATGTCAATTTATCCAAAAATAAAACTGATTAAAATGTACAATGAAACTCACTAGGACACTTGGCACAAATAAATAAATTTTCTATTAAAGAAAATAACACTTATTAAAAACAAACAGCACAATAAAACACTTCAGAAACGTGTAATGTCATTTTGAAAACTAAATACCCGTAAGCTTGTTTGTAAATTTATAGACTCTTAACTCCTTCCCCCAGCCTTCATTAAGTATATTAAAAGTCGTGACGTCATATTGGCACAGATATACGGTAATGTGCTATTGACAATCAGGGAAATAACTACCTAAGATAAGATAAGATAAATGAATGTTAAATACCTACTCATAATATCTATTGTAGGGTTTTTGTACTTTAATAGGATAAATATTTATGCGGGCCTGGAAATTCCAGGAAATGACAGTCAAAATTACCCAAAAACATTAGGTTAGTACCAACATCAGATAACAGATAACTTCGGTGTTTAACCAATTAATCACAATTAATATTCTTGAACATTCAAATGACAAAAACTTCCATCTTTAACCAATGAGAATATAGTTTTCATTCGATACTTCAAAATCACAATTTATTATTTAGGTAGAATAGTTTTAAAATATATTGCGAATTGCAACACGTCAATAAGCGTCCCACTCCGACTCAATGTGACGCAATTATTGTCGCAATATATTTTGAAACGACTCTATATTCGTGACTTGAAATTATAAACATCCCTCGTATTACTACCCGTATATAAACCAAATTATTTATTTTAGGAAATATTTATATTTATATGAGGCAAGATATCGTTTTTGTTGTTACCATCTATATTCTTTACTTTGGTCCAGGAAACAAAGTCAATTTTCGATAAAAATAAAATGTAATAGGTAGGTAATATTTTATGAAACAGTACAATAAAAGTATTGAAATAAAGTATGCTCATACTCCAAAATGAGTCCTAGAGTTAACATTTTTATAATATTATAAATGGCATATAAAACGATTGGACCGTTTTCACAATCGCGAAATAATTTTTTTTATTTGGTGAAATCCCGGCAATTATTGAAAAATAGATTTTATGTTCAGGACTATTATTATGATTCTTCGAACTCAGTTTACTAAAAACCGGTTTATAATACAATATCCCCTAATAGCTAGTCGGTCGATATTTATAGTTACTTTCTGTAATAATTTGCACTAATTCAATCTCTAGTCGGTAGGTAACAGCACCTCCTTGATTGAATCTAAATTGACATAATTTTGTTCAGAAATTCCTAGGAGACGCTGTCCTTAAGCAATGATTCATTTTGTCTGCAGTAGAGGAATAGAAATTCGACAAATTGAATTACACAGATCAAGAAAAACATTATTGACCAATTATTAATGATTATATGAGTCTTTAGTAATTAATTAATTAATTTTCTAAGAATTTATTAATTATTTGCAGCTTAATTATAATATAACTGAAATGGTTTTCAGCAGTAGTCACAGAGACGTAGAATAAATTAAAGCAATCTTTTCACATATTTGAAACTTCTATAGATGTCATAAATAGATCCCTTATCCCTTAAAAGAAGAGATTTTAAAGCCAAACTTTGAGGGGCGCTAAATTGGTAGTTCATACTTAATCGAAACAGAGACCTTTCACAATATCACGTTTAAGATATAGGTGTTTCAACTCTCTTTAGAATGTAACCAAATTATTGTGCATTATCTAGTACTAAAACAGCTACCAAAAGTTAAAAAATGATGGACTATGAAAACAAATAATTATGGCGAAATAGGTATTCAGTTTTTAGCTTTTTATCACATTAAAAATACGTTTGTATAAATTGTATAAAGAGTGGAAGTAAAAACACCTTTTTTGAAATTTTAGTTAGTAATCTGGTAATGTTCTTAAATGCCATTCGTTTGTCCCATGAAAAGTTCAAAACACCGAATATTTAAATAAGAAAAATAATGTGTATTCTTTACAAAATTGGAATTATTTTGTAAATTACATAGTTGAGTAAAATCTATCCTAAAATGTGTCATTTTTTTGGAGGGATTCATCCAGATCAGACCTCATAGGTTTTGTAAAGTAAACATTTTTTAAATGTAAAATTTAGATTTACGACATTTTTTGCGTTCCAGATTTTTTATTAAAAAAAAAACAAGAAATTTACGATTTTTAAAAATTCCGTATTTTGTATTTACATAGTAATAATTCTAAAACCAATTAAGATGTCGACTTAGTTTTTTTATATTAAATTACAGAGAAAACTGGTTCTAACAGTGCTAATTTTATTGCTAAATATGGGTTGAGAATGAATTTAAACAAAAGAAGAAAATGGAATTTTCAACATTTTAGGCCTAAGAAGAAAAATATATACAGTGTGTCCAATTAAGTTGGCACCATATCGATACCTTTTGCAGACTATCATAAGTGCAATTTGAAGAAATGTCGCTTACGTTAGTCTGGCAAAAAGGTATCGATATGGGAAATTTTTGATGGTCAGTTTTATGGAAATAAGTTATTCATAAGTTATAAAAAGTTATCAATTATTATTTACAGAATCCTCTTTATTTTTCGATATAATTTTTTCCGGATCTTCGAAATCTCCTGCAATAATATTAATATTTTATCAATAAAATATTTTTATTTTAGTCTGCGTAGATAAAATATATTATATATTTATGGCACATTGTAGAAGTATTTATCAATTGAGAATATGGTACCATAGAAACATTGTAAAATCTGAAACAGATAATTTGGAATATTGTGGATGGACTTTGAAAGATGATTGCTAGATTCCGTTGTTTTCAAAAGCAAGTCCAGATCATTTTCTCTATTTCTTCTGTTAAAAAGAAAGGCTAAAATGTTGAGGTTCATGCAAATGTGTTAAATATAGCAATTTCCTGATGTAGATAGTCGGACGACGATGAAAATGTATTTTAATATATTATAATATTTAAATTACTTATCAGTTTCATTATTAAATATACTTTTCTTCTTAAGCCTAAAACATTCATACATAAACAAAATTGATTAAATGCATTAAACATCACAAAGTAAACCGATTAATTTATTTAATTTTGCGTCTAGCCTGAATGTACCAAGTACGCTCCTTCAAGCCTACCATACCATACCTTTAGTAATGCCGCGAGACGAGAGATTCTCGTCTCTCGTCTCGACTTATCTCTTCTCGAACGAGACATTTTCTCTCGACAACAGATTCGAGACGAGACGAGAGTGTCATCTCTCGACGAGAATTTCTCGTTTCTTTCTAGCTGTCTCGAGCTCTCTCGAACAATTTTCTCTTTGCTTATTTGAAATTTTCAATTGCTTATTGTAACTTAAAATTTTAACAGTAGATTTCGAGATAGTCAAAAAGTTAACTATAACACACACCTATTCTATATATAATAAATGGTAAAAAATGATACTTGTGTTATTAGGATTTAATAAATAGTGATTTATAAGAAAAAATATTTCTCAGTTCAATAATTTAAAATTTATACAACCATTTCTTATATTTAATCCATTCTGCTTTTCTGAGGTTACCTTTGAAGATAAGTTGAAAAGTTTCGAAAAACTGTCAAAGAAAAGGTAATAAACACGAATGTATTATATACAGTGAGGAAGAAAATTGTACCCACCTCTATTTTAACTTATAAATGAAAAAAGATAATGACAAAACAAAAACGAGGTAAAACTCAAGAGATATTATATTTTTGTTATAACGAGATGCATTTTAATTGAAACACGTAAGATAGAGAGAGTAACTAGCTTTAAATTTTCTAATGGAAAGTAGGGTTATGTGATACCTCATTTGAAAAATATTCTCTATATTTTTAAAACAGATTTAGGTTTTATGTTTTTTATTTACCGCTTCAACCTCAAAGGATCATTGCCGAAGGTATAATACCTTATAAATAATGTTTTGTACAATAGTATACAATAGATAATTATTATTTTGGCTAGAATAGAGTAAATGTCAGTATCTTTTATAAATTTAAGTAATTTTTTACTGTTAGAGGGATTTAACACTTCACAAATGGCAATTTTTTGTAGCTGGTACTTTATTCTTATACATACATGTTCTGGGCCTTTACTTATAAGTTACATTTTTGATAACTCTCGTATTAACAATTATTGTTCATTACAAAAAAATCGCTTCTTGTATTTACTAAAATAAATAAATTAAGAATATCAAAGGTGATTTAAAAACCACTTGACTTATTAAATTTTGTATAACTTCTTAGCAAAAAAAGCTTATTAAAAAATTATCTTTTAACATTATCTAACATTTCTAGGATTATTGCGGCACAGGAGGATGTGAAAACAAAAAAAAATTAAAACTGCTTGGACGTAAATATAATCAAAATATCTTTCAGATGAGGTGTTACATGATTTTACTTTCCATTAGAAAATTTAAAGATATTTTACGTTTCAAGTAAAGTGCATCTCAATATAACAAAAATATTATAATGTTTCTCTAATTTCACATCGTTTTTGTTTTGTTTTCTTGCATTTCGAAAACATGCTACAAAATGCTTTCATTTGACATCGCAAGATTGCATTAGAAAAATTCTAACTTCCAATTTAACCTCTTTCCTCCTCCCCAACTGACTTACAAGACAAAGTATTTTCGTTTTTAGATATCGCTTAATCTGAGCCACTTATTACTTCACATTTCAATTGTTAAACGACTGTGACAGACGGACAGACAGAGAGACAGGTGTTTATTATTGCCAAATTTGGGTACTAATGCGCACATTACTTGAAAAATTCTTTGTTTTTGTCTTACAAATTTTACCGTTTTTTTATGTTTTTCAAATTTAAATTTGATATTGTTTTATCATGAGAGAAACGAGACGAGACAAGACGAGAGAAAGGCTCTCTTTAGCGAGAGAACTGCCTTCTCGTCAAGACAATAGAACAGTTTTCTCTCACCCTACGAGAGAGGCCACTCTCTCGTCTCGTCTTGTCTCGCGGCATCACTACATACCATAGTTCGCAGGTCGCAGTTCAACATTTTTTATAAATAAAGGTTGTTTGTTCCACATAGATATGTCGCATTAATAAAAAAATATGACCAAAATATTTTTTGGCCAAAGGTAATTAAATTTAGGGCTCCCCGACTAGAGGATTGATTAAATGTGCAATTATTGAAAAAATTTATTTCTACGCATCTGGAAACTCTGTCAACGTAACAAATTTAAGAAGAATCATAAAATTCGCATAATTGTAAATTCAAGGCCATCTAGCGCCCAAACTGAGCAACTTTGTATTGAAGTAAGTTTACTTAAATTTAAGCTAATTTAAGTCTTCTTTTGGTCTAATGAATATGTGGTGTTTTTGTAAAGGTCTGTAGACTATACTTTGAGGATCATTAATTTTTATTGATCTATCTGAAAAACATAAAATCTAATTACTATTTTTTTGTATCTTGTTGAGACAAATCTGACATTTTTATAAAGTAAATACATTTTTTTATGTAGGGTTTTGTTACTTGATTAATCACTTCCAGCATTTTGAATATATTTTGTAAATTAATTTATGCTGGCTTGTACTTTGTTTTTCCAGTTTGTAATTAATAGATTTGCGGCTTCTTCTTTCTGTAAGCAATAGATACATACCTTTTTATTGGAATGAAATGATTTAAAATATAACAAAAAATATGTTTCAAGTTTTTTTCCTCTTAATTAAACAAGTTTGAATAGCCTTAGGCGCAACAATACCTCTATACTCTATTGCTACACAGTATTGTTTAGAATTTAATTCAAAGTTATTTATAAGGACTTGCATAGAGTAAGGAAAGAGCAAAAGAGAGAGAGAGACAAGCAGTCAGTGATTGATGATTGAAACGCACCGTGCAAGAAACAATTATGATCGTTCTGCGACAGCCGACAGTGGTCGGGATGTTTGGTATAGAGGGCAGTGCGGGCGCTGCAGGATTTGTCCCTCGGTGCCGTTAATTAATCCAGACCCACCATAAATCAATCTGTAGCCGCAAGGTGACGCGTCATCATATCGACATCATTGACCTGGCCCTTCGCAATGTTTTAGATTCGAGGCATATGTTTCGTATTTTTTTAGAAGTTTTCATTTAGAATACAAATCGGTTTAAATCGAATTACAGAAATGTTGCCACGATTATGTGTCGACCATTTTTGTCCCCCTTTTTTAGATTAGACGCAGAAAATTGATTGTATAATAATTGTATTAAACAATGAGTCAACTATAAAAGGATATTGCAAGAGAAACGAAATATTCGGCTTCCCGAGAAATTGCTCCAAAATATCACTTCATTGTGTCTTAATACAATTCTAGAAAAGAATCGCTACCGGAAGTATGTAATTATGATGTCTCTTGAGGATATTACTGAAGCTATTATGACTTTATTTTGTATCGAAATATATTAGTCTAATTCACGAGGTAAACTTAACTTGCTGAGATGAACTGTTACAGACGAACTGAATTAATACATCAACGGAAATGAATTCAAAGCATGTCGCCTAAAAGTAGGAAGTATCTGTGTCTGAAGTTCAGAATCGTCGATAACGGCCCGTCCAAAGAATAATGAAACTAAATAAAAAAAATGAAGCCTTAAAAAAAACTACAACAAAGCAGAAAAAAAAAGAAACCTTACCGATGGAGTCGTGGCATGATCGAACAAAAATATATCTTCCGAAGAGATCACAAAATAGGTGATTATTCCAAGACGCCACCAATAACCAAACTATTGTAGTCGAACATAAGACAGTTATGAAACATCCCGATAATGGACAGTAAGTACTCCAAGAAAAATTATTACAATACCATTTCCAGTTCGACAACATCACACGTCACACTCCGGACAGCAGTTTGAGACTCGAGAAAGTAATTAATTTCGATTGAGTATTATTAATATAAATAATTACCACACTAAAATTAGTTTGTAAGATTTAGTGACGTTGAACTGGAAATATTATAAACTTTGATACATTAGTATCAGATGCATAGCGATGAGAATAAACAATAGAGAGGATTATCAGTACAATACTAGACCTTATAATAAATAATAAATCAACCCCTTTTGCAGGAGAGGCTTGCTGCGAGATTAGTGTGTATCGACATTCTCGCAACAGTTAAGCAGTCGTCTCTCCAGTCACGTCGTGGATGAGTGACCACTGAAACGTTCCACCATGGGCCGTGTCCACATACTTTGATTACTATACGAGGAAAGAGAGAGGTCCGACACGCCCAACATAGGGCGCGGCCATTTTGAACCCTATGAAACAGTTTACAGCTAAAGCATCAGATCGCTCACTCTGCTTCGGCACTTTGGATCTCAATGTTTCAGTTTGTACACTGTGCAACTCGGATAATACAATATATGACAACCGTCTATAATAAAACAGCAGTCTTCTGCGTATCCTGAATTTGTATCCCTGGAGTGGATGTTATTTTGGAACTTTCAACTGGTCCGAGTGAGCTAACTGATTCTTTAGCAATAAACTGTGACTTCAAAAATAATTGACAAAAATAATATTCACTGACACTGACAGCAGCAAGCAAAATATCAGGTGCGTTTTAATCATCCGCTTCTGCTTCCGGAATTGTCGGTTTAGTCGTTTTAACCTGTCAGATTAAAACAAGAAAACCGACAATTCCGAAGCAGAAGCGGATGATTAAAATGCACCTATTAAAAATATTGCGCCAAGATGTAGGCAACACGTAATAAGGGTTCAAAATGACGGAGTTTTCTATCTCCTTTTAAAAGGCACTCAGAAAGCTGCGCAGTGCGACCATTCTCCGTATAGTAAAAGAAAATCAAAGTATGTGGCCGTGTCACAATAGGACTCAGCCAACTAGCGTTTGACAATCGATGACGTAGAATGAGTGACGGTGAATAGAGAAATAGTAGAACCTTCAAATGATGGTACAATAAGTCGCAGAATGCAGTGCGGGGTTACAGACGGATTAGGGTGATAGCACGGGTGATTCGAAAGGTGTAAAAATAAAAAAAACTTTAACACACTATAGCTTTTAATATTGCAGAAAGACTAACTAACCAAAGGGAAAATGAAAAGTCAGAATATACACTGGGATCCATATGAAAGAATTGGTACGTCAAAGTACTGAGTTAGATAAAATGAAATTGTAAAAATCATTGAATTGTACGAACCGAACAAGAAATATACCTAATAAACAAGGGGTCAAGGTATGTGTGTAAGTTTAATTAACACTGATTTCTAATCCCGTATTTAAACGTTATACACTTTTCCCCTTCCGTGAAGAAATTTTCCTGTTAATGTCTTTACAAGCTTACTTTAAAACCCCAAATAACCCTTTACCAGGAGACTCGATGCAAGGTGAAAATCCCAGCAAAGCTACAACTGGACTAATACTAATCCTCTTAAAACCACCCTTTACATCTTCATACCGAAGTTTTGTGCCAAGCTCAAAAAAAAAACTGAGCCTTCCATTGATTTTCAAAAAACCTAGCAGATTACTCCATTTTTCTTGCGACGTTTAGGTTGCTGCGCTATAGAAACCTTTAAAAAAACTACTCCAGGTCCAATAGAGGACAGTGATTCGCATCCGGACACCGCACGAACTACATGGGAAAACCGAGCAAACAGTGGTGGAACAAAAAGAAAACAGCTATCAATGACAAACAAAAAACTAGCTACCACACTTAACTAGCGTGAAAGAAGGCCCATAGTTTAATACAGCCTATGCCTGAAACGTATGCTGTATGACCCTTATCAAATAGCGCAGTGGTACAAAAAAATATGATAAATGTCTAGCCTGTCAGCCTGAGCTAGTGTGAAAGAAAGTCCACGACCTAAAACGACCAAATATACTGACAATATTGTTGCCAGTAAGGGATTGTTTCTAACTACACAGTTGCAAAAATTCGCTGGTCTCATCAGCTTAGAGGAGGTAAAGAGGAACATAGTAGCCATACTCAGTGCGCCTCAATTGATGGAGCTACTATAGTCGACCGTAGCCCTACCAGCATAAATGTCATCCCGTCCTAAGAACCTAGGTCACCTACGACCTGGAGACACAAACAACTGCTGCATCCAATACAGCTAAGTCCATCTTTTAGGCTTCAGAATCCAACGACAGGATGCCCAACTTAACAAATGAACTAAAATTACCCTAACAAACTACCCATGCCAGAGCAGTTGATATACCTACCACGTACCCACACGCAGCCCAAAGGAACCTAAGTCATACATTGCGGAGTCAGTGGCATTAATTTTAATGTAATACACATACCTTTTGCTACGAATTATTCCGTATTCACTGCAGCTTGGTCGACATCCAACCATGGATCACTTAAACTCACCTCAAGGAGCTTAGGCCAGGAAATTAGGTATTATTTATTTTTGGCGCGCAACGTGGGGCCAATATACGTATACCTAAGTTTAATTAACAGTGAGTCCTAATGCTGAATTTAAACGTTACATAGTAAGACGACCCAAGTTAAATATTTATCTTCAACTGGGTCGAAAATATGATTTTGAAATAATATATATTCGGATATGAGTCTATTTAACGTTTGGTCAATACAGGCGGATTTAATATACAATAAAAAATAATTTTAAAATGCATTCAAGAATAAACAATAATTTAGCAGAAAGTAATTAATTTCCTATTTTATATTTCGTGAATTGGCAATCTCCCATCTCCTCCGTAAACAAACAAACATATTTAATTAAAACATGGTATTTATATGAAACAATGGTATAAATAGTGTTGATTACAGCACCATCTTTATTGCAGTTTAATGAATTAACTGAGAAAAAAATGTGTTATTATAGAAGCCATTTTTTAGTAGAACTTTTATGCGATTTGACAAGAGTCCAAAGAAAATTACTGATTTCGAAAAATATGCAATATTTCTATATTCTGAGTGAACCGTATCGTAGGTAAAGGTTGAACTTAGGTGGTCCTACTATTTAATTTTTATTTTTTGTTTGAAATCGAGTTAAATATAATTTTTTTACGCCCACAGGGATATTAGCTTATTTACGCACATACTGCAAACGAAAAAATATGCCATTACGTTCAACTGAACGAATATATTTCATATCAATTCTACCTGGCAATAACACTGCATAAAAATAAAATCCACCAATAATATTTGAATTTTGACCACCCCGTCACTTTTTTTTTTAATTTGAAATAAATGACAATTCTGTCAATTAATTGTCAGTATATTTTTTAGTTATTGAGATTAAATAAACATTGAAATGAGCTATTCTCGTGTAGAATCGATGAATATTAGCATTTCTATTTTTAGTTCGTCTAAATTTAGGAAATAAACTATATATTTAAATAAAACTATCTGAAATCAATTTAATTACGAGTATTAAAACTAAATTGTTATAAGTTGCGATAGAGCAGGGACTAGGGCTTTCTTGCGAAAGTCCCGGGTTCAAATCTCGGCTAGGACTATTTGAATTAAATCTTCTTTTTTTATGTTTATTTTATATTAAAAATTAGTAAAAGTCATAATATGAGAAAATGAGATTTACCAATCACAGTTCATTATTTTAGTTACCCGACTATTCTTATTTTTAAAATTTTAAATAAGTGACAATTTTGTCAAACTAATTGGCAGTAGGTATATTTCTTAGTTATTGAGATTTAATATACATTAAAATGAATCATTGTTTCTTAGAATCGATAAAGAATTGCATTTCTATTTTGCATTTCGTCTACATATAGAAAAACATTTTAAATTTTAATCAAACTAAGTGTGGCAGTGGAGGTGAGGACACAGCGCCTGCTTTTCACGTAAGATGCCCGGGTTCAAATCTGGACTGGGGACTAATTAAATTTTATCTTTTTCCCTTACTCCTATAGAAAGTATACACTTTCTTCGCTCACAACAAGGAGGAAACTCATACTTTCCACCCTAGAGAGGAAACGTACTTTTTCCTCAGTTCGTGTATGTTGTAAATGATGAAACTTGTTAATCTATTATATTCAAATTGTTTCCGTTATTTCTAGAACATCTTGTTTATCCTGTATTCTGGTAAAAATTAAACACAAATGTTATTGTAACGTTTGGATTTTAAATACAAATTTCAACTTAAGGATTATTAGATATGTTTTTTGGGTTAAGAATAAGAAAATCATAGTATGCTGTGACTCACTGATAGTGAACAATGCAATTTTTATCTTCAGGATTCTTAGATACGTTATCTGACTTAAAAATAAAACTATCATAGTATGCTGTGATTCATTGACAGTAAATACTGCAATTGACTTTGGGGTACAAAGTCGCGTAACGTTTATTAAATATAATTGAATTTTTGAAAAATGGATAGCGACTTAAGTGACTTTGAATTTTTAAATACGTCACCTAATATTAAGGAACAAGTTAACATAGCGTCAATTAGGCATTCCAACGACCTGTCCAAATGGCTACCAGTGGGGACTGACAGTTTAAATATGGCAACCCTGTTGTTTTGTTGTCATTAACAGGGTCAATGATACATATATAGTTATATAGATTGCTCACAGCTGGTCGTTTGCAAGCGGCCATATTGCCTGGCAAATATTTATTAATTTGAATCGGTTTAGCAAAAATGTGTTTAAAAACCAATTTTCAGCCTTTAGATATTTAAAAAATATTAATTGCTTACATTTTTACTTCAAGGCATAAGCTTATGTTTATTTTGAAAAATATGGATGATCAATATATGCAACTATCTATTTCATTGACCTTGTCAAATCACCAGGCTTGCCATAATTTTGCCATATCATAACCTGTCAAAACCCACTGGTAGCCATTCAGTTTGGAATGACTAATAACATTACTAAAACAAAAATCTAAAGACAGGTATTAAAAACAATATACCCAACATAAGCAATGAGCTAGAGAAAATAAGATAAATAATTATTCAGAAAATGTTTTACTGGTATATTTTTCATTAAAAGCTTCAACACTTTGGTCCAAATATTCAATGCTATAGGCACAATACAAATAAGGGATAATGTCGATATTAAATATCCAAAGTTGATTGCATATTTAAAACATCAAAATGCAAACCAAATAAAACTAAAACTTCGACAAGAGAAGAAATAAATAAATTTTAAATGGAGACCTCTGATTATGTTTTTTATTTATGAAGGTACGATATGTAATTTCATGCAAATAATTTAATTTTTACATAAAATATTCATAGGTACTCCTTGTTATTGGAATTTCTGGAGCACGTCGATGTGATGAGCTCATTAAAATTAGTGTGGATGATATTGAAGATAAAGACTTCTTAGTAATAAATATTCCTACATCAAAAACGAATAAAAAACGAACTTTCGTAATAAATGCTACAACAGACAACCGCCCAAATTTTGTTCAAAACGTTAAAAAATATATCTGTCTACGTCCTCAAACTTAACGATTGTTCGCATGCTTTAAAGCAGGCAAATGTATAAATCAAGTGGTTGGGAAGTATACTATATCCAAAGTACCACAAAAAATTGCAAAATATTTCAGCTTCTAAATGCCGAACACTACGCAGGGCACAGTTTCAGAAGAACTTCAACAACTCTGTTAGTAAACGCTGGTGGAGATATTTTAGCTCTAAAACAGCATTGCGGTTGGAAATCAACCAATTTCGCAAAAGATTATGTAGAACCATCTTGCGGAAACAAAGAAAAATATCTGAACCTGAACTTGACCATAATCAGCCAAGCACATCTAGAAGTTGTCACCATTATAATGTGCTCAGGAAAAATACTTCCAATGAAGCTCCTATTCAAACACCATTTTCTTCAAATGGTTGTCATATAAATACTGCTCAAAATATCACATTTAATATTAACAAAAATAATTCTGAATTATAGATAAATACTTGTGTTCTTAATTATAAATAAATTCATTTAATAAACAATACTTGTGTGCTTAATTATATCGCATATATTGCATGATAATTTCGTTATTTGTGCTGTAAACAAATAAAAAAAAAGGTTTAATGAGTTGGTAGAAGGAAAAATCATATGTATTACACGTGAGTAAAGTGCCTTTTCCTCCCTTGGATGTTTACTACCCTCCGCTTCGTACTTTTCTCCCTAGTAATACAAATAGCTATTTTTTCTTTAGGTATATTTTATAAATTAGTAAAAGTCCTAAATTATCCAAAAATTAGTTATTATGTCTTAATAACCTAAAGTAATTTAAATATATAAATATGTAGAATTTGTTAGTGGGTCGTAGAAAAAATATAATATACAACTCGAGTGGATTGTCCATACCCACTCTTTTTATTACTATTATAATTTACGATTTACCGTTTGTCGTGTGTTTAAAAAGTTTTTGTTTAAAGTTTCATATTATTTGTTTATCGCAAGTTTGTTTGTTGTTGGTTTGAAGTAAGGTTGTCAGTAGTTTTCCACTTTTTAATGTTTAAAGTAAGAAATGATATCCTTGCATCGAATATTGACGAAACTTTAACTCAATGCAGTACTACTCTATAAAAGAAAAGCATATTATATAGTTAACATTGTTTATTACATTTTAAGGAAAAGTTCATTTTGTTTGATTTGATCATGAAAAATAATATTTGTATTTTACGAGTGTGATTAGTTTTTCTAGTCCAATTAGTTTTTGTTTCATTTACATGATATTTTTTTATATCATATCCATAACCAGAATAACATAATAAAGTATCATTCAATCATTTACCAAAAAAGTAATATATTGTAATATAAAAACAGAAACCAATCAAATCTCTAAACAACTTCTTCGCTTTGACGGTCATCAATTTATTTTTTCCTACCCGGGATAAAAATCATTCAACGTTGTTATATCCGGGAGAAATACGGCTGTCATCCCCTCTAGAAACAGACGTTGTGCACACAGGAGCAGGATCCAATTTAAAGGATTCTCAGCAGAGTAAATCCGTCTCAAATTAGAGATAACTCCTCCGTAATCCGAGCCTCAACTACTCATTGGCTGTCTTGTAACCTTACCTCATTTCGTCCTTCTTTATTACCAGGGAAACGTTTACCTGAATATTTCGTGTCTTTGTTTTATTGTGGTTGTATCAGTGAAAACAAAATCCACTTGCCACTTGTCTATGCAGAATTTGGTTGAAATTTATAGCTGACGGATTTATTTACTATGCAATCGAGTCAGGAAGTTTTGTTTTAATCAGTTTAGGATTTTGTGAACACCTACCTTGGTACGGTAGATTATAGATACCAAAATGTGATTTTAGTTTACTACTTAAAGCAGTATAATTATATGACACAAAAATTTAAAAATAGGTATTATATTTTTTTATATATGGTTTATTTTTTATCCGAAATTTATTATATTACTGAAAAGTATGTGGCAAACCAGAAAAATTCGGATAAGTATACCGGGTGTCCCAGATTTTTTTTGCCCAGCGGATATCTCGGTTATTTAATGATATAAAATTGTAAAAAAAAATATGAATAATATTTGTCTAGTAGCCTTTTAAATTCCACTACATAAAGTTATATTCATCAATCCACCCCATAGGAACAACCCCTAACTTTTTTTTTTCAAATGTCACCCCTATATTTTTTTTCGCTGATATAAATACTCAATTTGTCCCGAATGCAACGATATGATATTTGATATACTTTACAGAGTCATAAAGCCGGTAAAGACTAAAAACCAATGTTGTGGTTAAAGTCATTAATTTTGTATCACCTGGTATTTTCTTTTTATTTTGATTAGAATTGCTTCGTTTTTGTTTTTTTTTTGTTACCTATAACTAACTAACGATATGCTTAGACCATTTCTGAAATTGTTCGCTAGCTATAAACAACAGACAAAATGCCCTTTACATTCACTCCAAACGAATATGTTGATATGCTTTTAATTTTTGGTGAGTGCCAAAAAAATTCTCGTGCTGCTGTACACTTGTATCAACAGAGGTTTCCTGAGCGCCGACAACCATCACGTAAAACATATTCTTATGTTGAGACTAGGATGAGAGAAGGGTCATTTCCAGGAAAAGACAAACATCGTCAACATTCTCCTGCTGTAAGAACTGAAGAAATGTGCATTAATGTATTAGCTTATGTGCAAGTACATCCCCAGATATCGACGCGAAACCTAGCTAACGAGGTTCATATTAGTAAGTCGTCAGTACAAAGAATCCTAAAATCCTATAATTTTCATCCGTTTAAAATTCATTTGCATCAGGAACTTAGAGCTGGAGATTTCGAAAGAAGGATAACATTAATAGCACATTTTGAAGATTTAATGGAACGAAATCCCAACATTTTGAACCAGATATTGTGGAGTGACGAATCAAGGTTTCACAATAATGCTACTGTAAATCGTCACAATATGCATTATTGGTCTCCTGAAAACCCTCACTGGGTTAGGGAAACTAACTTTCAGACCATCTGGGGAGTAAATGTGTGGTGTGGATTATTTCAGGGACGACTGATAGGTCCCTATTTTTTTTCAAGGTACGTTAACTGGTGCTAGGTACTTACACTTTCTTGAAAATGACCTTCCAGAACTTCTTGAAGAAATTCCAATACAAGAAAGAGGTGCTATGTGGTGGCAACAAGATGGAGCTCCTCCACATAATAGTAATTTAGTTACCCAATTTTTAAACGAACGCTTTGAAAATCAGTGGATCGGAAACAGCGGCCCTTTGAGGTGGCCTGCGCGTTCACCAGATTTATCGCCTCTAGATTTTTTTTTATGGGGATATCTGAAGACCGTGGTATTTGAAACACAGCCATTGAATTTAGAAGATTTGCAAAATAAAATAGTACAAGCCTGCAATAACATTACACCAGAAATGATTACAGCGTCATGTACTCGTGAACTCATTCGACGTTTTGAAGCATGTTTGGCAAGTAATGGGGGCCATTTCGAACAATTTTTGTAAATATTCAATTATTTAAAAAACATATTAAGAGGTTTACCTATTCATTGGATTTGTTATTTTTTAATATAATAAAATGATAAAATGTAAACTAATTATTAATGACTTTAACCACAACATTGGTTTTTAGTCTTTACCGGCTTTATGACTCTGTAAAGTATATCAAAAATCATATCGTTGTATTCGGGACAAATTGAGTATTTATATCAGCGAAAAAAAATATAGGGGTGACATTTGAAAAAAAAAAGTTAGGGGTTGTTCCTATGGGGTGGATTGATGAATATAACTTTATGTAGTGGAATTTAAAAGGCTACTAGACAAATATTATTCATATTTTTTTTTACAATTTTATATCATTAAATAACCGAGATATCCGCTGGGCAAAAAAATCTGGGACACCCGGTATAATTCTAATCAACTGGTATGTATTAAGCTCAGAGAAAGTAATTGATCTCATCTAGTTGCAGTAGACTATTCATTTGTTCAAGTTGATATGTAATTTGTAGAAAACTAAAGAAGGGTATTCAACTGTTCTAATGTAGTCATCTTATTAAGTTTGTAGGACATGATATTACGAGATATGATAATAAAACGACGAGAGTAAACTTACCTGTATATTTAATATAATAATGAAGAATTTGTACAATTTTTTTACTCTCGTTAAAAAATAGTTATATTCTTCACGCAGTAGTTTGTGAAGGTAAAGAGTATTAAAGGGTTACTTTTGAGAGACCAAAAGATTTTATATTAACACAAATTTAAAAATTTTGTACCAAACTACTTCTCTTAAACAACTTCTAAAAATCTGCATCCGTCCAATGTCAAAAACAAAAATAATATTGACCTAAAATGTTCAGGAAAAATTAACCACTATAAGAGAAAGAACACAATGAATAAAACTGGTGGTTTAAAGATGTTTGAAATTAAAAAAAAAGTCGAATCATAAATCAAAAACGAAAAACCATATATGAACATGAAATTTTTAGCAAAAATCAAGCTCTATAAGGGGACGAAGCCTATTGATTTTGAATAAATTCTGAATATAAATGTGGGTAATATAGAATGTCAAGCATTATCTTCAGTCTAGTTTATGAAACAAGCAGTTTTCAACTAGTCCAGTAGCGCTGTACAGGAGGGAACTGTGGTACCTGATACAAGTGACATTTTGTAGAAGAAGAAATGCTGGTCAAGGAATTCTGATTGAAAAGGGGTATGCCACGTCTGCTAAAGTTGTAGTACGAAGAATAACTGTAGTTAATCATGAGTAGTCCCCTGTCAAAATTAGCAAAGAACAAGAAAAAAATTCTGTTTTAAAGAAGATGCAAATATGGAAAACAAAAAATCGTCGACCTACTTAGCAAAAAGTATAAAAAAAACTCTTCAGTTGTTAACTTATATAGGACTCAACGGGACTCTTATATTCTAAAGAAAGACTATTAAACGAGTTTTTAGAAAATAATTATGGTTCCGACAGAAGACTAGAGTAGACGAAGTACTTCGTCAGTTACACGACAGTCCATCAGGAGGACATCTCGGTAATAGGAAAACCCTTCAAAAAGTTCGTGAAAGGTTTTATTGGATAAACAGTTATGATTATATAAAAGAAATGTACCACCTGTTCTATTAGTAATGGAGCTCAACGAAAGAGGAAGGCTCCCATGAAACAATGTAACGCCAGCAGCCCATTTGAAAGGGTTGTCCTAGATACTGGCGGACCATTTCTCATGACCGAGACGTAATAAATACATGATGGTGATTATGAATTATTTCACGAAATGGGTTAAAAAGCCGCAACTGTTGTAGACGTATTAACAAAAGAGTTTATCAGTCGTTTTGTATTGCCCTTGGAAATCCACTTGAACCAAGGCAGAAATATTAAAGATCCAGCTTTTCCGACAAACTAGGCATGAAGAAACCTAGACCTTCAGCATTTCACTCACAGTCGGATGGAAACGTAGATAAATAAGACCATTAGCAACTGCCTATCAAAAGTGGTTTCTAACCTTCAGTGTGATTGGGATCAGTATCTTCGCAGTGACATATAGATCCGCTGTCAGTGAATCAAGGAACTAAACATTAGCAACAGTCCAATTCGAGCGTGAGATGAGATTACCGTGACACCTCGAGTCTGTATGCCGTTCTGGAGATAATATAGTAGGTGAAGTTATGTGATCCAGTTGCGAAAAAATGGACAAGCATCAGTTCGTTTACTCGCATCTATTTTTCAAGGAATGCAGCAAAGGCACCCTCCATAACCTAAAAAGAGTTATTCTCCAAATATCCAGAGATCCTAAGAAGGTCCGCACCATATCAAGAAAAAAATGTTATTTGCCGTATAAGCAAGATCCCGAACGGTACACCGAACATGGTACACCAAAACCGTCTGGCGCCATTTAAAGGCGGCTGCAGATCTGAGCACGTACGCATATGAGGCAAGCCGAGGCCGAACCGAATGCCTCGTTCTATGCATTTTGTATACACGAATGGTGGACGCACGAGGCGCTGTTCGCTACTGATCCAGTAAATTCGCGAGCACGCAACCGTATACCCAGAACATTCGTAAAATAAAAAAAAAAAAATAAGGATGCCCAGGCAGCACACATTAGTATAACTAACGTATTTTATACGTAATACTCGTTTAATTTTGGTATTGGTTGATTCCGTATACGTTTACAGTTTACGATTATTATACATGCCGTATTTTAAAAGATATATTATACGTTTTTTGTATACATCCTATGGTATATAATTGTAAATTTTTCTGCGTTTAAATGTAGTTAACAATATACGACTATTTTTAGTTTGCGATGAACTATTTATATACAGTGGGCCTAAATATACGTTTAGGTTTATTTAAATTAAATTCGTATAAATTTACATAATATTACAATATGTGTTCTTCGTTTATAACTCCCGTTTAAATTTCGTCTTGGTTGATTTTTTAAACGTTTACCATCTACCATTTTTATACTTAACGTTTTTTAACATATAAATTAAACGCTTTTGTTTGTGGATACTAGTTAATATACCTATATTATTCTACGTTTAAATATAAGTCACCTTAAACGCATATTACCAGTTTACGATGAACTAGTAGACAGAAGTAAATAATATGTATATATTTAGGTTTATTTAAATAAAAAGCTTATTTATTTACATTACACCATATTTTTTTAATTATATTACCTGTAATATTTATAACAATTCCCCATTGTACAAATTTCAAACACCCGAACATTTAAATAACCCGCCAATAACCATGGTGGGATGGACTAGTCCATGTCGTTTCAGTGAGTGAGATTTGGGGTGTGCTTTAAGCTAAGTCGGGCTGGTCCAAAGTTCGCGTAGTGCAGAGAATCGAGAGGGGAGTAAAGTACCGGCAGACGATCGGGAATCAGCTGACTGATGGTGGCTGGTTGCTGTGAAGTGCTCCCATCAATCAGACAAGTCACGCTATTATAAGTTATATTTCTGTTAACTAGTTGCTAACCACGATAATTGTTTTTTATGTATTAAAAAGTTCTTGTAAAATTGTTGGTGTTGTTGTTGTGCCCAGTTGCATTGCATGTTGCTTTGGCGTCCTGGCTTTTACGATATTGATTAAAAGCATATAGGTAAGTTTCTATTAATGTTTTAATTTAGCTACTCTTTTAATAATTGTTGCATTTTATTACACTGTGTAAAATGATTATAGAAATTCCAGAACATAACCTTACTTTTGTTTCTCTTATTTTTATACGTATTTCTATACGTATTTTTTAGGCTACCTAGTTATTCCAAGCATACTTATTTCCCTTTTTTTTATCAGTTGTTTTTTATTTAATAAAATATCTAAAATAACCCTGTCTCGGCGTCATCTACTAAGAAAAATAGCACAAAATGTTCAAGATGCTTTAAAGTCAAATCAATTTTTTTTATTCCCAATGAAGATAACATTAATAAGGCGTCGGACATTAATATATCATCTGATTCTATTATTTATAATAATTTCCTAGAAAATAATACAAATTTAACTTTGGAGCTTTTAGAAAATATTTCAGTTATATTTTGGTTATAGGAATGGGGGTGAACCAAGAGACTTAACCGACCTAACGATTAGAAGTGCTATGCAAGATTGGCTTAAGTTAGCTAAGGCCTGTCTAGGACACAACACATCCAAAATGTTAAGCTAAGATTTTAATTTTCATATATATTTTTTGTCAGTTAAAGAAAAGTTTCGTTTAGTTTGTTATTCAGTATTTTAGTGTTTATTTTTTAGTATTTTATTGTTTATTTTTTTTTAATAAAATATTGTTCTGTACATATAACAAGTGATCAAAAAAATTTGCTAAATATTTAGGCCAATTACAACCAAAATAGAAACACGAGTAATACCTATTTCTAATGTATACACACCTGCTATGGATGAAATCCAAACTGTCATTTAATATTAACATTTTTCCTTGGCCTCTTTTAGAAATTTTGTTTTGATCACTTTATTTAATTTGTGTTTGAAATACATTTAAAACAATATCAGGTAGACGCATTTTACACATTTATAAAATAAGATAAATCTAATATAGACGTATAGTAAAACAGGATAATAAAAGGTAGATAAAGTAGTAAAGTTAGACGTATAAAACATAAAAAAATATACGTTTATAGGGCGGACATTTTCACGTATATATTGGGTAGCATATCAACGGTATCCATACGTATATTGTACTACATAAAAAAACGTCTTTTATACCAAAGTGGATTCGTATAAATATACTACAACTATAAATCTAATAGACGTATAGTACAAACGTTTAATTATAGGTGGATAAATTCTTAGTAATCGACGTTTATAAGGCGGACATTTTCACGAATATATTTGGTAGTACATCAACCGTATTCATACGTATGGTAGTACCTAAAAAAAAACGTAATTTATACCAAAGTGTGCTGCCTGGGTGAGGATGACGTCGCGAAGTTGAGTGCATGTTTTATTATTTTATCCGACACATTAAAGAAAAAAGGAGAAAAAGGAATCGATGGCCGATTTCCTACCAAAGATATTCTTTTTTATGGTGGTGTAATAGAACTAACGTTTTGCGCTCTCAAGATACCACGCTAAATATTTGAATCCAGGTGCAGCAAAACGTTTTCCTGTTTCCACTCCATGCAAAATAAATCCTAAAAACTCGCTATAATCTGTATGGTGCTGCATGGAAAAAATTTCCCGTCCAGACTAAGCACGTACCGCACATTGCCTCTCTTTGATGTACCGCTAACAAACGGATTGGGACGAGGCCGTACGGCGCACACAACGAGGCAATTTTCCGCGTCGCGGAAGCCCGTCCACATCTTCATGCTCATGTGTCCTCGGCTTGACTCATACGCGTACGTGCTCAGATCTGTACCCGCCTTTAGGGTGACCATGACGAGGAAGAAGAAGTAAACCAGCTCGAACACCTTGTCTTTAAAGAATTTATGGATGCATATGAAGGTACCGGAGAAGCAAGGTATGGTATTACAACCGAGCAACAATATCATCTGCTGACGGTCCCAAACGACTACTCCCTGGTACATAGTACTTCCGCAAACATCAACGATGCTTAAGATCTGGTCCGAAAGAAGTTTGGTCGATTGCCAAAACTTCAAGGTCAGTTAAAACAGTCTCTGCAAAGGCCTGACATCGATCCACTTATCATGCTGTATGGAAAGCATCACTCAGTTAAAGGTAGCACGTACACCAGTCGAATGTACAAAAACTAGCCTTAGATAGAGTGCAACCAGCTGAATTGGAGGATCAATATAAACATGGTGAAAGTTAATCTTACATGATATGGAGATTCAAATACTGCGATTCGCACAGTGTCCAGTATTACAACGAATACTGTCCCATCCAAAAAAATTTTAAAAGAGGATCCAGTTGCAGGTACAACTATTCAGTTTTAGAAGGAACTATCTCTGAATAAGGAAACAATGTCGTGCAAGAAATTTTCAACTAGTTTGGCCCTGATCTTTGTTTACGATGTTTAGCAGCTCGCTGTGTTCCGCTTTCACTACCCGCCTCAAGACTCGAGAACTTACTGGAAGGTTCTTTGCGCACAGGCTGATTTATAGAGAAAGAATTTCGAGAACGTCCAGAATAGCATTGGGATTATTTGAGATCAGACTGGATTTTTCTGGACCGTTATATTTTTCTATAGAAATGGATTATTTTGTCGATTGAGTTTAGTTTTAGAGATAATTTTTGTCGAGTAGAGAAAAATTAATAGAATAAATAAAAATCAGTGTAGTTTGGAGTACAAATAAATTATTTATTAAATAAGTAAATAGTCAATATAAATTAGAATAAACTATTTAAAATAAATAAACGTAACAATACAAGTGGATAAAACAAATTTTTTGCACACTAGTTTGTATGCACAAATGAAAAAATATATTAGTTAATGTTATGATGGTGTTATTTTTTTTTCTTTCAGAAATTCTTCATATGATGTGATATAGATTTTCTTGATTTATTAGGCTGTTATTTATTTATTTATTACATTAGAAATTGCAGCAGTTTTAGGTTGCGTACACGAATCTCATCTTAAGATACTTGAAGTCGAAATATATGTTTATTTTCATGATAAAATGGAGACAGCCAAACTATACGAACATCTTAAAAAGCTGCTCTAAGATAATGTAAATACAGCTCTTGTATGTACAAGACAATTATATACCAAATCATTTATTCACTGGACCCCATTTCTCCCTCTGACAAATAATTATTGATAGTTAGCTCGATGTATTGTTTTCCGGGAGGGGAGCATCTCAGAAACTACCATCGATAAGTGACTCAATAAATTACAAAAGACTCGATATGTAATTTAGTAGGAAGTAAATGACAGGATATTAGAGTTGTAGTAAAAGAACGTAATAAATAGATTAGTAAAATATATTTAATGTACGAAAATTGTATTGAAAATTAAGGTGAATGTATTACATTTATTAAAATAATTGTAAAAGTTAAAATAAAAATGGAATTGAAAATTAAAACAATTTTCAGTAATCATAGTTTCCTACTACGTCAATATTTCAAATAATTCTCAGTCCATTAAAATTATATTTCCAAAGACAGTCCATGAAAACTGGACGTTGCACACTGTTTTGTTTTTATATTGATACATTATAATAAAATGAAAACTAAGTTTATATCTATGTGCTTGCCTTAAATTTTGACGTTATTAATAGTATATTACGTAACAAGAGTTGAAAATAGTTTTAGTTTATTTATTAATTTTGTTTAAAAATCAGTTTATCATTTGGCAACTTTGGCGTTTGTGTTCATTATTTACATTTTAATTTGTATCAATTACAATTCGAGTTTTTTCTTACTTTTTAGCTTTAAATTTGTTTATTTCTTATAGTATGTGATAGTGCTTATATTAAAAATCTGCGAAAAAGTTTCCAGCAAATCGCAATCTATATGGTGTTAGTGTCATAATTCACTTCATAATATAAGAATAAGTCTAGTAAGATTTTTAAATAAGTTCATCCAATAGGTGTTTATTTCCAAAAAATTATGTCATACACATGATACATATTATATTTATGACGAAAGCACGAGAACTAAACTTAAATTAACACTAAATGAAACTCAAAAACACTATTACAATGAGAATATTACCTAAAAACAGTTTAAAAAATCACAAATACAAAATCCGCCCAAAACAAACACATGTAAATAAACAAACATCCTACTTATAGGTGACAAATGACAGGCGCGCGAAAATTAATTTGAATCGCGAATAGGTTCTTATCTGTTTTTACTTTTGTGTTTGGTTTTTATTGAATTATTGAACCGCCTTTTGATTGGATTTTGTTATAAACATGGAAAAGTATCTTAATTGTATGTGTAGACGTAGTTCTTATCATAGAATGTATAAACAACACATTTTCAATTGCGACCAGAGTTTTCGGCTTACATGTTAGAACATGCGTTGTTAGAGGTTAGTAAATACGTCTTTGATATTGAAGTCAAATATTTTTTGGTTCAACTTCTTTTTAACTAAAGTCAGTCATGTATAGTTTTGATCACAGCAATGAGTATACAAAAACCAAAACAAACAACATTATTGCTCATATGTATGACTGGAAGATATACCAATGGTATCTGAGCTCACGTAATACCAATAGTGTGGCATCTTGGATGACGATATGAAGGTGTCATTTATTATTTTTATTTAGATCAAGCTATTTTATAATTTTAATATTATATTGTAATTAAAACGGTTGTATTGTTTAGGATTTTTTACTGTTAATACTTTGGTAGATAGAAACTTTGTCCAAAATAATTTTAAAATTATAGCCTCCTGTACAAAAGTAATTTTTAAAAAAATCTGAAGGCTTGAAGAACGAGAGGAGCTGGTTGAAGAAGTAAGTCTTCAGGCGACCACTATCAAGCCAAAAGATGACAAAAACGGAATCACCCTTGAAAGCCTAAGAAAGACTCAAAAGAAAGACAATGACTTAAAGATTGTCCGAGAATTGCTCACAAATTGAGTCAGACCTACATGGCAAGAGAGATCCAAATATAATAGAACCATGTAACAAGATATCTAGTTAATATATTTACTTGTTTAATGTGTTTGAGCTCAATTGATAGGGCGTAGGTTAGGTTATTAAATAACTCGAATAACTTTGAAAAAGAAGTTGGGCACCATTATATTTAAAGCTTACTATACTTGACTCTAGATTAGTGATAAAAATATAGAAAATCACTAACCACTAACAAATAATATTTAAACCATGCTTTAGATAAGGTAGCTATTAAATTCTAATTCACATAGTTTTATTAAATTCAAATTTAAGATTATTTATTAAATAAGCACTTATCTTTTGGTAAATGAAGGTAATATAAGGAATGTAAAACTGGGTTATCGCATGGTATATCCTCAGGCAACTTTCACAAAGGGATTCGGGATCCTTATTCGTAATTCTACAACGTGAATGATCTCGTGATATTTGGTGTTCTAACTTAAACTCGAAACTGTCTAGATCTTCTAGAGATGAATCAAACAAAGGTCTTCAGATTGTACCAAAACCAAAACGTCTAGGTATAAGTCCATACAATGTCTAGAGATATATCAAACAAGTCTTGAGATGAATTCAAAACGTCTTAAGAGGAATTCAAAACCGTCTAAATATAGCATTGCTTAGAAAATCAGACCGATTTCACGATAGATAAAAATCATTTAGTACATCGGATTACCAAGATGAATTAAAATAATTGTGATATATTTGATATCTTTAAATGAAATGAAATACGAACTTTTGGCATAAACGACAAATGATATTTGAGTAAGAGGTGATTGTGTCGAAATAACAAATAACGGTTACAACCGTTACAACCATTAAAGGGTACTGAACTCAGTGAAATTCCCTGTATCTTCACGATGGCCTATTGCACCGGAAGTGGGAGAGCCCCGATGGAGTACTTGTAACCGGCCAAGTAATACTGTTGAAATCACAGGTCAAAAGTGTGTTGGAGGAGCTTTGTAGCAGCCATTCAGGAGGACAATTTGGTACTAAAAGGACACTTGCACAGGTTCGGGAAATATTTTATTGGGTCAATTGCCGATGGGATGTAGAAGATTGGTGTCACGAATGCGACCTTTGTAATGTCAAAAAACAGCCCAAAACAGGTAAAATGGCACAGTACCTACCTTTCCGGAGAGCCTTTCGAACGAATCGCCATATATATCCTCGGACCACTTCCCTTAACAGAAAAGGGAAACAAATACTTAGTGGTTGTTATGGACTATTTTTGAAAGTGGCACGAAATAGTGCCTATTTCTAATCAGAAAGCGACGACAGTACCGGAAGCCTTTATGACGAACATCATTGCGAGACGCCCCCTGGAATTACATTCTGACCAAGGACGAAATTTTGAATCCGAATTATGGGAAGAATTAATGGAAGTGTTAGATATCAGGAAAGCCCGCACTACGCCTCTCCACCCACAGTCCGACGGAATGGTAGAAAGACATAACAGAACGATATGCCAGTATTTTTCAACGTTCGTATCTGAAAATCAAAAGGACTGGGACACTTTAATTCCTCTATTTCTGATAGCCTACCGAAGTTCTGAACATTAAACGACCAGTTATACTCCATCCATGATGATTACTGAAAGGAAGATGAAGCTTATCCACGATCTTCTTTTTGGAAGGCAGAGCCTCCTGATGAAGAAGAGGGCCGTACACCTCCCACGTACATACATAACCTAAAAGAAAGATTAGAGAAGGTACACGAATTTGCTCGCCAACGTTTGAAAGTTAGTAGCAATAAAGCAAAAGCCAGAATCGACATGCATACCACAGGGACACTTTTTAAGACAGGTGATCCAGTATGGCTGTACAACCCCAAGCGCCGAAAAGGACTTTATCAGAAACTGCAACGGAACTGGGAAGGCCCATACACCATCCTCAAGAAAATTAACGACCTGATCTACCGCATTCAGTTATCAGTGGGAAGGAAACCCAAGATAGTTCACGTTGAAAAGTTAGCGCCATATCGTGGTCCAGTTCCTCCCCGTTGCCTCCAACCAAGTCCCAGTAATCAAGTTATTCGGGGCAAATAACTAGAGAGGAGGGAGCAATGTTACGCAGCACCCTGCAGTAGCCTGGGGCTATTATACTAAACGTACAGATAGAAAAAAAAGTGGAATGTTACTCATCGCCTTACAGTGTGCTGCGGCCGTAGTAAGTAAAAGTACAAGTAAAAGAAGACAGAATAGTCCAGAAATGTCTGGAAATGTCATTACCCGTCAAGAATATTCTAGACGACAGTTCGAGAAGGTTCGATCGATAAGGATGATCCTAATGTTATCAGTTGTACATTTGTTGTTAAAGTTGAGTTGAAATAAATTGTGATACTAAAAACCTGTGTAACAATATATATAGAACCATCTGTACAGGGCGAATCATAAGAAATTGATAATATACCTATAAAAATTCTGTAGCAGAAAATATATATTTTTAATTCAATAAATGGGTAAAATATTTAATGAGATAGATACAGGGCAATAAAAGTTAATACAAACGATGAAAAAATCAAATAAGCTATAATTTTTGGTGTATTGCATAAGCTATATATAATGTTATCCATTCCTTCTGAATCTCCTTGTATAAGCCTATTAGGTTCGGCATCAATTGTTTTGTTAACCGATGCTGCCTTTTTGCCATTGTCGCCTTATTTCTTCAAAATTATTTCTTAATTGTTGGAGTCGTGTTCTCCTTGGTATATTTTATAATATTTCAACTTATTCCAAATAAATTAATCCTATTGTTAAATAATTGTTTTAATTAACTGACTTTCTCAATTCGTCTAAATATTTTTTTATGTATGTTCAGCTATAATTCCTTAACACGCTTCCGATTTCTGATTCTCTTTTTTTTTGTTAAAAAGAGGATACCTCAGGGGTAGTCAAATATACATTTGGTCAAGATCTGATGATGAGGTCTATAAAAAAATCCTGAAACTTTGTATTTTTAGAGTTGGTTTTTTAAAATAACTTTTATAACTTGTTCAAGAATCACTTATTTTTCCTTTTTTATTATTATTATATAATGGCTAATTTAGTTTTCGTTTTTATTTCTCATTAGTTGAATTTAGTATGTGGATATATTAATTCGTATTCCACTAAGCATTGTGTCTGTGGAAAAAAAATTCGCACAACCTACAGTTACTTTCATTTTATTTGAGAAGACCAAATTCTCTATGCAAAAGTCACTTGCATAAATTAGAAAATTTTAAAACATTTTATAAGACGCATTTGAATATTTTTACTATACATATATATTTTCTACAATTGTTTCGATTTTTTTTTTAAATTGTCCGTGTACTATTTACTGTATTATTTATTGTAAAGAAGAAAAAAATAAAATTTGTACAAATATCTACCACATTTTCTTTTTCGTGTATGCATATTATTAAAAAGTAAGTGTACAGATAAAGAACTTTATCCATATTCAAGATCAGAACAAACATTCCACTGAGAATCCGGACCTGAAGAGACCTTTTCCTCATACAACAATACTAAACACCACAACGGGACTGGGGAACGCCAACGGTGCCCAGCGGGAGAGCCCTTACGCCGGCAGGAGGGCCCGTTAACACCGAGCACCGTCGGCATCGCCGGCCGTCACGACGCCCGCCACGACGGGATGAATTATGGCCGCGCTCGACATCCGACACTCCATTTACAGATCATTCTGGTGAGCCACTGCCCGCCTGGCCACTTCATCTTCCACCAACATTGTAAGCACGTCGTTAATGCCTCGTCAATTGCCCTCCTGCTAAACGTCTTGATAACACACCATTTGTAAACTTTATTGGTTTATTTATCGGTTCTAGTTTCTTAGTAGTTTCCCCTTGCTTCCTTTTGGCAAACGATTTAGCATTTGTCAATTGGGAAATATACACACCTTCCTAAATCGTGACTTTAACTAAATTTGCTGGACTTTAGCTGGAAGTATTGGGAGATATATAAATAACGCAAAACTGACCTATAAAATGTATTTCTAGGACTTCCCGATTGGAGTTATTCGGCGTATGTACATTGGCTAACAAATTTATAAAACAGCTTTCTGTTAATAAGATATCAACTACTGTTTAGATTTTGTTCAAATTTGGATGTCATCTAGATAAAACAATATTCGTTTTGTTTGAGCCAGATAATTTACCCCAAACCTTTCGAATATTTTGCAGCAAATTTTGATTATTCTTAGAATTGCCTAAAGAAAGGTTTTTCTTTTTTTTTATTTTACAAAAAAATATTGGCATACCCTGGAAAACGTTTTCATGAATCAATGAACGTATTTGTTACGATTTTTGTTTTGAATATTTTAAACAAATTTTGTGCAATTTAAGACAATCATTCTTGCAGGAAGAAATTTGCGTTGTTTGAATATAGATGCAATTCATGTTTCTACAGATCGACAGGAATAACAAAAGCCAAGAGATACTCCATTGTTGGACATGACGCATATAATGAACATATAAATGCATATGACTTTGGCGGCATCGGCTATCTGCATCACTGTACACATTATTTATATCCAGTATTAAAATTAAAAAAATTATAGAAATTTGTTTGAGTGAAACAAGCCTTGTGAACTTTTTTTTATTAAAATCTTGAAAATAATATTTATTTAGCAAACCGATAGATTTACAGTACAACAGATATAACTGATGGCGTCAATGTCATATGCCCAGTAAACAGAAGAATGGAGCTTACAAGGGGGTTTACAACATATGCGCGTTATATCAACAAATCAATGCGCAAAATACAGTCCTTTTTACAATGACAAAATGATATTTAAATTTAAAGTACACTGAATAATTTAATCATTTAAAAACATCTCACTTAGTAACAAAAATAACACACAGACAGTATTGTTCCCAAAATTATATATTTATATAAATATTACAATTATTTGAAAAACATAAATCGATTATTATTTGTACAATGTAAATCTGACTTCGGGGTTGACGTCTGATCGGCCCGATAGAATAACAAAACAATATGGTTATGGTTGCCGAATAAAACATGGTACTTTAATTTTGAATTAGCCATAAGTTAATTTAGGAATAATTAAAAATAAAGGTATTGTGATGGTTTAATATGTGTTTGCCAGGGTCTATTCATAAAAAATTTATAATATACAATTGTTATAGCGTTGTCTGCATAAGGTAAATAGTAAAATTTACTGACCAATCAGGTATATATGCCGTAAGTTTTGAGAAGAAAGATTTTTTTAGATTCCCAACCCATATTGAACAAAGAACCAAATAATGCTACACAAACTACATCATTCCACTTGCAATAAATAATTTATAGGTTACAAGACTTCTGTATAATTGACTTTGCCTTTGGTACTCTTAAACCTATACTAAAAATATGATACGATTTGAAAAATAGTTTTTTTTTAAATATTTTTTATTCAAATAGAGATATAGTTATAATGTCTTTATTTGATGAATGCTAACATCAGACTGAATGTAAAAATAACTATTGTTTAACACATGTTTGTTATAACAAGAAACTTGAGCTGCCGGCTGGTGAGATTCTAGGAATTTCCAGATACCTTTCTATGATATAATTCACTATAGAGTAATACTAAGTAATATTATTATGATACCACCAAATAAATTACCCGTGAAAAGAAAGTTAAATTTTAATATTATATAGATCAAAATTTCATCCAATGAAATAGAATTATTACCTAAAAAACCACAATTACATAATGGATTTTTAAATCAAACTAATAAATAAAAAAACTTTATTTTATAAATACAAAAGAGAAAACCAACATTTGCCAATCAAAGAAGGATCTCAAAGCTTGATCCCGTAGCCATAGGTTTTTTTAAAATCCTACATTTATTTAAAGAAGACGAAGGGACTACCATTATTAATTATAAAATATTATAATGATAGTATAAAACTGTGACAATGTCTAAAAGAAAAATATCAAATCACAATGATATAAAGTTAAGTTACTGCGTTGAATTTTTTCTGTTTCAGAATATATAGCTGGTTCCTCTTCATGTGTTTTGTTGCCCAAGTTTACAGAAAATTAAGTTTTATTTGTTTTATTTAAATTTTGTTTATTTAAAAAATATAATAGATAATGGGTGTTTTTTTTAGAGGTATAGAACTTTGCATTGAAATAAAACACATAAAAATCCTGTTAACGGCCATGGTATTGGCTTTATTGGAAAGTTGATGATATGCCATTAGTGCTTAAATAAGATCTCGGGCATATGGGCGCCGCGGCTGGCTCGAATAAAGCACAATCTTGAAGTCCAATTGTTGACCACTCTTTCGAGCAAGTGGGGCCGTATATCTGCAATAACGCGGCGTATATTGGCTTACAACGTCGGTGGTTTATCAACGTAGACTAGCGACTTGACGTATCCCCACAGAAAATAATTCATAGGTGTAAGATCACACGACCTTGGAGGCCAATTCACAGGTCCATTACGTGAAATTATGCGATCATCGAAGGTTTCCCGCAATAAATTTATTGTGTCACGCGCTGTGTGGCATGTGGCTTGTTGAAACCAAAGCTCTTCCACATTAATGCCAAAAAGTCCGTAATCATCGATCTATAGCGCTCTCCATTGACTGCTGGCCGGCATCATCTTTGAAAAAATATGGGCCAATGATCCCACCAGCCCATAAAGCACACCAAACCGTCAGTTTTGCTGGATGTAACGGCGTCTCAATATGGATTTGCTTCATTCCAGATCCGGCAATTTTGCTTATTTACGTACCCATTCAGCCAAAAATGCGCCTCATCGCTAAACAAAATTTTTTGGTGAAAAAGAGGATCAATAACAATCTGGTTTTCTGCCCATTCGCCGAACATACGACGCACATGATGGTCTCGCGGCTTCAATTCTTGCGCGAGCTGGATCTTATAAGCTCGCAAACTAAGATCTTTCCGCAAATTCTTCCATAGGGTGGATGGCCACAGCTCTAATTGCTGGGCACGATGGCGAATCGATTTATTCGGGTTCTCCTCAACACTACGCACAACATCAGCAACAACTTCTTCGGTGCGCTCTGTACGACGATTTATGGTTATTCAAATAACTTGCTCCGATGGACGATTATGTCGACCGTAAAATGGACGTAGCGCACGATAAGTTTTGCGAACTGAACTAAAATTTTTGAAATAAATTTGCACAATTTGCAAACGTTGTTCTGGCGTTAGTCTATTCATGGTGAAATGGCAAAACATACTGAGCACAAAACAGCTGTCACCTATCAAATTGACTGTTACTACACACAGTGTCGCCAACTCGAAAAACAAACCTCTAAAAAAAACACCCTTTATATTTAATTTCCTAAAATTGTGTAAACATATTTTACATTTTGATTGTCATTTTGTTACATGTTGCACTTCGTTTGTGTTGCAAAAAATTACAATAAAAATGCAAAATTTTAGTTATAATTAAAGTAAAGGTACAATTAAAATAACGCTAATTTTTAAACTAAATAAAAGATTGCAGGTATCTATATTACAGACTGAGTAATAATTGGACAGATTCCTCCCATATGACGCTGAAAGCAAACTTGTTACCACATTTCTAAGAAGAAACAGCAACTGTTAACTATCCTTTCTCCATCAGATTTTAGTTACTTTTGATTTTTGGGCTGATAACATAAATCTTAAAACATTAAACATTACAAACGAAGCTGTGAAGTTTGAGACGCTGTCAAACATAAAATCTGTAAACAAATTGTAACCTGTGTGCACAAGCACGTAATATTATAAATTCTGTTATAAAGGAAGAAGGGGAATATTGGTTATAGATCTGAAAATTCCACTACAAAATTCAAAAATGTACCTACATATCCCCAAAGAGAAAACAAACCAACGGAAATATAAAAAAGCTGAGAAATAAAGAAAACATTTGTGTCCCAACCAGGCGTCGAACCTGATCTTCCGGTTCAGCAAAATTTTTGGTCCCATGCGTCCCTGTATTTTAACAATTATGTAGAAAACATCCTGTATATTGTAGAATCTTAAAATCATCTTTTCAAACAAGAATGTTAATTAAGAAAACAACTTTCATGTTATGGGAACGATATTCTTCAATTCAATTCGAATAATCTACTCAGATTATGTCAGTAATAAATCCAGTTTCTGATTATGTAATTTCAACATAATTGTTAATTGAAAAATATAAATCTTAGCAGCTATTTCTTAATAAAGTCAAAGTTTAATAAAGGTAAACGCAATAGGGAAATAAATTATTATTGATGGTTACGGATTCGGTATATTTAAACAAATTGAATGCAATAAATTTAAAAGCAATAAATATTGATCGAAAAAAATAATATAAATAAAATGATTTTGGGAATGACTTGTTTTATTTTAACAATCAGTTGTGTAGTTTGAAAGTAAATGAACTCGATTCAATGACCTCAAGAAATATGTATACAATAGAACCCAGATTATCCGAGATAATGTTGGGAGAACCTGCCTTGGATCCTTCAAAGAAATTATTTAGCAAGTTTGATTTCCACTTTTTTATTTCTTGCTCCTCTAGTAGTTCTTTATAATAAAGAAACTACTCCTACCACTAAGAATACCATCGTACCATCTATTGACCCCTCGATTTATCAACATTACATATTGAAGCTAAAACTCCTGCCTTCTGCGACTATTAGACCGATTCGGCAACCTTTATCCTATGTTTAAAAGTTTATTATTTAATTATTATTGATAATTGAATTTATCACATATTCATGTATATCGGACTGCGGTACTACTTGTATTATTCCTTTTATAACAACTTCATTTATTTGCCTGATGATGGCTTGTTAGCCGAAACTAGTTGCATCCTTTAAATCTTATAAACTATTTTATGTAGTATCAATTTAAAGCTTTTTTTATTGGGATTAGCCATATGTAAGTGGTTGGGATTGAGTACGAAGGTTACAGAAAGGTTCTTTATTTGCTACATAATCAATTTATTGTTGACCGGTTTCGAAGTGAGTTCTTCGTCATAAGGGAAAACTTAAATGAAAAGTTATGGAGTCACTTTATTGTATAATCTATAGGCGACTTTGTTACAACTATCCTATCAATCCAAAAGGAAGAGGAATAGAAGAGCTGCGTCGTATGGTACGCCTACTTTCCTGAAGAGAAGATGATTTACCCCTCGGCAATACTAGGCAGATTCATTGCCCATTGAGAGAAGCAGAAACTCAAGCTCATAATAGGATGCGATGCGATGAGAATGCATACTACACATCATCAGCCCAAGAGGTGAGTAACAATTACAATTCATTCCAAATGAAGGGTTAAAAATTGCCAATAATGGCAAAAAACAACTTTTGTCACTTCTAATCGAAAAGAAGTTCTAGATGTGACCATATGGTTGAGAGACACAAATAAATAAGTCAATAATTGTCATGTGTCTGATGGCCGACACCGATTCAATATAAAATGTCCAACTCGTACATTGTTCAGCAGATAGACGATTTGAGCAAGATACATAAAATTTCTCTAGGATTCTCTAAAGGAGGAAACCAATGTACAAGAAACTAAAACACTAGAAAACAAGGCATTTCTTGATGCCTAACATGAAAACTGTCCCAAAAAAGAGAGTTGCCAAAGGAAAAAGACAGTATGGTGGAATAAAAAACTAGATAGCCTGAGAGGCGAGGTGCGAAGACTATTCAAGAGAGCCAAATCAATACAAGACTGGACTACTTACAAAAAAAAAGCTCACAGAGATACGCAAGGTTAAAAGAAACTCAAGAAGAAAGTTCCGCGAAGAATGTTTCAGAGACCACTGCAACCGCTAAAATCCATAGAGTTATAGCCAACGACAGTACATCTGGTAAAGCTGGGTCACTCTAAGAAGAGGTTGATACCTATACTAGGACACTAGAGAAAAATCTAGAGATACTAAGTCAGGTGCACTTTCCGGCCATAACAATTCTAACACGTCTAGATTTAAGAGACCAGAAGTGCTACAGTCAAAAGGGAATCAGACCAACTCCATTAGACTTGAAGCTGGCCTCCTAGAACACAAGACCACGCAGGATTATTTGGGCCATTAACTAATTCAAGCCATACAAATCCCCAGAGCCGGAGAGAAGGGCGAGGATGTGTAAATACCACAACTGTCTGAAGATATATCCAACAATATGACAAAAGGCGAAAGTAGTATAGCTTGCCAAAGTAGAAAGGATCATATATCAAACGCCAAAGTCATATTGCCTTCTATCGTACTTCTAACTGAAAATGCTAGAAATATTGATAAATCCGCTCCATCCCAACCATATGCATAATATGTAGAAAAGTCAACTGGCCTAGCACTGAACGATCTAAACAGAATGCTTTCATTCAGAAAACAAATAAATCGCAATAGCCACTTTCGTAGATATCAAGGAAGCTTTCAATAATGCCTCAATCAGGTCAATTCTGATGGATTATTCTTACAACGTGGCGACGCTGAAAAGTCAGCTAAATCCCTTGACACATCCAATTTGATTCAGCTGTCAAATTTGCCAGCAATATTCAAAGGATAATCCAAGAGAGCCATTAACTCCCCATGCAGTACCAGATATCCCTTGGGAAAAAGTCGGCAATTTAAAACCTAAGATAAACTAGATTTTCTAGTAATTGTAGATTATTATAGCAAATTTATATACACCCAAAGTGTAATATCAACATTAAAATTATTTTTTCCATCCAGGGGCTTCCACTCGAAATTTTTTCAGACAATGGTCCCCCGTTCAATTCCGGCGAATTTGTTTCATTCACATCAAAATACAACATGAAACATACTACGTTTAGCCCTTTATATGCCAGATCCAATGGCATGGTAGAAAGAGCCATTGAGACAGTTAAGGGACTGTTAATTAAAGCCGCAAAAGAAGGAGAAGATATTTTCCTATCAATCTTGAATTATATCATCACACCCAAGCACCATGTAACTTGCTAATGGGTAGAAGATTACGAACATTACTATCTGTTCATAGAAAACCTTTACAATCCAAGTTTCCTACAAAAGGAATTAAAGAAAAAGTAAAAATAGCGAAAGAAAAACAAGCGACTTATTACAAAAATCCACCCGAAAGCTCAGTGAACTCTTTCCTAATCAAAAAGTTGTCCTCAAGAAAGATACTAGAAATTGGACCCATGCTACCGTTATAGAAAAATCAGAGAAAAATGATTATCTTTTAAAAACTGAAGAGGGTAGTGAAAACCGTCAAAACAAGAACTTTATTAGACAAACTTCCATAAATGTAATCCGAATTTCAACATCCAATTCTCCAGATAAAATTAACCAGTACAATATGCCGTTACAAAAGGAAGATGACACTGACAATAAAACGGAAAATACTAAATTTGTTAAAACCAGAAGTACTCGTGTTATTCAACCACCAGTAAAATTTGACATCTAGTTTCTGTTTTAAGAAAGGGCGTGATGTATTATTTTTACAACGTGGCAACGCTGAAAAGTCAGTCTTGCTAGAGCCCTTGACTTATTCACCACACGTTCATATTATTTAATCTAATAATTAATATTAATAAAGCTCTCAGTGAACCAGCTGTATTTGTAGTGCCTTGTTATGTCAATAACGAAGGCTCTAGAACAGACACACGTCCCAGTCACAATATACCAATGGATTACTGCCAGCCTAAAAAATAAGATTACTTTATCCACTCTAGGAAAGGCAACCATACAGGCAATAGTTACACGGGGCTGCCCACAAGAAGGAATACAATCTCCAGTTCTAGTGTACGAGCTTTTCCAAACATTGTCCAAAGAAGGTTACCAGTGCCTAGGATACGCAGACAACCTAGCAATTATGGTCAAGAAACGATTTGCAGGAACAGTCTCGGAGTTATCTCAAACACCTCTAAACATAGTGAACAATTGGTTCAAAATGGAGCAATTGTCCATTGATGCACAAAAAAACAGTTGAACAATTCACAAAAAACGGGTATTTAAAGGACCAAAACCACTAGTACTAAAGAACATGGTTATTCCATTTGTCACACAAGCCAAATACCTCGGAGTTATATTCGACTAATAACTGACGTGGAATCAACATCTCAAAAAACTCCTATACAGAGCTATAATAGCTCTCGTAAGTTCTAGAAGAATATGTGGGAAAAAGTTGGGTGTAAGGCCCAAAATGACCGTATTGTAATATAGTTTTATATGTGGAGTGTTTCTTCTGAAAGGATGTTGATTTCATTTGGTTGCTTATCTTAAAAAGTGTGCACCAAGAGCACTAAATGAGTTTTCAGAAAGTGACCACTAGAATGACGTTGGTGTACTTGAAGGGAAATATCCAATTATATATAGCTATATGGATTATAAATATGTCTCTATGATTATAAGCTCAGTCGCTTTGCACGATGTAGTTTTTAAGTTTTAGGCTACACCCTTCGAGCATATATCCTCTTATTTAGATATGGATGAACTATCCATCATTGGTCTGATTGTGTGATCTGTTACAACTTTCAGCGTCCTTCTGGTACAACAACGCCATCTTAAATTCACATATTTTGAGGGACACTTTTCTTAAGAGAGATAGATCACTTACCTCTACACTCCATAGTTATACGCAAGATTGATAAGACCCATGGTAATTGAAACCATGCGTACTACTGCAGAAATGAAGGTACTATGAAACCTTACGCCACTGCACATCTTCATACAAGGAGAGACCAGGTCCCTTATTCACAGGGTAATGCAGGGACAAAACACAATAAGCCTACTACAAAGCGCTGGCCATACGAGGCTATATGATCAAGTAAAAAATGGAAAGATTCTAGGAATACTTACTGATACAGCTATGACTACAAACAAATTTGAAAGAAATTTTCGAATTGAAATTCAGGCTGAACTTGTCTGGTATACCAAGGAAGGAGTCGGTGCTGGAATCTTTGGACCCATGTCGATTTTGCTGAGCAACAGTGTTCCAGGCTGAACTAATAGCTATACAACAATATAAAAGAAAAATATTAAATCAGCAAGTATCAGGAGAAAATATCTACTCTGATAACAAACAGCTTTGATGGCATTTCTATAACTACAAATCGAATCCTGGTTAATTAAAGACTGCGTAAAAGACATGGCAGAGCTAAGTAATCAAAACAAGGTGACCCTTGCCTGGGTGCCATAAAGCATATCAGGGCAACGAAAAGACCGATGAATTAGTCCGAGAAGGTTCAGATATGACCACGACAGGCCCCAAACCCTTCTGTGAATTTGTTGAACCACTGTGCAAAGCATCGATCAAACAATGGATGCATAAAGATTGAAATAGGCTAATCAGTTCATCAGGGAACCATCGGCCCAGTTCACGAAAGACTCACTGGATCAACACGTCAAACAGTTGGGGTAACAGTGGGTCATATTACCGGACACTGCTGCCTAAGAAGACACTTGAATGTTATCAATCCATTAGAAGAAGCAACGTTTTGAAGGTTCTGTAAAGAAGAATAGGAAACATCAATCCACGTTCTGTGCCAGTGTGAAGGCACGTCTATATTGAGGTTTCTATCATTAGGCGAAGAATAGCCAGACGCATGAAACTACATGCGGGAGCGACTGTCGAAGCTACCAAGTATCATGAAAAATACCAAGCTAGACGTCATACTCTAAAAAACGGAGTCCCACAATAGGTCTGAAAAGGTCGCAGCGAACAAGGAGAAATAATGTCCAACTCTTTTCAGATCTAATCTCTAATCTAACACTATCAATAAAAAAATGTTAAATGGATCGTTATTTTTTTATCACCCTGTATCCAACAACATAATTTACCAATACGATGATCAGCTGATTACTTATGGCATTCTAGATAACCTTCCAGCATTGCGATGTTGATTTTAAAAATTTCCTAGATTACCCCAAGAAATATGCAACCACTACTGAACAGTGACAAATTGATTTCAATAAAATTTAAATTCATGAATAACTTCAAATAAACACACAAATTTTACTTCTTATTATTATTATCTACCGTATACATTCATACAAAAATCTAATATTAAATCCAGAAATGTATTAATAGGACTAGATATTTTCTTTTCATATTTTATTTTTTCATAAAAAAAAATTCAAATTAGAAATAATTTTCTCCTTTTTAGTTACATATAAATTGTTAAGATTAGTTAAGTACCTATAGATTATATAAAAAATATGTGTGTAAGAGGGGGAGTTGGCTTAGAATTAAACCTGTTAGCCACAGACTTTTTAAAGAAAATGACTACCTAAGCTTGTAGTATATATAAAAAAAAATAGCAATTGGTATTTGTTGTACATTATAAGTTCAATAATATTAGAATAACCTCCAGGTGAAGTTCAGCAATTTAAATATTAAATGATAATATGGATGGAATATTCTAATCCATTATTTAAACTGATATTATAAATAGTTTAACTTGATGCTTGATCTGTAGTAAAAACGAGTAACAATAATTATTGTATGATTAAATAAAGTCACAACCATTTATAAGTAATTAACAGGTAGTTATAAAATACCGCTCTCTTTATTATTCCAAACAACGTTTAGTTAGTGGACCTGTGGATTCACATTATTTGTTAAATCAGTAGCATCGTTGTTTTATGACAGACGATTATGCCAGACAATGTTAATTGAATGATATTGCCCCCCGCTACGAATGTTTCATCATTAGTGTTACTTTATGACAGCTACATTAAGTACCAATTATTGTGTAACTCATTGTAATCTTTTTAAAATACAGACACATTTCAGGGAAATAAAAAACTTTGCGGTAGCTGATGCATACATAATTCAATTCAATTATTTATTGATCTCTAATATCTAAATATCTAAAGGTCAAGATCGCAGATAGTTACTTAAAGATATTGCAGATTTAAATAAATAAATAAATAAATAAACACGCAAGTTAAAGACCATTGTTACATGACAGTAAAAATTACAAACAAAACTATCGCATTTTTTATAGAGCGTCTGTTGTCACAGTTTTAGATCAAATTAATGTTATTTTACTTTTGCATTGTATCTTTTCTCAATTATCCACATACATATCAATAAAAAATGATTTTTTAGTTATTTATTTTAATAATTAAATTGCATTAGAAGCATATTATAAAGTTTTACCAAGTAAGTATAGAAAAATTTAAATGAATATCGCGATTATTCACTAATTCGCTTTTAATTAGATCAGAAAAATGCCCGCTTAACTTGTTCAGTTTTTAACATAAATATGCATGCATAGTTTTACAAAAAATTACTTAGTCAAAGGTCATTATCATTCTTTGGTAAAAAATTTTGTAACCTAATTCCAATAATCAAATTTAAATAAGAAAAGAATAAAACCTTAAAATCAATGTCACATTAATGTAATTAGAAAAAAATACAGAAGCGACTATTTTCGGCATCACAGGGCCATCTTCAGGCCTGTAATACAATAATCCTTAATTAAAATAAGAACAAGATAAAACAAAATGTATAAAACACTAGAATAGATTCATATTGTACTGTTACAGTAATGTAGTATTTAAGATGTGTAAAAGAAAAAATAGATGGTTATTGCAAACTTTAATTTTTAACTAATTATAAGAAAAATGGGTAGGTACGAGTTCTAAGATAGTGGAGAAGAGAAAGAACAACTACGAGTAAGTTTCAATTTTACGTGATAACCAATCATGTTGATGAAACGACGTGGTGGTATATGAATAGTACCCGTCAAAAAGTTTCGGATATGAGAAGGGGTAGAAGGCCTATAGTCTATAAATCCTAATAAGTAAAATATGGCGGAAAGATACTTCTAGCGGAGTCTGGTATTTAAGAACTAGATAATGTAGCTGAAAATTCTAACGAACATCCCTGTGAGGGACAAGGTCTCCAGTAAAACGAACACCAGATTAAAAAGTGTAATGAGAAATATCTCAGGGAAACATGGAACCAAAACAAATATATCGATGTCGAAGGGAAATAAGCAACGCTTTCCACGATTTGATGAGTGGAAACCTCCAAAGATGCTAAAAGATTGTTTCAGATGCTAGAAGATAAACCCCTGATGGGAAAGGGAGTTACTCGTTCTAGAGTTGGTGTATTCGATCATAGACACGATTTGACGTTTTTATCAATAGTAACAAGCACTGGTTATTAGATTGAGGAGCTCAGATGAAAAACTTTATGCTTATTTAAATTGAATTAATTGAATGAGAGTCAAGATGTCATCTGTCAAACGTCAATTGTCAAACCAATCTTGTGTAAAAGATGGCAGAGGGGAAAAGTAAAAATAGTCAAAAAATGTTTAATACAATATCTTATAAGTGCATTAGCGAAACTGAACAACCCAAATTAATACTAAATTTGAACAAGTGATGAAAAAATAAGTAATCTAAATTAATAAGAATAAATATATAGATATCAGAGATTGATGACTTTAATAAAAAAAAAGAAGTATCAACCCTGGTTAGCAAGTAAAAAGCAAAAAGTGTCAAAATCTGAAATCAAAATAAAATGTTAACCTAAAACTGATAGTTCAAAATATTAAAAATTTGAAAAATATAATATTTTCAATTCAAGTAAGTCTCATTATTTTGTAAAAACTCAGTAGTATTGTTCTCTCTATTAATTTATATATTTTATCTATCAGGGTATTAAATGGGTTTATACAGGGTGATAGTATATTTGACCCACAACGCTCTGCCTAAGAGAACTCTTGTTAATTGATAAATTTTTATATAGGAACATGGAGCCTTAAAGGGCTTAGTTACCGAGATACAGGGTGTTAAAAGTTTGAAAAATCCCTTTAAATACTTCAAATTTGATGATCAATATGGTCTTTGAAAGTAAACTAACATAAACTAACTAACATAAAATTTAACCAGTGGCTCGCTATCATGGTCAGTGGCAATTTTTTCCCCTTATTTTATAAGCCAGTCGAATTAACCTTTTTTTTATTTTTAAAATCTCTTAATTTTAGTTAAAAAAAAATAACTTAGCTAAAATGAATGGTGTTACAGAAATTGGCTTCGAAACAGAAGTCTGCATGTACTTAATCACTTATAAGGACTCAATATTTCTAAATTATAATCTAGTAAGGATGGGTCAAATTTTTTATAGTTGGTGTCTTTGACAAGATTTTTGTTTTATGATAAATTTTGAATATTAATTTAAAATTTTTAACACCCTGTATCTCGATAAATAAGCTCTTTAAGGGTTCATGTTCCAAATATATGTATGTAAAGTATTTATTTTTATTTTACATCAATAAATATCTATCTATATCAAAATTCATCAATTAACGAGAGCTCTCTGTGGCAGAGGTCAAACATACTAACACCCAGGTATATTATAAACTTTCAGATGCAAGTAGTCTGTGATCATAGAACAAAAATATTGGATTTATGTGTAGGATATCCTGGGTCGGTCCATGATAGCAGGGTGTTTAGGAACTCGCCTTTAAATAATAATTTAGAAGAAAAATGTGGCAGATATTACATTTTAGCAGACAGTGGCTATCCATTAAAAGCAAATATACTGACTCCATACAAAAATAGAGGAAATCTGACCCGTCGTCAACTTAATTATAATATAAAGCTTTAAAAAAAAAGATATGTAATAGAATATTGTTTTGGTGTGTTAAAGCAAAAGTTTCGGCAGTTGTTTCACCTTAAATTACGAAATGTCCGTTTAATGGTGCATTTCATTCGAGCTGCATGTGTTTTACACAACATTTGTTTGAAAGATAATTTCATTGTAGAAGATGCACCTGAACAACATCCAGAAATTGATGGTAATCAAGAAGTTGAGGATGAAAGGGATGAAGAAGATGATGATGCAGATGCAATATTAGGGTGGCCATGTCTTTAGCAATGTAGCTAAATATTTTATATAGTATTTTTTTAGTTAGTAAATGAATACTCACATTTTGTATAGATTTAAGTATTTTGAAAATAAAATTTTTTTTATTAGGTTTCAGTTTTTTTTTTAATCTAAACCATATTGCATACTTATACAAACTAAAAATATTATATGTAAACTTAAATTATATTCTCAAAAGTCTAAACAAAATATTATTAATCAAAAAAAATTATCAATTTCTATTCAAACTAAAAATACAGGGTGATTCAAAATTGAGTGCAAAGATTTTAAGGACGAATTAACCAGCCAAAAATAAGAAATTTTTTTCATTTATTTGTATGTCCTAACTTGCTTCGTTTTCTAGATACAGGGTGTCAAAAGTTTTTTAAAAAAAGTCGGTTTTTTAAAAATTATTAATTAAATAATATCACACTTTAAGACACCACTGGGATAAATAATGAATTACATTTCATAACACAAATAAAAATTAAGACAGACCTATTTGGAGACAATTTCCATCATTTAGTAATTAGTTTTTTTTTACTTGTTTTAATGGGGCCAGGCACAGATTTTGATTTGTTTTCTTAGAAACAAAGCTAGATACGAGTAAAGCTCAAGAGGCAAGAAAGTTACATTATTGGACGCTTAATAAAAAAAAATTATTTGTCAAAAAAGCAGTGCCGTACCATAATTTTACCTATTAGTATCAAATAGGTAGCCCCCTGAGACGCCACTGGAATTAATAAATTTATTATATACTCATCAAAGGGAGGCCTTTACGATGAAAAATAAGCCTACCAAATTTTATTTAAATCGGCTGCAAGGTTTGTGAGTATGAGTAATTAATAAAAAAAACCGATTTTTTTTAAAAACTTTGACACCCTATATCTAGAAAACAAAGCAAGTTGGGATATACAATTATATAAAAATATTTTCTTATTTTTGGCTGGTACATACGCCCTTAAGCACTCAATTTTGAATCACCCTGTATATTCTTCAAACAAAATAAATAATATCAACTAAAAAAAGTATTGCATACAATTATGCAAACAAACTATATTCTCTTAACAAAATGAGTAATAAATAAGTTCAAAAAAACTAATCTAAGAACGATCACTACAACACTTGCAATTCTTTTCTTCTAAAATAGTATTTCTTTCTTTAATTAAGTCATTTTTTCTTCGTAATTCTACTAATTTTTCTCTTTCAATTATTAGTTTTTCGGAATAATATTGCTTTCTATCGTCTCTCATAAGTCCCAAAGTACTTTTTCTTTTTCTGGTAGGATGCCTGGTTTTTGTTGCAACAGAAATGGTACCTTTAGAATCGCTATTTCCTGAAGTACTTGCAGTACTATCCACATTTTCCAAATTGTTAATTTGTTTTGGATTTAGTTGTTCGATTTGTTCGTTGGATAATATTATTTCTGGATGAACCGATTTTTTTTACATCAAAAATATTTTCCATCTCTTCGACATATTCGAAATATTTTCTTCCTCTGCCAGTAGAATTTTGGTTATCTATATATTTCTTTTAATTTCTTTCTACTACCCTCCATCTATTGTGGCAATTTTCTTCTGTTACGTCTGGCATTTCCGATTTTAATTCCTCTTTTATAATCTTCCACAACTGTTTCTGTGACTTTATTGCCAAAGTTCCCACTTTATTTTTATACTTGCCATATAAATCGATTAATCTTTTTGTTTGACAATTTGTCCATTTAAAATCAATTTTTGAATTTACCGGATTTAAAACGAGAAATTCGGACAAAATTGCTGAAAAAAAAGTATTGCATAAAATCATGTAACTTAAATTATATTCTACCAGACAATCTAAACAAAACAATTATATAAAAATAATAATAAATGTAATATATTCATTATTTACCATTATTTTCCATTGTGCCCTAGAATCTAGAATAATATAATAAAATAAAAAATCACTCAAACATCAATAAAACAGAGTTATTTTATTTTGTTCTTGAAAAGTTTGGTTAGAATTTTCTTCCTCTTTTATTTTCTCTATTTATGGACCATAAACAGTTCTAAAAGCGTTCCAACTCATTTTTGATTCCAAAACCGTTCAAAGATGCGCTTGCGCAGTACATCGTTCATGAACCGATGTTGGTATGATACAAGAATGGTACTAAACATCAAGTTGGAACAAACCTATAAGATATTGAATTAAAATTTTTTTGATTATTTTCACTTTTCACCTTTAACATCTTTTAGACGGGATGGGTTTGACAATTAACGTCTGACAGTTGACATATCGACTCTCGTGACTTGCATCTTTTAGATTAATTCAATTTTAATACGCAAATTTTTTTTCGATTGTGTTCCTAGATCTAATAACCAGTGCTTCGTACTGTTGATGAAAATGTCAAATCGTGTTGATGATCGAATACATCAACTCTAGAAAAAATGACTCTTTCCCATCATTGGGTCACCCTATAGCATCTGGAAGAATATTTCAGCAACTTTGAGGGTTTCCACTTGTCAAATCATGGAAAGCGTTACTTATATCCTTTCGTAATCGTTAAATTTGTTTTGGTTAAGGGTTTGCCTGAGATCTTTTTCATGACACCATTTTATCTGGTGTTTGTTCTACTTACTGGAGGTCTTGTCCCTCACCGGATATTCCATGGAGTTTTTAGCATCGCACCTTACGTTATCTAGCCCTCCTAGACCTGACTTGGGTATATCTATCTATGCAGAATCATCTTATTTTTAACTTTTGCAGACTATATGCCATATATCCCTTCTCATATCTAAAAGTTTTTTGACGGGTACTATTTATATCGACGTCACTTCAACAACCTGACTGGTTATCTCATAAAACTGCAACTTATTCGCAGCTATTATTTTCATCTTCGCTATCTTAGATCACGTACCTACCCATTTTTCTTATTATTAGGTAAAAATTAAAGTTTGCAATACACATCTATTTTTCCTTTTCCACATCTTTAATAGTACATTACATTCTGTCAATTATTCGTTAGTGACCAACATAATCTTATATTGTTCCTATTTAAGGATTACTATATTACAGGACTGAGATCGCCCTGAGAGGCTAAAACTGGTCGCTCCTGTATTTTTTATAATAAAATTGAAGTGGTATTGATTTTGAAGTTATATTCTGTTCTTGATTAAATTATCCACATTTGAGATATGGATAATTTATCATTCTCAAAATAAAATAATTTAAAACTGAAATAAAAATTAGCAAAAACGTTAACAACAGCCACAAAGAACACACGTTTCATCATTTTTGTTTGCTTCTCCTAAGGTACTGTCTATTTTTTTATTTATTATCTATTTGAATTCCTATATGCAGAAACTGGACATGATCACGTTTTTGCGAAATTTAGTTAAACGCGGATTCTTATTAATCACTAGCCGAAACGTTTTCAGGATAAAAACAAGACATGTCAAACGCTTTTAAGGGAGTATAAACAACTTTGTTGTTTTCGTTAATCGCAGATGCATGACATTTTCCTGACATATCCTTTGCGGCGAAAAATATGAGAACAAAAAGTCCTTACTATTTGAACTTTGCAAAAATCTGCCTCAGTAATGCAAAAAATGTCTTGGCTAGAACTTTACTGGAAAAAATACTAGTTTTAAGTATTGTATTGACATACCTTCTTCTACTATTGTGAGTGGCTTTTGTGGTAAAAAAAGTTACTTTAATAAAAAAGTTATCAATATTTCTCTAGAATTCAAAGTTTATGTTAAAAATGCTATTTTTTTTTAGTGGCTTTTATTGAAAAAGTGTCGAATAATCACTTTAATCGAGATATTTTATACAATACACAAAATGTTGCAATTAAAATGACTTTCGATGAACAGACCATACAGAAATTGATTTTAAATCACATGCAAAACTCATTATATGCAGAAACAAGGCTGTCAAAGCCTTAAAAATTATATTTTGAAAAATCCCTTCTTGGTTTTATCTCAGATTTTGTGGAATGTTTTCTTTCTTCATTTAGGGGTTCATTTATTTTGCCTAACTTATGCGTCTCTTATTCTTATTTTGAGAATGTGCTTTTAGTTAAGTATATTTCAATATGTGTTTCTAGCGAAAATTGTACATAAAAAGCCATTTGTTTGAGTATTGAAGTAAAACAGACAAAATGCCTACACTCGATGCTTAATGAGATATCTTTAAATAACTCTATTTTTATTTTTAGCTAATGTATTTTACTTTTGATTTTATATTTTTACCTAAAATAAAATTTTTAATCGGGTAATTATTAAACCAAAATTTAACGATTTGAACATTATTTTAAGAATAAAATATTACTTGTAATAGTTAGTATTATAAACAAGTAGTCAATCACAAATAACAATCAGAGTAATCACGGCACCACTAATAATTTCACAAAAAGAAAATGAAATATCTGGTCCTTAAAGCCACTAATGACGAGAAGCCGATACATATTTCTTAGTACTAGATTGAAACTGAAAACAAATGGGCGGAGGTAATTTGCCCACAAAATATTTAAAGCTGCTAATCCTATAGGTAATTTGCCCACAGCAAGTAAAAGGTCATCTTAATCCTGTTGGTATTTTACCCAAATTTATTTCTAACTGAATAAATCATAATAGATATATCTTTCATTTATTATTTTTTATATATTATCGAAAAGTAAAAACACATTATTAATTAAACTAAAAATTATATTAAACACTAATTTTTATTATTATAAAAAAGTAAGTATACATAAGTTATATTATATTTTTTATATATTTATATTTTATTTACATATTTTTCAACTGGGATGGATAAATGTGATACAAATTTTATATACTCTAATCTGCTGATTTGCTGCAGATCAAATCGCTGTATAAATTTTTCTAAACACTGAATTTTTTGTTTTACACTTTTGTCTTTGATTTTCTTAGGTATACTTAAGCTTTTTATTGTGACATACGTGTCGATTTGAAAGTCTTTATGCTTTTTTATTAAAATATATACAGAAGGATGTGTACAGTAGAATGAAGAATTAAACCTTGAATGAAACGACTCACAGACATTTGTAGTTCTTGTAATTGAAGCTGTTTTTTCTGCCCATATACTTGAAGGAAATGTAGAATTTTCTTCAATATATGTTTCTAATAGGTAATCGGCATACCTATCGAGAAAGGCATTTTCTGGTTTACTTGCCATTAAGTCAAACACAAAACAGTCTCCAACTTCATCGTCGTTTAAATATGTCAACCCAAATGATGTTTTAAGCCATTTTCCGGTATCACTGTTAGTTGTATATTCAGTCATTAATCCCAGAGACTGAATTTTACGATACCACGCTTGATGTAGATGAAATCGGCAGCCATTGATTACAGTATTAGGCCACATATAAATTAACGCCTTATGAATTGCTATTTCAAAATCAACGAACACTTTAGATGGATTTAAAGCAATACTGTAAGTTTCCAAAATTTTATAATGCAATAACGAAAACAAATGTTTGTATATATCGGTAGATTTGTTTGGTAATAAACAATATACCAGGGGCACATAGTGTCCATTACACAGCCCATGAATGGTAAATAATTGTAGGAAAAACTTTGTACAATACGAAAATGTTCCATCCATATACAAGACGTTCATTTTACACAAAGTACGAATATTTGTCTCACATGTAAATACAATAATATTATTTTCTCTGCTATTTATTAAAAGAAAATGTTCACCTTTACTGGTTTTAAATGTATTAGAATATAAGTCAACTGCATCATGCACTTCTTGTATATTTGTAGGTAATGGACCTGGTAGTATTTTGCGACGACTGTTGTATATAGTTTTTCTTATGTAGGACACATCAATTGTAGTTAGTGACTCTGGTAAATTAGTAGCAAGTACTTTACGGATAATTTTAGAAGGTTTTTCCGAAATATCATCAACTGCTTTTCGCTTACACGAATTAGAAATAATTTTCCTGTTTAATTTCGGTTCATTTGCTTCATGGCTATGAATTAGGTTGCCTCTGGATACTAAAAGTTCAGGACCAATTGTAAATACAGTGGCATTACAAGCATTTGTTTTTCTTTGGGAGCATCTCCAAAAAACTTCTCCACTTTTCATTTCTCTATCTTTGGCAAACGTAAAATTCTCCAAAAGGAGTACATCTTTCCCGCGTGTGCTTTTAATCAATCATTATAGAAATAATTATTGTTTATAAACACTCGAATTACAATCATCAACGTATAAAAACTGACTGAAATATAAACAGTAAACACCCAAAGTAAGTACCTATTAGAATTATTAATAATCAGGTAGGTACCTATTTGTGGGCGGATGTAATTTGCGGGTTTAGGTACCTGAATGCTACTGTGGGCAAAATACCAGTAAGATTAACGCACCCCTTTACTTACACAGGTAGAAAACAGAGATTTGTGGGCAAAAAGGACCCGCCGAAACAAATATGTACCTATAGTTAATACCAATTGATGTCACAGTAACTAATGAGTTTTTTAATTTTGATGAATAAAAGTCATTCTATAGTTTAGAGAAGAAAGGAATGTAGTAATTTAATTTGTAGAACATAGTACAGGTTCAAGAGGTAGAAATTTTTTTTTAAACCTCATTCCTCAATGCTTATTTTTAGTTAAAAGGAAAATTTTAATACACCTGATCGGCCTGATAAAAGTATTCGTTTAGATTTTATCATGTTTTCATGGTTTTTACTGTAATACATTTTTTCATTTAACAGATAAGTTAGAATTTATTTTTTCATTTAACAGATAAGTTAGAATTTATTTATTCACAGGAGTATGTATTTTAATTGATTCGGAATTTTTTAGTAGTATATAATATTATAATTTTACAGTTATACAGGGTGTTTCATAAATTATGCGCAGGACTTCAGGACGTGATAGCTCGTCCAAAAATATGAAAAAACGTTTCTATTAACTTACCCTCAAAAATGCACCTATTTCGAGATACAGGGTTTTAAAATTGAAAAAAAAAATTTGAGACGCCCATTTGAACCGCCAATGTTTTCTACATAAAAAAGGCACTTTTGGTCATAAGCTCTAAGTCGACCGTTTTCGAGAAAAATAAAATTTTAATGTTGTTATACATGGTCATACATACTTGATGAAACAAAATTTGATTTTTCTCGAAAACGGTCGACTTTAGAGCATATGATCAGGAGTACCTTTTTTGTGTAGAAAACATTGGCGGTTCAAATGGGCGTCTCAAAACCGTACTTTTTTCAGTGGCGTAGAATTTTTTTTTTTTTTTTTTTCAATTTCAACACCCTGTATCTCGAAAATGGTGCATTTTAGAAGATAAGTTAATAGAAACGTTTTTTCATCGTCCTGAAGTCTTGCGCATATATTATGAAACACCCTGTATAAGAATGGTGAGTTAATTAAAAAATAATGCAGCACAAGTACGTGTAAACGACCTAGTGGACATAAAGCATTATCTTTAAAAAAAATCGTACCTAATGTATTTAATATTCTTCGAAAAGATTTTGTATCACTTTCTGTGGAAGAAATAGCCACTTAATGTAAAACCTGTACTCGAGTATCTGAGCGGACAGTTGGTGACGTATCACATTCGAAAAAGCCCCCAGGAAGAGACAAGACTTTTATTGAAACTTGGGTAAAGAATGTAATAAGGCAAAAAAATACTATATTATTTTTCTTTCAAAATGTTCTTACACTTAAAAAATTACTCATAAATAGAAAATCTGCAAAAAATATTATATGAATTAAATTTTCGTTACAAAAAACGTGACAGAAACAGATTTTTAACAGAGCAAGATGAAATCATTGCATCGAGACATGATTGTTTAAGGAAAATAGCGGACGCAAGGGCTCAGCATACACAGGTATGTTATTTAGAATAAACATGGGTTAATGCTGGACGTACAATAACAAAAATTTGGCAAGATACCTTCATCAAAACTAAAAAACAAACCTTTATGAAAGGGGTTGCTTGTGGATAAAAAAATCCCACAGGAAAAGTAAATTGTTTAATAATAATCCACACTGGAAGCACCGATGGATTTTTGCCAGATGGTTTATTAGTGTTCGAGTCAAAGGAAACAAAGGACTACCACATAGAAATGGATGGCCCTATGTATCAAAATTGATTTCAGAACATTATAAAAAAAATTCCAGTCAACTCCGTTATTGTTTTGGAATAATGTTTCCTATTACAGTCGATTAAAAGAATTACTACTAACAAGATGGAAAAAAGAAGGTACATCCTTGAAGGCAGAACTACTCGTAGTAGCAAGGCAACATAAAAACAAATTTAAAAAATATATTAGAGACGAGGTGGCCCAAGAAAAAGGAATTAAAATTCTTAGATTGCCTTCTTACCATGCAAAGTTAAATCCTATTGAACTGATTTGGTCACAATTAAAAGTTATATATTTTTAAACAATACACCATTTAAATTAGCTGGTTTGCGAAATTTGTTTTTAAAGGCAGTTTTAGATGTAAATGAAGAACATTGGAGAAAATGCATTGATCATGTTAAAAAGGTGGAATATTAATTTTGGAGAGTGGATATAACAATAGAAAACCTAATAGTCCCTATAATAATAAACCTTAGAAAAAATAATGATAATGATACCAATAGTTATAGTAAAGACAGTGACTTTTAAAGAAAGTCCTTTTTAATCTTTGATATTAGGTACAGAAGTGTTACTTTTAATGCACAGAGTTTAAAAAAAGTTTATTTCCATCAACAACATATAATTGTTATTTATTGGTTAAATTTAATTTGCTTAGTATTAAAGTGCCACAATTTTGTTAAATTTTTTTGTAAATAATATAACATTTTCAGTCAAAATTTACGAAGTAGGTATATACCATTTTATATGCCGTGACTTTATTTATATTATAGAAACTTATTTTGAAAAGTGGGGAAATGGAATGTGACGTTATATCACTACTTTTACTGCACTCGTTTTATTAAGACTATATCAGACTTAATATTTTTATTTAAAATACTCTGAAAAACAAATAAAACTAACAGATTATAGACCGATAAAGATCCAGAGGAAGTAAATTTATGCATAAAATAAGAAAATATCTAAGAAAAGTACAAACACCCAATGACTTTTAGTAAAGCCTTTTATGGCAAAGACAGTATAATTTGGAAGAAAGCCATGGTTGATGAATTTGAAAATTTATTAACAAACCAAACCTGGACATCTGATAAACCGCCAATGTTTAAAAAAGTTATTAGATCCAAATGGGTTTTTATAACTAAATACAATGCAGATGCAAAGTTGAAGAGATTGAAAGCTATAGTTTGATTGAAACTGAATTTTTATGTCCTAGAAGATAAACCCCAATATAACATCATAAATCAGTGACGGAGAATTTCTAAAATAAAATGTTTAGTATTATTTGTTCCAAAATAAAATATTTGGTTTTCTTCCTAAAATTTTTAAAAGTACCAATTCTTGTCCTAAATTTTCTAGTCATTTCAATCAACAAAAATAGGGTAAGTATGTAATATCTCCAGGCAGAAAATATTTACAATTTAAGGTTATTATAAGTAGCCCTCAAATTTCTGCGAAATGATTAAAATTTCCAATTGGCAGAAAGTGGTATGCAGATTGTAAATTGTTTTAGTTAAGATTTATATTTCTGTTTGTAGAGATTGGAACACGCATAATTGTTAGTTCTGTAATAATAGGTGATAAAAGCGATATTGATCAAGTGAATTTGTGCAATAAAAATGGCAGAACGCCTAATTATACTCCGGTGAAATTAAAATGCAATTTAACCGTGCATATGAAAACTTTAGTATTAAATGACGCTCTTGTACATGAATATTTTAATATAACTGTTCGAAGTATAGTTTCTCCGTGTTCAAATATGACCGGATGTGAAGAAGTAACCATTTATATACTTTTGAAGCAACGAAAAGATGGAAGTATTACAGTAGCACCTAAAACGTCAACTGGGAGAAAATCCATTCAAAGAGGCGGTACCATGAAACAAGCAATACAAAGAAAAGTGCTTTCGTTTTATTTACAAAAAAAGATACCTACTTCGAATAAATTTTTAGTAGATAAAAATTTGCCAAACCTTAAAAGAGACAAATTGTCAAAACTTTACACGAATTAGCCTTCGTTTGGGAGTAGAACGATAGAAAATCTGAGATCATAGAGAAAGATGAAATTATTTGTTGGAGGGGGCAAAATTTAAGGTAAATTAGAATATTAAGAAGAGAAAACAAAAACATTTTCTATTTGGATGAAACATATGGATAAATGAAGGAGATTTTGTAAAAAAAAGTTTGGCAAGATAAATAGGTTACAAATGCTCGTCAGGCATTTATAGGAGGTTTGTCTACTGGCTTAAAATTTCCAAATGGTAAAGGTCGCTGTTAAATTATCACTCATATTGGAGAAGATGAAGGATTTGTTGATATAGGCTTGTTAGAATTTGTTTCAAATTCAACAAAAAACTACCATAAAAAAATGTCTGCTGATGGTTTTGAGGAATACTTCAATCAACTGATAGATTTATTACCCACCAATTTTCTTCTAGCTATGGACAATGTCAGTTACTATTTACGATTGAAGGAACCGTTACCTAACACTAAATGGAAAAAGCAAGAACTTTCCAATTGTTTAATAACCAAAGAAATAGTGGCAGATAAGGAATTACTCAAAAAACAGCTAGTGCAGTTATGTAAACAACATTTACCAAAATTTAAAAATATAGTGTAGATGAAATAACAAAAGTACACGGAGTTAAATTGTTACAGTTACCACCTTATCACTGTGAACTTAACCCCTTCAACTAATCTGGACTCAAATCAAGGGATATGTTGCGAGAAATAATTTAAACTTTTAAACTTCAAGATGTTCGTCAACTATTATGTGACTCCATATCAAAAATTTCACCGGAAAATTGGCAAAACGCCTATAAGACATGTCATAGCAGAAGAAGAAAAATTCTGTTAATAGAGAAAACAATAGAACCAATTATTATTTCTGTGGGAAATATGAAAACTGATGATGATGACTGCTTATCGGAAGAAAAAGACTTATTTTTTTTGCACAAAGATTTTTTTTTAGTATATAAATTTGGTTGTGTGTATATTTAATATTAAATTTTAAGGAAATGTCCTAACCTAATATTTAGTATACTATTTTTATATAAATGAATATGGGTACTTAATATTGACAGTTTACTATTATTTTATTAAAGTAAATGTGTGCTTCCCGTCACTAAGGTATAGAATTATTGGTCTACTTATTTACATTTTAGGATGTGTTGTATTAGAGGTTTTTCAGGTTGTTCATAATAAGTGAAAATTCAGATAAGAAGGTATCAATATTTACTTTTTTCTGCTTTGAACAATCCTGTATACAAACCTTTGCCATAAAAACTGTGTTATCATGCATTTTTAAATAAACTTTATAGATTATATGCTTAAGGAAACACTCAAATGTCAGGCATTGATTTCGAAGAAATATACGCGTCGGTTGTCCTCAAGAAAACCTAAAGATTTATGTATACCATGAGTGCTAAAATGAATTGGTCAAGTCACCACATTGAAATTACTGCTGAGTACTTGGCAGCAGATTTAAAAGAAACTATATGGACCCACCAAAACGGTTAATATGAATTGTATATAAATTTAAAAGAAAAGTTTCCGGAGTTGTTATCAAAGGATGAAATTAGAATAAATGGATTTGCATATAAATTAAATAGTAAATATATGGATTGTATCAGTCAGGTTTGATGTGGAATAAGAGTTTGGACGAATATAAAAAAAATCAAGGATATATAAAAAGTATGTCTGATCCTTGTGTGTATAATAGGGATATGATTATATCGATTTATGTAGATCACATTCTTTTGCTTGAGGACCGTACTGGATTAGAAAAAATAAAGAGTCGATTTAAAACTCCAAATATCCACAAGAAAAATAGGAAATGAATATGACAGATGCAAAAATAACGACAACTCTACCAATTGGAGAAAAATATTTACTAAATGATGAACTTTTAGATCAAATAAAAATGTACCAAAAAATAATTTGTAGCATTTTATATTTGGCAACTTCTATAAGATTGGACTTTTATGGTCTTTCAGTTATTTTAAAAATTTTTAAACTGTAATCGTCCCCAGGTTTTATTAAATTTTGACTGCATCCGAGACATATGTAGTGCTGTGCTTAAACGATAGAAAATAAAAACATGACCGAAATAACCAAGGAAATTTGTATTTATATAAAATTCTGCTACGGTCAGGAAATTATCCTTATTCAAATATTTATTATTATTGTAACAACTTAAAAATACAAAACATAAAACATTAAAATACTTACCTCTTCAATTCTAATTTGCAATTTGTCGTAAAAAAAGAAAATGCACCACATAATTAAGTTGATAAAAATAAAATTACGAGTGAATAATAACAGCTATAATAAGACAGCGGTAGATTCGTAAAAACAAGATGGATATCAAACTTGAAAAAAAAAATGTTTAAAGAAAAAAATAAGAGAATGCTTGACTGTAATTATGGCCGCTGCTGAGAACACTAAAATGATGTCAATAATAAGTGTTCGTGATGTTTCCGTCAGTTGCGTTTGTATCATATTTCAGAACGACATCAAAATATTATTGCCTTGCAACATGCAATGTTTCTGTAGGCGTTGACATACCCGCACGAAGCTTTGATGGGTTTCCTTCAGTTTTACAATAATTAATTTCGCTTCAGTTTCCCTCTTGTATAATCGAAGTACTTAAAATAATTAAAAATGTGTATGGAAAGCTCTTAATATAAGGTCTTTGATGATACATAAGATCCCTTGCTTATTCGTTCTTAATTATTAACTCGATAAAATTGTAATATAATTCTTTTAATATTATTCAATTCACCTCTTTCGTGATTTATGTATCATGGGTACAAAGCTGAATTGCATGTGTAGTTTGTATCTATGTTTAGTTTTGGACATACATATACTACTATTTTCATATTCACTATGATTTCTCTATTTCGGTTCAAAATACATAAAGAACAAAATATTTTCTAGTTAACTTATTTATTAACGTGTGATAATTTTAATATTAAAGAGGTTTGTTTTTAGAAACATAATGTTATTATATAAAACTGTAATCTCACTTATTTTAAAAATAAATGCTATTCATCGAATTTGTAAATGTTAACAAAAAATATACTAACTATAAATCGAATAGTATTTAAATTAAAAACTATAATGAAATAACAAACAGCATGAGCTATCGAACGATTTTCAATAGACTTTGAAAACTACAAAAATACAGCACTAGAGCAAGCAAGAAACTAACAATATCAGCATTGCCGGTTTATACGCACCTTCCAAGGCAACAACGCTGTCAGGCCGTATAAACCGGCAACGCCGATACTATTCGCCTCCTGCTCGTTCCTAAAGCCAACTCTCTGTAGCTTTCACCTATATATTAGCAATGAGTATTGAAAAACGTTCGGAGGCCGACACTGTATGTATTTTATTACAATCTATCCATATTAAGAAAATTCTCATTTAGAATAGCTATTTGTGTATTAAAAGCGGAAAGTGCTACTTTACCGCTTAAGCTAAACAGTTGCCGCGCGAAGCGCAGCGGAGTGCGGCATTTTATCATAAGCGGCAAATAGCTCTCCGATCGAATTACACACAATATTTTTTCTACGATCACACGATATTAAAAGTATATAGTTTTATTTTGCCGAATTTAAATCTTACTACGTTAATTTGACAGACACGGCTAACTTGACCAGCAAACAAAAAGTATGTTATGTGTATATTGTGTTGCCTGCTTACTCTAGGATTAATTTTATAATACGCATAAAAAATATTTGTTAGTAAGTACATCTTAAAAATAACTTACAAGATCATCGGTTAGAATACTCAAATCGCAAATTAATGGGTCTTACACTGTTTTATGTTTTATTTAATTTTACAAACAGAAAAATTAAATTTAAAAAATAATAATAACTGGTGAGGATTGAACTCACGACCATCAGTTACAAAGACAAACGCGCTAGGCTCTACACCAACAAGACATGTTAAATATGAGTGCTAAAAATGGGGTAATTTATTTTTAATATTTTAATTATTATTTAAATATTAAGGAAAATGAGTTTGAGTAACTAAAAGATTCAGATTAGTCTACATTTTTTTTTTTTAAATACCGATCAGCTTTATAATAACAACCTTCCTAATAAAATTTTCTAAAAAAAATAGGCGTGTGCAAAAAGTAACTTTCCGCCTATATTCGGCAATAATGTCTTAGGCTCTGTCTTAGAGCGTGTTATCTTTTTTTCCTACGACCACTTAGGAAAGTAACACATATCACACTATATATGGAAAGTGCCCTATATGATACGCGTATGAATAAGAATTTACTTTTCACCCGTGTACGAATATGCTACTTTCCGCAGCAGCGTCACAAAATGTCAAACACATTATTTCTATTTTGATCTATGTAATGTCCATATTATTACTAAAATCGATATGATTGTTAAATTATTGAAATTGTTGTAAATTGGATCCTAGATATTTATCTTTAACAATTATTATTAAAATAATTGTAAAATAACTAAGATATGTTTGATCTTTATTCTGGTTAAACACATAACCGATTAGATCATTCAATTGACGGAAGGCTTATTAGCTCAGATGGTTAGAGAGTCAAACTTATCAACGTTACCATTTGAGACCTGGCGAGCGACCGCGTTCAAATCCTGGCGGGGCCAGAATTTTTTTTTTTATTTTTTTATTTTTTTTTTTGTTTAGAAAATATGAAAATTAAATAAATACGATTATTGTTGATTATTTTTTTAAATGCATTTTAATTATTATAATAATAACCTGGTTTTACATTTTTTGATGAAATTATTTTGTGGTCGTAGGAAAAATATTGTACATCACTTGTGTGAAAAGTGATTTTCCACACTCGTGTGACAGTCGCACTCGGCTTGTACCTCGTGCGACATTATTTCCCACTCGTGTGAAAAATGTCACTTTCCACACTCGTAATGTAATATACTATTTTTGTGTAAATTACCGTCATTTTGAAAAATTATTAGGTTAGATAAGGTTACTTTACTATAGTGGAAGACACACTGAGAATGCAGTGTATTATGAAGCGCGCCGTTGCCAGCTGTCGCTATGCTGGGATCGGCCAAAAACAGATCCGGTATCCGGCAAATTTTAACACAGATTTAAATTTAATCTCAAAATTTGTATATTTAATAATAAATAATAAACTATGAATTTTAAAATAACAAATTTATAAGTTAAACAAATTTTAGCCAATAAATAAGTCAGTTTAAGTTATCGCCGAGGTCTGAAATCTTATTGTCAGAACTCTCGGCAAAATTTACTCTTATAATAAATCCATCAACGTTGTCTTGGAGATTATCAGCCACCCATATTTCTTTTACCGTCTATTTCTCTGACTTGTACAACGCAATTATGACGATTTTGTTCAGTAACATGTTCAAATACTTCATCTATCAATAAACGAACATATTGTCTCTTCAAATCAAAGTTGTTCATAGCAATGTTGCGCTTTACCTGATTCCATACCATCTCGATCTGTTTAAGCTAGCAATGATAAGGTGAAAATCATAAAACAGTTTCCCCGTATTTTGCAACTATTTTCTCAATCTTATATTTGTCTTATTGCTCTCTGTATGCTTTGGCAACTTAAAGCAGCTCAGCAGTGAAACTATATTCATGCTTTGAAGCGATGTCGTCTTCCAAATGTCGCTTTTGGAACTATGTTCATTTGACTCCATAGCTTTGAAGGGATTTTTCGCTACATTTCTGTCGGCGGAAAGCAACATATCAAAGGCAGTCATCTTGCGTAAGACATCTTGCCCTTTCATATATTTGAAAAATGCAAAATAAAAAATAACCGCAAATATTATTTTAATTTGGGATATTATTTTACCACAAATAATTCAAGGTACTAAGCAGTTGGTCCAATTTTTTTAAACATGTATTTAAGGCTGAATCCGTAAATTTATTTGTAATTATGCCTGGGTACTTCCACACAATTGAAAACACCTTTGTAATGCTCAGGTCATAATCTCATTTTCAGCATACAAATTAATTGGATAAATAATAAGTTAAATTAAAATCATTACTCACAACTACCTAATCAGTTATAATGGTTATGCTTCAAATTCAAAATCTAAGTGGCAACTAACAATATCCAACATAATTACTTAAATCAATGAAATCCCCTTTATTCTGAAGATGAAGTCGATATTTAAATCTTTGTGAACAAAGTACCAATTCGCTTAACTATGGCAAAGAAGGTCGCTTTTCAACTATCGCTTCAGAGTGTAAACATAGTTCCACCACATATTTTAAATAGGAGTCTTCATAGAAAATGTTTTTAAAACAGCCAATTTTTCATTTTGTGTTTGTTCTATGAGGTAGCAGGAAAACTGAATTTACGGTAACAATACGAAGCGTTATTGATAAAAACAACGTTATTTCGTCAATTTTTGGATAAATTAGGAATTAGCGAATCCTCAAACTATTGCTCTAAATAGTTGGCATTCATTCCGTCATGATAATCGTGATTGCTTGTGTTTGCCAAGAAAACACGCGGGGGCCAGGTAAAAATCCACCTTCATATCCTACATGAACAATAATGAAATGTGGACCTCTTGGTGTAGGTGCTTTGAGGCCCATCGTTAAACCCTATATAAAAGCATCGCTACGAATTTTTAATGTATTATCACAACATGCACAGTTAACCGTTTGACCCACGTTGACCCAAGTCTCATCTAATGCTACGTTTAAAAAGTACCTCCCGGAGCGGAGTAGAGCTAGTAGATTTTTTAGTTACGGTATCATCGAGCAAATCGAGCTTAGGTGGAATGAAATAATGGCTATGGATTTTTTTGTGTTTCCCGTTTCCGGTTTTCATTAAAATAATAAACTTAAACCTTTCTTTTAAATCAAATTTGATCTTTCGCCTCGTGGTTTTTGTTGAAAATTGAATAGTAAAGTTAATTTTAATCTGCGGAATTTTTGGTTTTTTGCTTTCACTAGAAAATAAACCATGTTCTGTGTGACATTTTTTATAAATATTTTTTTTAATAACCAAAAAACTCGATTTACCCTGCATTAAAAGACTACGGAGCAGATCCCATCGAGAAACCACAAATGTATTAAAAGAACGGCTTCAAGTAAAAAGAGCAAAACGAGGTAGTTTTTAAACGCAGCATAAATAGATCACGTTAAAATTGTGTTGGCGATATTGTTTGATGGCTCTTAAATACCTGTGCCGCCGATGATTGATGTCGTTTCATTCTAATGTTATACTTTTATGACCACGCTTCACATATTCAAAACCAATATCTTTTATCAATCTACATAAGGTTCTTAAAGATAATATTATTATAAATTGCATTTAAAGTTGACAAAACGCTTTCTTTTTTTATCATTGTGCACAATTCCTCTCAATAAGCCCTTAAAACCCTGATCATATATATATTCGCGAGAATTAGAGTGCCTTATCCACTTTTTTCATCTAGCAGAAGAAGAATTCGCCATTGTATGGTATAAATTGTTTTTTTATTGATCCCATTCATTTTAAAAGCACGACACTAAATTTATCGTTATTGATTAAATAACAAATCATAGTAAAAATCACAATTTCCGCACTCGCATGGGGCATTTGTCCGCATTTAAATTAATTAAACTTCATGTTGCAGTAAAGAAATCACAACTGAACCAACCCCAAAAAAAGTAATTGTTTGGCCAATTATAAAAAACATGGGTTTTAAATATGCGTATGCAACATGAATTCTTAAGCTAACGCCACATTAGGCCGAAAATGAGCCGCAGATCTTTGCAAAATAAAGAGTTTTAACCAATCTTCAGATAAATGTAGCAAGTTAACGAATTGCTCCTAAAAAATTATAGGATTTGTCGGCAGACGTTCTGTTGCTGAAGATCGCTGCTGAACGTCTGCCTAATGTGGCGCTAGCTTTACAAATTAAAAAAAGAAGATATAGGACTGTTTGGTTAAATAAACTTTATTGCTAAAGGAAGTAGGTTAAAAATATATATTGTCTTTTTAGTTTCTTCTACAATCATAGGTTCCATTTCAAAATAAGGCGCTCCGCTGAATCCATTCACATTGTCGTCGATGTTTGTGCCGGTTATATGTTCATAAAATTGCATCCAATCGTTCGAAATTAAGTGCATCACGGAATTTTTGTCCTCTACCTGTGGATTTTATACTTTTTTCCTTTAAGCCACAGTAGTATAAGGTGCATATAGATACAACGGGCCGGGCCTAGGCCAATAACAGACTCAGGTTCGTTAGAACTTGTACGGTGTCGTATATCTACCGCGCGATGGAAAGCAATGGGCCTACCACGGACCGGGCCAAATAGCATCGAAGTAGGTGGACATTATGGGTAAAATAAACTCAATAAATGTTACCAAAAGCTGCCTATTTTCCAATAAAGAGGAGTAGAAATTAATAGATTTTTTCCTTCTGATTTTCTTGCTTTAAAAATATTATCCTGTTCTTCATTTTTTAATAGTTCCAGCTGCAACTCGTCTTCTTCACCTACAGATTATTCCTATACTAATAAATATTCCAGAAAATCCTTCATCTATCGTCTTTCATATTGAAATTTATAATTGCCGTCGAATTAAACAGTCATCAGAAATGTTGAAGAAACAAGGCTGAGGCGAACTTCGCGAACGCTTTGGGTCGACGAAATGTTTTTAAATGTTCTTTAAAACCAAGGTTGTTAAATTTGACGAAAATTAATAATTTCAATATGTAAATCAGTATTCAGGGATATGGAATATTTATTATTAGAGGAAGAATTTGCTGATGAAAAAGACGAAAAAGCTTTTTAAAAATGAAAAATCGGACATTTTTAAAAGAAAACAAAAATAAATAACTGATCTATTAATTACTGCTCCACTTCATTGAAATACTACAGCTGTTGGTAGCTTTTATGGTAGCCATACAGACAAGAACTGACGAAAATTGAAAGTAAATTACACTGACTCCAAATGTATTTGAAACCAAAGAACAACGTCAGCGCATTTTGTTAAAACTAGACGCACATATAACAAATTTTTAAAAACGGAAGGCTTTGAAAGTATTTTTTTTTTTTTTTAATACGGAAATTTCGCGAACTACATCGGTGATTTTTGGCGACGATAAATTCTTAAAACCTAAGCCATATAAATTTCGCGAACGAAATTCGCAGGCGATTTTCTCGACGGATTGTTTTTAAAAATCAAGGCTTCAAATCAAAAAAATATCAGAAATATTTATTCACAGAAATTACAATGAATATCAAGTCCAGTGTCTTATTGGTAACTGCAAATAAACACATACTCTTGCGAATCATCAAATGCTGGTTTGCAAGGGAAATGTTATAATACTAATAAAATATACTATACTAAAAGTAAATGAAAATGAAAATTAAAATATAGATTTTAATAAAATATACAATATTAGTAGATAAAAGGAAACACAAAATATAATTTATGACATGAGAAAAACATTTAGTTTGTTATTTATTAAAAATTTTAATCACATTGTGACTTGAATAGAATAGATAGAAACATTGCTATTAGCTACTTTCAACTAGGTTATGTATGACGTTCCTTGTCGTACTCTTTACGTATTTTTTTAATGTCGTTTTTAATTTGTTTATAGAAGGTTCAGATTTAATTTTTTCAGGTACAGCGTTATAAAATTTAGGTCCAAGAAACTTTTTTGTCCAATAGATTTTTTTGTTATTATGTTTAAGTATTTCTATTTCTTGTCATATGTTTGTCAGTTCGAATTTGCAAATGTAATCTGAGTGTATGTTGTTTGAATTTAATATTTATAAAGTATAATTGTCGAACATCGAATATCTTTGTTTCGGCATAGAGTTACTAGCCAGAATATGCTCTGGTTTTGTTGAGAAGAATTTTTAAAAATCTTTTTTGCGAAATCTCGAGAATGTTGTAGTAGGTGCGAGCAACTGCTCCTCAACTGCCTAATCTGTATACCAGGTGACTTTCTACTAAACTTTGGTAAACCATTAGTTTTTGTTTATATTGCAGATGGTATGAAATTTGTTTAAATTTGTATAATATACACCTTAGTTTTTGAGTCAAATAATTTTTATGACTATCCCACCTAAGATGTGGGTCTATCATAACACCTAAATATTTTATGTTTTTGGCCGGTTGTATCTTGGTATTTTTTTGTAAATTTAATGTAGGTTGGAATGTCTGGCTTTAAGGATATAAAAGGTAAATAGACAGTTTTTTTGTAGTTAATGGATAAAAGTCTGTTGTCAAACCACTGTTTTATACATTTAAAATCATTTTTAATTTTTATCTTCAATTCGTACCAATTTTTATCCTTGTGTATTAAAACTGTACCGTCTGAAAAGCTAGTGATTTGGACCTTACTTTTAACCATAAATCAACTATTTAAATATATTGTAAATAAATTAGGCCCCAATACTGTACCTTGAGGTACACCACACACAACTATTTGTTCTCTACTACATTTATCACCCACTTTAACTATTTGAGAACTGTTTTTCAGATATGATTGAAAGAAATTATTTGATATACCCCTTATGCCTATATATTCTAGGGTTTCTAGGAGAAGAGCATGATTTACCTTGTCGAAAGCTTTTGCTAGGTCTAAAAATACTGCGATTTTCATCTACATTTTTATATAAGGTGTTTATTACTTCCAGTAGAGCGTCATCTGTCGATTTGCCTATTTGAAAACCAAATTAAGACTTTGATCATAGCTAATGTTCTTTTTTTGAAGAAGCCAATAAGACTTTGAAAAGAAAAATAGTGCAAAAGACTACAGTTTCCTCCGACGACGACACAGATTTTTTTCTCAGCAGACGAGGATCAAGATTTGAATAAAATTCCTAGAAGAAAAACCAGATGATGCAGATGCTTATTGCCTTTTTTGTGATGGAAAGTTTTTTGAAGACCAACGCAGTAAACTGTGGTTATACAATATTTAATGTGTCAGACGTGTAGCCATGTAGACTGCGCGGGTGCAGAGAAAGACGAATATGTATTATTGTAGTTAGTTGAAATAAAGCTTTAAAAATGTATCTTGTTAACATACATATTTTTGTATGGTAGCCCATTTTTGATCTTAACATTATTAAGCTTAACATAGAAAGAGTAAACGTTATTTAACAGTTTGTGAAATAAAAGGCGATGCTCTGGGCCAAAATAGTGCAAATGTCGTTAAAAATGACAATAGTAGCGCAAAAATAGTGCAAATGTCGTTAAAAAAGAAAATGGTTTTCCACATTTGTGCTTTCTCCTCTACTGTCAATAAATGTTGTTTTTATTAGCTTTTTACAAGATGTTTAAAAGTTCCGTTCATGAATAATCAATTAAGTAATTGTTAGCAGTAAATATATTCTGAATAAAAGAGGAGTGCAGTAAAAGTAGGATTATAACGTCACATTTTATAGGTGTACTTTGCAAAATAAGTTTCTAAGGGTACGGCATGGTATGTACGCACTTCGTAGAATAAATTTTGAATGAAAAAAGTTATATTACTTACAAAAATAAAAATAAACTTTATGATTCTAACAAAACTTTTGCACTGTAACATTCAACGAATTAAATTTAACTAGTAAATATGTTGTTAATGGGATTAAACTTTTTTTAATCTCTTATGACATTAAAAGTAACACTTCAGTACCTAAAACCAAAAATTAAAAAAAAATAAAAATCAAGAACTACCTTTAAAAGTCACTGTTTTCACTATAACTACTGGTATCATTATCATTGTCTATTCTGAGGTTTATTATTAGATTTTTCATTGCTATATTCATTTTCCAAAATAAATTTTCTACCTTTTTAACATGAGCAATATATTTCCTCTAATGTTCTCCATCTTACATCTGAATCTGCTTTTAAAAACAAATTTCTTCAAATCAGGTAATTTAAATATTGTATTGTTTCAAAAAACATAACCTTTTGGTTGTGATCAAATCAGTTCAATGAGATTTAACTCTGCCTGGTAAGACGACACGGAAAAAATGTGACTAGAAAATATTAATACAATGTTATAGTAGTAGACTATTTATAATTCTAGCAATTAAATTGTCGAATACAGTAATAGCAAGGAAGACGACAATATTCAGTACATTTTACTTTTGTTTGTAGAAGTCGAAATTTATTACAATTTTCGTAATTACTACTACTAACTTCTGTTGAAATTTTCTCTACAAAAAATGGTAATACTTTGCATTCCTTCTTCTTGTGATAAAAATTATATTTTGTTCAAAAATATTCTATAATATTGTAGAAATTGTAAATCATGTGGATAAACAGAAATTTGCTATTGGCCAACGTTTCCTGACGTTGCGTCGACCATAAATCGTCATTAGAAAACAAAGAAGTCTGTTCAGCCATCTTCCTCGATGTTCCGCAGGCTTTTGATAAAGTATGGCATGATGGCTTAAAACATAAACTGAATGTGCTGCTTCCACAGCCATACTCAAAGCTATTGGATCCATACATTTCAGATAGATTCTTTAGAGTAAAACAAGATGAAACATACTCTGAATTGAAAGAAATTAAAGTAGTAGTACCACAGCGAAGCGTCCTGGAACTCACTTTGTATCTATTATACACTTGTGACATACCCCAACTAGAACAAGATACAATAGCTATATTTGCAGATGATACTGCCATCCTAGTGATAGGCAAAGATCATGAAAAGGCTGTAAATAAACTACAAACATCAGTTAATCAAATAAATAAATGTACCAGAAGATGGCGTATTAAACTAAACAAAACCAAATTTGTTAATATTAATTTTATTAACAAAAATGGTCAAAGAATACCAAGTTCTTTATGCTAACTTGGCAAAATATCTAGGTATTACATTAAATGCAAGACTTCGCTGGAAGGTCCATGTTAAAAAGAGTTAGATATAAAATTCAAGAAAATGTACTGGTTACTTGGTAGGCATTCTAGCTTATCTACATATAATGAAATTCTATTATATAAACAAATTCTCAAACCAATTTGGACCTATGCTATTCAGCCCTGGGGTTGTGCCAGCTACAGTAATATTCCAATAATCCAGAAATTCCAGAACAAAGTATTGAGAAACATTGTCGATGCTCCTTGGTACATTAGAAACAGCGACCTTCATCGAGACCTTCAGATGGACACTGCTGAACAGACTATCACCAGATTCGTTAGGAGTCACGAACAACGGCTCCACCAAGATGTGAATGTTGAGGCTATCCAGCTTCTTGATAACACGAACCTGACAAGAAGACTCAATAGAGTAAAACCTTTTGAGTTAGCCAAGTGAGAATTTCAATTCGTGTTTCTAGGGCCATCTTGTCTAAAATATATTTTTTGAATTTGTTTTTATGTTGCCTTGCTATTACGAGTAATTCTGCCTTTAATGATTTAGGAGGACTAATAATATTTTTAGAATGAAGCCATTTTATAATATTCTGAAACCAATTTTCAAACATAGGGCCATCCATTTCCATAGTCTTTTGGTTTCTTTGACTCGGACATTAATATACTATCTGGCAAAAATCCATCGGTGCTTCCAATGTGGGTTATCATTATACGACTTCCTCTTCCTGTTGAATTTTGTAATCCCTTCCATAAAAGCTTGTTTTTTAGTTTTGATGGAGGTATCTTACCAAATTTTTGTTACTGTATGTCCAGCATTAACAGGAATGGAACAATTCGGCGTCGCCGATTCGCCGTCAGGATATACATTTTAAAGAAGTTTTAGATTAAGACAGTAATATAAAATGTTTATTGATATATTATGGAAGTCAAGGAAAGCAATAATAAGCTTTTAAAGTATACATTAAAGTTGAAGTTAGTGGGAAACCTCTAAACGGATCGTACTAAATATAATCTGTGAGAACTTAAGGACTCTTTGTTTCATTTGCTTTTAAAGTAGGTATAGTTTGAATATCAACAAAATCCATAATAATTTAGGTAATGAGTATAAAGGTAGGTATTAAAATTAAGAAGGTTAACAAAAACCATTAAACGGTTTACCTACTATTCACTTTTATTCAAGTACCTTTTAATGTAACAAATTGTTTAATGTTTCTTGGTATTACAGTTTATCAATAACATTAAGCTGTATTTCTACCAACCTTTACTTGTTTTAAAGTACCTAATAATAGTACGAATTTTAGAATTAGTTAAAAATTTTATAATATTATCGAAATATAACCATCATAATATTATTTCTAATAAAAATTTAAATGATAAATTAATTAAGTATATTATAAAATAAATAACGATTTTGATGATTAATAAATTGCATTTAAAAAGCTTATTGCATACCTTGATTGCTATAAAAACAAAAAAACAAATACAATTTTTTATAAAGATGTCTTAAGTAAAAACCTATGAAATAATCTGACGGCGAGTCGGCTCTACGGCAAGCCGGCGACGACGAAGCGGCGAATTGTCCTAGACCCTTCTCATGTTGCATCCAAATATACCTGTTTATGCTGATTCCTTACGTCCGCAATTTTTTTTTAAATAATCATGTCTCCATACAATGATTTCGTCCTTCTCTCTTAAAAAGCTGTTTCTCTCACGCTTCTTGAAACAAAAATTTAATATTTTTTCAGATGAAAATATGATACATTGGGGCTATTTTCTATTTCTGAGTGTAATTTTTTAAGTGTAGGAATTTAATTTTGAAAGAAAAAAGAATGAACCATTTGCCCCATTACATTCTTTGCCCAAGTTTCAATGAAGGTCTTTTTCTCCACTGTCCGCTTATATACTGGAGTATAGGTCTCACATTTAGTGGATATTTTCTCCACAGATATTACGATATTTTGTCTTCTAAAGATAATGTTCTATGTCCTCTAGGTCATTTACGCGTACTTGTAAAATTTTCCAATACAAAATTCCGAATCAATTACGATACGGCTATGAATAAATGATGTCTGACTTATCTGTCAAAAGAAATAGTTTTTATAAGTAAAAACCATGGAAACATGATTAAATCTTAACGATAACTTTTATTAGGCCAATCAGATGTATGAAAATTTTCATTTTAACTACAAATAAGCATTGAGAGATGAGTTATAAATAAAATGTCTACCTCTTGAATCTGTACTATAGCAAAAGCTAGCATTTGCTGAATTTTCAACTATAACATATATATGAATAGTGACCTGACACATAAATGTAGGTAGGCAGTGGCGTCGATGGCGAATCAAACCCTCGTAAGTCTACTAAAATTTATAAAGTTTATAAATATCAGATATTTATATATTTATGACATCGCAATAAGTAATCTACGCTACTGACTAGTTGGAACTTTCTATAGTAGATAGTATACGAATGGAGGTAAATGCAAATAATCCTTATGAAAAGCTTTTGCTCTAATAAATTTCAGTAAATGCTAAAATTTAGCAGTTTTGCACCAATTTATCTAACACCTACCTACAATAAAAGGAATTAAACTAGATAGAGAATATCTAATAATTATTTAAACATAAGTCTGAATTAAATATTTTCGGAGCTTCTTCACTTCATAGGATCGTAAAATATTTGAATTTAGAATACATTTGTAATACCTATGAAATTCAACCCAATTATCAATTTATTGTACAATGTTTTAGTATTGCAGTTACTGGGAGTTTAACGTGTGGTAACGACACAACACGAAAATATTTGCAAGCGTTAACTGGAGGTAGGTATACGCTATCAAAATAACTGCATTTTTTGGAAGAAGTTTTGTGACAATACTGTGATAATACCCATTAATTAGGTATTTTATTTAGAAATCGCAAAATATTATGTTAAAAAATATAAAATAATTTTTTAGATAAATTTGTTATTTTTAACCGACTTCAAAAAAGGAGGAGGTTCTCAATTCGTCGTAATATTTTTTGTTGTTTTTTTTTATGTATGTTCAGCGATAATTCTTTAACACGGTGTTTTATTTTAATGATTCTTTTTTTGTTAGAAAGGGGATACTTCAGGGGTGGTCCCATATTAATTTGGTCAAACTATAATAATTGGGTCCATGAGAAAATCCTCAAACTCTTAATTTTTCATGTATATTTAGCGATAATTCTTTACCACCTTGTCCGATTTCTATGATTCTTTTTTTGTTAGTAAGGGGGTACCTCAGAGGTGGTTCCATCTAAATTTGGTCAAAATCTAATTATTGGATCCATGAGAAAATCCATAAACTCTTCATTTTTTATGTTTGTTTAGCGATAATTCTTTATCACCTTGTTTGATTTCTATGATTATTGTTTACTTAGAAAGATAATACTTCAGGGGTAATTCCATATACAATTGGTCAGGATCTGGTGATCTATGAGAAAATCAAAAATCTCAATTTTTAAGGGCATCTACACGATTTTGAGGTCGATTTTTTAATTAAAAAATTATGTATTTTTATTTACTACTCATTATATAAAAATGAATGATAGTTTTCCATATAACTAAAAATAAAATTACAATATTTTCTTCAAACTTCGAAATATGTACATTAAAAGTATTTTTTAATAATATTTGCAAAATAACTAGCAATTATTATTTTAGAGTATTAAGACATAGGTACTTAAGATTAATACTAGAAATTAAATATTGTTTTTTTATTCACATAGGTACTTTTATGCTTTTTTTGTTCGTACAACAATCGACATGAGTTGAAAATTATTATTTTGACATTGTTTAATCCATATATTTTAAATTGGTTAACATTACTTTATAGCACATTAAAATCTAAAAAAAAAAAAAACGGTTTCGAAGGCGTGCAGATTTGTTTCAGTTCTCCAAATTCTACACAACTGACGCATTTCTTATTTTAGTGGTTTTTCTTCATTTTTCAATACATTAAATAATGTGTCGTATTCTTGTTTTATTGCTATCAAGTTTATTGCCGTAATGAATTTAACGTTTATAATAAAAATAATAATACGAAAAAATATATTATAACAACAATAAATTATTTTAAAATAAATTTGAAGTTCTTCCCTCTTCAACCTCAATACATTTTTGAAACAAAACGTAGAGTTTTTTTTTACGTTAAAAACCTTAAATTAATAATAATAATAACAAAAATATTAATAATAATTTATTCCTAACGTCTAGGTAGGAATCCCCACTCGACCATCCACTGTTGAGTTCTATTCAACAAGGTTGTTCCTTTGTGGCGCTGGGAAACAGTAACAAAGCCTACACAGAACACGAGGCTAATAAGTGTAATAGAGTAATAGTTGATTCCCATTACAAAAAATAATAATAATGATATTAATAAAATTTATAATATTAATAATTATAATAATAAAATATTTTCCTGTAGGGGGGCGATTATGAATTTATTTAATTCACTTACCTTGTTGATTATTTTTTCTTGTAGTTTTCTTTTCCTTCATCCATGGGTACTCCGGCACGTTGACACCCGGCGAACCCATTCCATGGGGGACGTCCATCGGATAAGCACCGGCCGGTGGAGTCTGTTGCGGGCTCATCGGCGGTCCGTGCGGAAGTTCCCCGGAAAGATGAGGTAAGGCAGTCATGAATTCAGCCATGGACGGTTGGCTGTTAATAAATCCGGTCTCATTGCAACCTTCGAGAGGTTGGGCTGCGGCCGGCACCGCGGATAACCAAAAGGTCCCGCTGCCGCCGGCCGCAGCACCTTCTGGAGTATTGGATCTCGTCTTCACAGCTACGAAGTCGTCGTCCTCTAGGTGACCCGTCGGCATCCGGATGTAATGCTTAATTTTCATCGACTAATGTAGAAAAAGTCCTTTTTTCACTGAACATCACAATGCACTGTCAATAAATCCTTCGCGAATGCTAGGACGAATCACTCTTTCGCGTAAAAACCGTGCAAGAGCCCGCGAAATTTAAGCGACGAGAAATAGGAAACGATTGTTACGTGTTACGTGTATGTTCGTAGTTACTGTTAGTGACGGTTGTTTTTGTTTCTTTCTCATTGAGGAGGATGATGGCTGATCACGTGGTCGATGCGAGAGCCAATGCGAGGCCGGCGCGAGTTCTCTGTGGGCAGGCTTCGGTCACAAAGAGGCGGGCCCTATGTTAGCGTGACGACCTGTCGGGCAATTACCAGGTAAAAATTCTATAAAAAATGCCCGATTCCATACGAATGCATTCCAATTTAAAAATCACCGACGAGAAATCACCTCACATTATGTTAATTTCTCATTACGTATGCTAATTCTGGTTCCTTCGCGTAATTCTTTTCAACACGAAACCAAATACGTCTAATACTTCGGCATTAATATAATAACAACCTTCTATAACATTCAGCCGATTTATAATGATAGATTGTCAAAGACGAACAGGGATGTTGTGATACCGCATGGAACCCTATACGCAGTTAAATACAGAGGGACGCCGAGCGTCGAGGCGATTGACGATGCGCGTTTCAGAAATTGCTTGGAGGGGCGTAAGTATCTGTTATCATTTGATACTTCTTTCGTTTTCTTTCTTTTGAATTTCAATCCTTGAATTCGAATTCAAATATCATGGAGATATGTTCTGACAACAAGATTTTTTTTTTATAGTTTTCTACTTTATTTTACTTAGAAGGTACTTTTAATAAATAATATACCTCCTTTAATAGAGAAATGTTTGAAGTATGCTCTGTAAATTTAAATGTGGAGTAGTAGCTCGAGTAATACAACAAAAAATTTAATTAATGGCAAAAATTTAATAAAATTAATTCTAGAAAAAGCCTATATTGTGAGAAATTTGTTTTACTCGTTATAAGAAATCTACACAGAGAAAAATTAATGCTCATTTTAAGCAAAAAATAAGTATTTTCGGGCTTGTTTTTGAGCCAAGCATGCCACAGTTTTTATTTAAGAAATTTTTAAGCATGCATGCTAAAAAATCGTCTCTAAATGAGTGATTAAATCGAGCACCAAAATTGTTCAATTAAGTATGTATATTCTTATTTCTAATACTTAAAATAAAAATCGTTCCTATTTGATTTTAGTATTAAAATATTTAATTCAAAATTTTGCACGGTTGTATCATTAGAATGATGCTAGATGATTGATTTTAGTTTGGACATTCTTGTTTTTAGAATAATAGCTGCGCTTAAATAAGCACTATCATACTAAGTATGAATCAAGCATGTTTATTCTGATGAATATACAACGTAGTACAACGGTAGTATTCTATTTCTTAATATAAGAATTAATTTATTCTTAATTGGATAATAGATAAATCTTAAATTTTGAATTAATTTGATTCATTTGAGTATTTTGAAAAGCTCTAATAAAGTACGTTTATTCTTGTTTTAAGTATGCAGTATACTTAAAAGGTATAACTTTACGAAAATAAACATTTTGTTTCAATTCCTGATTGTACAAAAAATTTTATATTTTTTTTTTTTTTACAAAATGGATGGTTTAAAGTACACTTTAGCGGCTCCATGACAAAACAGCGCAAGGACAAAATACCGCAAGGACAAAATAGCACAACCCAAAATAGCGAAAGGACAAAATAGCGAAAGGACAAAATAGCGCAAGGACAAAACAGCGCAGGACAAAACAGCGCAGGACAAAATAGCGCAAGAAGAAAATAGCGCGGGACAAAATAGCGCAAGTACAAAATATTCTAGTATTCTATTTAAAATAAAAAAAACTTGATTTATTTACCTAACCTGTGCCTGTGCAACATGAGATGGCACCAGGCCGCACAGGTTAGGTGGATTGGTTTTTTTTTTTTATTTTAATTAGAATACTAACAAGGGAAAAATAGCGCAAACGAAAAAGAAATGTTTTTTAATTAATATAATTCCTTGAGATAATGCCTAACGAATACTGTTTCGGCGACGCCTTTGTAATGAATGTTTGGACTCTAGCTCCGTCTCTCTCGCAGTTTATTCGTATTGTCTGACCGACCCATCTAACTGTTACCTAATCTGTGGTGAACTACGATTCATCTCTTTTATTATTGGATAATTTGGTTTTCTTGGATGTAGGTACTTGACTTTTATTTCGAATATGAAGACTAGAGAGATGGGGGCAAATCGGCAATGGTCAAATTTCAAATTTCCTTCCTTCTTTTTATAAAGTTCACGAAATTGACTGTAGTTGGCATGTCGAATAACAGCGGTGTCAATTTTCTATGCAAGTCAATGTAAAATAAAGTGATTTTTTAAAAAAATTGGTGAAAAGAATCAAAATAATGTGAAAAAAATTACCTGAGCACAAGTAACATGAGTGACAAAAAAAAACATCAAAGCAAGATTTATGTCGTTCCAGATTGTAAAACAGGATACAAATCAAATGTAAAACTTAAAAATACACAAGGATAAATCAATTTAATGTCTTTTAAAGCTTCTTATGTAAGTGAAATAATGTATTTATATCTTAGTATAATATTTATTGTAAACTAGTCACAATATGTGTCTTACGGAATGTAGTTTATTTTATTACAAGTTTCCGTAACATAAAATTTTAGTCATAGATCCTGACTTACAAAGAACAATAATTATACATTAAATTTAACTTACTTGAAAAGAAAATTTATTTTTTATAGAGTTTTAATGTTAGATAAAGAGTTGCTACTGTTATTTATTTTGTTGAACCCCAATTGTAATAGTATATTATGCAACGATCATGTAATAACCATTACATGAGAGTTGCATACGCTATTTTTGCTACACCTGATAAATAATCAAGAACTATAAATATTATATTTATATTGAACACAATAACAGCAATTACTCGTATTTCAATAAAAAATTCTACAAAATTGTAATTATTGGTATTACCATAGATTTTTGGGGCAAAATATTTTGTACTGAATTTTCTGCTTTCTCCGATATGTGTTGTGGAGTCGATGGTACGTCTTCTATATAGCTGATATCAAACATTTTGATAATATAATTATCGAAGTTTGGCTATCTACGAAAATTTAATACGTACTGATTTTGACTACTAAAAAAATTACATAGGAACCTAGGACAAACGTCAAATGCACAGCATGCTTGATTGAAAAATTATGGATTTCTATTGATTAAAAATCTGTATTATTATGAAACGGACTATGGGCATATAAGTGAATTATTATAATACGGGTATAGAAAAATGTTTTTTATAGGATACTAAACGCTTAGAATAGTGGCAGCATATATTTGTTCCTAGTCCCGATAAATCACTTTCAAGAGATGATGCTGCTCTATACTTTTAAGAAGATATTATCAAATATTATGAGACTATTTTTACTGATGGTACTGTTAGCAAAATAAAAAGTGGAAAGCTGAAATTAAAGGATGAGGTAATACCATGTACATTTTTGTTTTATTTTGTGTTTTATTTTGCTCTTAAAACTACATATAGATTCAATTCAAAAAAAAAATTGCCAGAAAATTTAACTTATCAAATTTCAGCATTTAACAAACCTTTTCGAATTTGGTCATACCTACCTAATTTGTATTTTATATAGATAAAATTAAATAATTTATCAAATAAAACATGCAAGACTTATTTAGAAATAAATACAACAATATGTTATGTGCTTTATTTAGCTATAAATAAGATTATTTTAATTATTTTGACAAAATTATGTATAATTCCCATAAGAAGCCATGTATTTTAAACACCGTATGCAGTACTAGCGCCCATGCGGTTAATTATAAAAGCTCAATTAACGTGCGTTTTTTGGGACCGTATTTTGAGCATGCCGATTTGCCTTCTTATCTCTAGTCTTCATAATTTCGAAATAGCAGTCATTTAAATAAGGAATTCATTCAATCACAAAAAGGCAGAGATATTTTAATATTTATTTTAATTTTTTTATTTATTACAATATCAAACAGGGTTGCCCCTAATTACAGGATAAGGAAAGGAATATTACAAGAATTTGGAATTAACATAAATGATTATTCTTATCTATATACACATATAAACTTAAATCTAAATAAACACGAATTTAAACAGATACGGGTGCATCCTGAAAAAAACTTACATAAGAAAAAAAGGATGCATTCATTTCCGCCTTCAATAATTACTGCGCAAATTAATTTGACAGAAAGATACTTCTAATAGATGCAACAGAGCAATTAAGAATATCTATATTATCTTCAATGTTCGAATAGTTTAGGAAAATTTGAAATAAAGGCGATGCTTTGTGTTAGTTCTATGTGCTTGTTGATAGAATATTTGATTCATTCTGGAATTAACTCTGGGGACGTGAAACTTTAACATTTCCAAACATGAATTACAATCCACCTTGTTATTTAATAACTTGAACAGAAATATCACTGAGTGCATTGCTTTTCTTTTTAAAAGACTACATGTATTAAAACGGTTTAAATAATAACTTTGAGGAAGTTCTCTTATGGGATAGGTACTTAAAATACAAGCTGATTTAAAAACTCTTCAAACGATACCGGCATATTTTAATTTTGACAAAACCAGCGAAGACAAAAGTATTTTCATCGTTGAGAAGTCATTGAATAATCTCATATTTCTTATAACAAAACCTAAAATTCGATATGCAGAAGCAGTTGTTTTTTCAATGTGCGATGTAAACGTTAATTTTGAATCAAAGAAAACTCTCTTAAATCAGTTCTGGTCGATTTAATGTAGAATTTTGTAGGTTATAATTATATAGTATTGATGCTTCCTTTCTAGTAAATGTCATTACATTACATTTTTAACATATAACGGTAACTTATTTATTTTGCACCATTCGTTTAAGCGGTTAAAATTCTCTTGAAGCAATAGACAACCATTATAACTAGAGATTTCATAAAAAAATTTTAGGTCATCGGCAAATAATAGATTTGTGACGCTCAAATTATAAACAATATCATTAATAAAAAGCAGAAATAATAAAGGCCCTAAAACCGAGCCTTGCGGGACGCCGGATGTTTGTCTGAAATTCATTGATTTATGCCCTAAGCACTGAACATAAAGGTAACGATCTGATAGATATGACTGTAAAACATTTAATAAGGAGTCATTAAATCCAAGTGCTGAAAGTTTACTTATTAGAAGTTTGTGATCTATTCTATCGAATGCTTTAGAGAAGTCAGTGTAAGTCATCAACCTGACTTCTTCTATCCAAAACTTCAGACATACAATGAGTTATACAGATTAGATTAGTTACAGTAGAGCGACCAGCAATAAACCCATGTTGGGTTGGACTAATGATTTGGCGACACTGAAATGAAATGCAAAAGTATTTAAAAAACTTTAGAGAAAGTGTTCAGAATTGTGACAGAACCATAGTTGGATATATCATTTTTACTGCCATTTTTAAAGATTGGACTAACTTCTACATCTCAGAAAATTGTTTAGTTTTAAAAATAAGATTGAAAATAATAGTAAGAGGTTTGCAAAATACCTGTGCACAGTCGTTCACTAGAAATGCCGGAACATTATCCGATCCACTTGTTGGCTTAGGTGTTAATTTTTTTAGAGCAGTTAGTACTTTAGCTTCCGTTACTTGGGTAATGTTAACTATATTGTTATAATTTCGATATTCTAAAGGATCTTTAACATTATTATCAATTGGTGTATAATTTCCTGAAAAAAATATTGCAAACGAATCCACTATATCTTTAGGTTGATTTAAACACTTGTTTTCGTGTTGGGTATCGTTGACAGATCACCCTTTCTGAAATTTATAAACGGCCAAAAAGTTTTAGGATCAGCCTTAATATTTTCTTCAGAACATTTCACATAATTACAGTAAGTTAACTTAGTTTTAATTTTAATTTCAGTTCTCAGTTTTTCTGTTAATAATATAATCTGTATTATATTTAGTAATCTTAAATTTTTTCCAAGCTATACTTTTTAATTTAATACTATTTATGATTTCAGAATTAAACCACTGAGGATAATTTTGGTTAGTTGGAGTCTTTCGAAAGCTATCGCTACAAGTTAGATTAAGTCAATGTTGATGAATCGAAATTCTGGAGATGCATTAAGGTATGGTGTGAAGACAATTGAAGAGATTCCAAAAGTTATAAATATGCTTAAAAATGCACCTGATGTAGAGGTTAATAATGCCTGTACTTTGCACCTGATGTAGAGGTTAATAATGCCTGTACTCTAGGAAATAGCAAAACAAACATGAATTAAGGCTAGAGAAGTAAATCAAGAAGCAACTCAAGGAATGTCTCAGCTTGCATTATCTTCACTGCTGAAATATACGTCTCTACAAAAAATATTCAACGCCAAAGAAATACATGTATATTACATTACACTAATTACAGATCATTACGTGAAATAATAATTCCAGAAGATCTACAAGTTACAACTGGAGGAAAACATATGCTACTATGGGATTCTGGTGTTAAAGACCGTAAAAGAATGATAATTTTTGGGACAAAGGAAAATATAAGTCTTTTACAAAAATACGAAAATTGGTTTGCAGACAGTACGTTCAAAGTTGCTCCAGAATTTTTTACCCAAGTATTTACTTTACCTGCGTTGTTGATCGACAACAAAACAATTTCTTTAATGTATGTTTTTTATTCAATAAATTCGAAGACACTTATGTTTTGTTCCTTCAAGAGAAGTGGCTTCTGTTTTTGACGTTCTGTCTGAAATATGTGTGCCAGATTTACGACCTCGACTTATTGGGAAAAGTATTATACTGATCGGGTTAAGTTAGTAACGCGCGAAGGTACTCTTTTTCCATTTACCCACTGAAATATCCCACATATCGAGTTTTAATGGATCTTTCGAGAACGAATAATTCAGTAGAAGCATGGCATAATGCATTTCAAAAAACTTTAGACTGTCATCGTCCATCAATGTTTAAATTAGAAGAGAAATTGATTATTACGAAATTATCATACAACGTTTCAATGATGGCGAGCGTAGACCAGAAGCCTCTAAAAATAAATATATTACACTAAAACAAAAAATAAAAGCACTGATATAGACTTGGGGCACTGTATCATCGCTGGATTATCTAAGAAATATTGCTTCTTTGTGGTTTGTCTGACTAATTGTATGCTTGCGCAGCGTTATAATTTGTTATTAGACATCTTGTAAAACTTTCATTTAAATTGATACTGATATTATTTCATTTGATACAAAAATCTCGAAAAAAGATTTGATATGAAATAAAGTAAGGGTTGCTAATTTCACTTCTCTATAAAGTAACAGGAATATTGAAAAAATACTTGTGGTTGGTCCTTTGCGAGTGCACGAAAATTACAGAATTTCAAGTTTCTAGCTTTACTGAAATTTTAGAGAAATAAAATAAAAACTTAATTTTAGTCACCACCTTTTAAGGGTGATATCTCGTAAAAGGGTGGCTGAGGAAATTTTGTTATAAGAAATACCCGTCTTAATTTCATACGAGCAATCACCTCCTAAAATTTGTCGCATGAATTTAGAAACACCCTGTATTTCATATCCATTCTAGATAGTGAGAACACTGCAAAAAATGAAATCCACCAATCACAGTTCATATTTTGATCAATGACTGCTTTATTTTTAAAATTTTAAAAGTGACAATTCTGTCAAACTAATTGTCAGTATATTTTTTAGTTATTAAGATTAAACATTAAAATGGGTTATTCTGGTGTAGAATCGATAAATAATAGAATTTATATTTTTATTTCGTCTATAATTATAAATAATTTGTTATTTTAAAGAAGTCAATTTAATAACGAGTATTAAAGCAAAAAAATAAACGCGTAGATGATCTTGTGGTCAGGGTTCTTGCCTTCTATACAGAAGACTCAAATCTAAGATGGAGAAAAATGAAATGAATTTTTTTCCTTTTTTTTTTCTTGTATATTTTATTTTATAAATTAGTAAAAGTCATAAATTATTTTTAAATTAATTATTTTATTTTAATAACCTAAAATAATTTTCAATATTTGTAGATTTTCGTTAGTGGATCGTAGAAAATATATACTGTACAACTCTAGTGGATTGGCCATATTCACTCTTGTTGCACAAACTACTATTATTGACTCAACTGTTAATCTATTCATTTCTTTCGCCTACTGTAAATTCATAACTGAGAAAATTCGTTTCACATTTGTAGTATGTTACATAAAACAAAAATCCGGTCTTGAATAAAATTCGGGCGGAGTCCGGTCTGGACGCATAAAATCCGGTCGAGACCGGATTTATCCGGCCAGATGGTAATTCAAGGTGTATTACCCTTTTTCTGCCGGATTTTAGGTGGCCAGTCTATTACAACTCTTGGTTTAAAAATATTTTGTATTGTTGTCTTGAATAAAATAATTTTTAGGTTTCTGTCTTCACTGAAGTAAAACGAAAGAATTAAAACTCATTAGAATATAAAGCCATTCATTAAATATGATTATTCTTCGTGTCTTGAATTAACAGTAATTCGCTTTATTCAAAAATATATTTTAGGAATAAATATGTCTACAACAAAATCATTGTCAAGTTTTCAAGTAAGGATAATTTCTTTAAATAAGAAATTATGTATTTATTTAAAGAAAATACATATTTTTACTGCAAGAATTTAATTTTTCCTGTGTAGGACTAAAAATAAATATGATCGAGTGTGATTTTTATTAAACAATAAAATAAACATATTACCTATATAAACATATTAAAAACATATTAACAAACATATTAATTATACTTTAATATTATTATCCTTCCAATAACTGCGAAAAGTGGCACTTCGATTTTTTTTCCGCTATTTGTAGTTAGGTGTAGAGGCAGAGGTAAATCAGTGTTACTATGCCTAGGCGGCGAGGGACGTCGTGTTACATAGAAAATTTAAAGTAAATATATAGGGTGGTTTACCACATATGATACAGAACGTGGAGTCTAAAGTAACAATTTTTGAAAAAAAATTCATTGGATACATGTAACTCAAGAGCTGCTTGTTTTCTTACTGATTTATTGGGACTTTAATAATGTGAATTCGCACATCTTCAACAAAAAATTATGTTGTTACTGTGTGCTTTCCAGAGCCGTTTCTTTCAGAAATTTAATTTTTCGTTTCAAAACTTTAAACAACTATTTGTTAATACGGTATTTTGAGTAAGATTTCGAAAATAGATCATTAAAATAAAACATTCTTATTGCCAAGGGCGGTTTCTCAATTAATTCATTTGTGCAGTAAACACCCTGTAAAATTTCATAAAAATACATTTTATAATTACATAAATAACATAAAAATATAAATTTAATTAAGGCCAGACAAGCGAAAGTTATTCGCAAATGCATGTAGTTAAAAAGAGAGGTCAACATGTCAACATATCCGTATCCGTAAAACTACACAAAAACACAGTAATTTGCGAGCTGCACACGAACAAGGTGTGACGTAACAAAATAGGGCAGGGCCTACGAACCTTCCCAAACCAGTGTTGCCAGTCTAGTACAATTTAAAATTGCTCTGGTTAATCAATCCTATAAGTACTTATCAAAAAATTATTCTATCTACAATTAAACAATAATTTGAAAATACAGCTGAAGCAGTGTTACCTATTTAGACAAAATAACATTATTTTGTTTTTTCATTTTGTTTATTAAAATACATTATTTTTTAGTAAACATGGACTCAGTTGTGCAAAAGTCAGCCAGAGCAATAATACTTTGGAATATGCTGTGAAATACACATATAAAAGGTCATATGGAGAATTATATGTGATATCATTTTCCAATGTGTATCTCATTATTATAGTTCACAGATTTCTGTAAATTTTCAATTATGTGCAGCTATTTCAAACTTTTAGTATTCTTTTATAAAAGAAGTTAAATATTATTGTTGACCTCTTTAAACTCTTTATTTTACCTTATACATTTTTTGCTACCCTTCACACAGTAGTCTGTGAAGAATATTATAGGTTTACTTTGTCCTTCTGCACGATAAGTCAAAACCGAAAAATGATATCAACTTGAAAATTTTAGGTAAAAATCAAGGTCTATAAGGGGACAAACTCTATTGATTCCGAAAAAAATCTGATTGGGGTTGAGATCCTAAACCTTAAATTAAAAACGAAAACCGATATAAACATGAAATCTTCAGTAAAAATAAAGCTCTATAAGAAGATAAAGTCTATTATTTCTAAAAAAATCTGAATAAATTGGGGGTTAAAATACTTTAAAAAATCCTAACTCTAAAACGAAAAATGATATCAACTTGAAATTGTTAGCGAACGTCAAGCTATATAAAGAAAAATGCCCTTGGATTTTGAAAAATAAAATCTGATAAAAAGTGGTGGTTTAAGGGGGGGTTAAAATAAAAAAAAATCATAAATCCAAAATGAAAAGCGATATCAACCTTAAAATTTTAGTAAAATCAAGCTCTATAAGGAAATGAGGCCTATTGATTGTGAAAAAAAAATTAAATAAAATTGGGGGTTAAGGGGATTGAAATATTTAAAAAAAATCTAACTCATAAACGAACAATAATATCAACTTAAAATTTTTGAAAAAAATCAATATCTACAATGGGATGAAGGCTATTGATTCTGTAAAATCTGATTGAAAGGCCTGTTAAACTGTGAAGAGTAGTGGTGCCGCGAGACGAGAGATTCTCGTCTCTCGTCTCGTCTTGTCTCGTCTCGAACGAGACGAGAGAGACATTTTCTCTCGAAAAAAGATTCGAGACGAGACGAGAGAGTGTCATCTCTCGACGAGAATTTCTCGTTTCTCTCGAACTCTCTCGGGCTCTCTCGAACAATTTTCTCTTTGTTTATTTGAAATTTTCAATTGCTTATCGTAACTTAAAATTTTAACATATTAGATTTCGAGATAGTCAAAAAGTAAACTATAACACACCTATTCTATAAATATTAAATGGTAACAAATGATACTTGTGTTATTAGGATTTTATAAATAGTGATTTATAGGAAAAAATATTTCTCATTTATTTATTTATTTAAAATTTATACAATCATTTCTTATATTTAATCCATTCTGCTTTGGTGAGGTTACTTTTGAAGATAAGTTAAACATTTTTAGGCGTTTTTGCGAAAAACTGTCAAAGAAAATGTAATACACACGAATGTATTATATAAAGTGTGGACGAAAATTATGCCCTCCTCTATTTTAACTTCTAAATGAAAAAATATATCAAAACAAAAACGAGGTAAAACTTTTTGTTATAACGAGATGCACTTTACTTGAGACACGTAAGAAAGAGGGAGTTACTAGCTTTAAATTTTCTTATGGAAAGTAGGGTTATGTGATACCTCATTTAGAAGATATTTTCTATATTTTTACAACATATTTAGGTTTTTATATTTTTACAGAAATTACATTAAATAAATTCATAAAGTAGGTTAAATTCTTTTTTTTATTAACCGCTTCAACCTCAAAGGATTATTACCGGAGGTATATTACCTTATAAATGCTGTTTTTTACAATAGTATACAATGGATAATTAACATTTTGGCTAGTACAGAGTAGTCAGTATCTTTTATAATTTTAAGCAATTTTTTACTGTTAGAGGGAACAATACACAAATAACAAATTTTTGTAGCTGGTACTTTGTTCTTATACAGACATGTTCTGAGCCTTTACTAATAAGTTACATTCTTGATAACTCTCGTATTAACAATTATTGTTTATTATTAAGGAAACGTTTCTTGTATTTACTAAAATAAATAAATTAAGAATATCAAAGGTGATTTAAAAACCACTTGACGTATTACATTTTTCATAATTTCTTAGCAAAAAAAACTTATTAAAAAATTCTCTTCTAACATTATCTAATATTTCTGGGATTATTGCGGCACACGAGGATTATCAAGAATGTAATTTTTGTAAAAACAAAACAAAATAACAAAATTAAAACTGTTTGCTTGGAAGTAAATATAATCAAAATATCTTTCAAATGAGGTATTACGTGACTTTACTTTCCATTAGAAAATTTAAAGATAGTAACGCCCTCCATTTTACGTCTCAAGTAAAGTGCATTTCATTACAACAAAAATATCATGTTTCTATAATTTCACATCTTTTTTGTTTTATGTCTCTATCTTCTTGCATTTTGAAAACATACTACAAAATGCTTTCTTATGACATCGCAGGATTGCATTAGAAAAATCTAACTTCCAATTTAACCTCTTCCCCCTCCCCGACTGACTTACAAAACAAAGTATTTTCGTTTTTAGTTAACGCCTAATCTGGGCCACTTATTACTTCAAATTTCAATTGTAAAACGACTGTGACAGACGGACAGACAGAGAGACATAAGTATTTCCTATTGCCAAATTTGGGTACTAATTAAGGATGTGCACGATGTATCGATGTTTAAAAAACATCGATTTTTAGGATTAGATTATCGATGTTCAACATCGATATTTTTTAATCCGATGTTATTTGCTAACATCGATTTTTACATTAACATCGATGATTTTCTTTTCAATTTTTCTTGGTTTTTTGTTAAGCGTCACGATTAATTTGATGGTTTAAATTTCTTTTTCCTGTTTTTTTTTGCTCTTCAATGAACGCTTTTGGAAAACATCGATGTTTACAGACACATCGATGTTTGAAAAAATTTGCGCATCCCTAGTACTAATGCGCAAATTACTTGAAAAATTATTTGTTTTTGTCTTACAAATTTTACCGTTTTTTCATGTTCCGTCTTATTTAAATTTGATATTTTTTTATCACGAGAGAAACGAGACGAGACGAGACAAGACGAGAGGAAGACTCTCTCGATCGAGAGAAGCGCCTTCTCGTCGAGACGAGAGACCAGTTTTCTCTCGCCCTACGAGACGAGACGAGAGAGGCCACTCTCTCGTCTCGTCTTGTCTCGCGGCATCACTAGTGTAGAGTATCATTTAGAATGCCACGCATTATATATCTATATTCTAGTTTCTATCTATGTAATATTATGTAATGTAAACATTTTAATTCACTTGTTTTATTTGCCAATAAATGGTATTCAAAAAATATATTATTTTATTTGACGTGCGTGACAAATTGTAAAAATGATTAAATTTGCAATAAAAACTAAAAATGGTAGGAAAGGTTTCATATAATAATATTTTTTACACAAAAGTCAATGTCAAGCTACATAACTTGATATATATTTATAGTCTCAAAATATGAAGAAAAATCAGTTTACTAATCAATAATATTCATTCCTAGATGGTTTTCAACGTATTAAAAACAAAACAAATATTACAATAACTAAAATATTCATTTATTCATTCATTACTAGTTGTAATGTTTGAAAACAGTATAGATATTGATAATAATAATTACACTTAATACAAATTCAAAGAATAAAAATTAACAGCGATAATGGCAAATGATAAAATTATTGAAAAAAGTGAACACCCATTTTAAATTACGACAAACCGCCATGCCATGGCTTAGCGCTAAGTATCTACACATTTTTAGCTGAAAATTATTATTGTTTATAAATTTTAACAAAATTAAATAAATTTATATTTACCAACAGACAATTAAGGCACTAATAAACTCTAAAATAACTGACTGGTTTAATATTATTAGATGAAAAATTGAATAAAAGCGTGTTGAGAAAATGCAAAAAAATTAGTAGTTTTAAAGTACTTTAATTGTCGTAAAAGTTACTAAAAAGGCAGTTTCGATGCAAATAGCAATTTGGGTATTGTTGAAGATCCTGTACTTTGTGATTCGTAACTAAAAATTATGAAAGGAATTACAAATAAAATATTAATTTAACTAAAGTGATACAACAGTTTCATTTATTCATGCTCTGGACTATTACGTAGTGGTCTGTGTATGAATAACTGATAACAGATAAGCCACAAAATAAAAGACCTAAAAGGATTTGTAAAAAGTCATTAATCATTAGACTGCTGTTAACTCAACTGTTCACAATAAGCAACCGCCCAGAAGCCGCAGTCACTGGCAACAATAAGTGTTGGTGTCAAACATATTTCTACATATTTAATTAAATATACAGGGTAGTTAAAACCTACTCTTTTTATGAAATTATTGGTACTAATATTTAACCCGTCAGGCGGCGTTGGTACACCAATTTTTCCTAACTCGGATGGTACAATGGGGTATGACATACTCGTTTACTATTTTGTGCATTATTTTAAAAGTAAATATAAAATTAACTGTTGGATATTTATTTTTTATTAGACATTTCTAAATTTAAATTTAGGATTACGCTGGTTATTAGGGGCCTTATAATCTAGTAATGCATTATTATGTAAGGAAAGTAATGTAAAACAGCATTAAAATAAAAAAAAACAAATTTTCCATAAAATAAAAATATTCTTAGATGCAAATCCAGATGCGCAGTTTTAGACCGTCAGATAGTGACCGATTTACATGCCCCATTTTCGCATACAAGCCTCAAAGAGGGTTAAAAAGTACATTGATGTTGAGTAGAATAGAAAAAAATTTACGAGTGGCTCTTGGGGATAACACATGGAAAATTCGATTATCCTTATCAGAAAAATTTTCCGACCCCAAAATGCACATTCGGGTTATTCAAGAAAATCATATGTTTTTCGGACTAGTGATGACGTTTTCATACATTCGATAGACTTGTGTGGAAAAATCGGGCAAAATCTCAAGTTTTCCTTAGAAGATAATAATAATAATATCTAATTATTCACATAAAGGTACATTATAAGAATATATACATAAATTACATCTAAGAAAAAAATAGAAAACTTAAGTCCATTAAAATCAAAAGAGTGCATGGACAAAAATAAAATACTTAATGTTTGTGACGCATAAATATCTTAGAAAAAGAAAATTATATTTTCATTGTACAAGTAACCTTAAGAAATGGATAGATATAGTTAATTACACTGAAAAAAATTTTTATATACATGAATTCAAGGGGATTTTAGGAAGGACAGAGTAAGTAAAAAAATTTACTATTTAATAATTCTATTAACTGTTTAGTCTGATTTCTTCCTAACAATATTATATATTTTTTTAAATATATCTTTTATCATATTGATAGAATTTATTTTGTGTAAATAATCTTTATAAATCTCAGGTAAACCAGTGTAAATTTTTCGCGATAGGTAAATATAACAACGTAAATTAAAATTTTATTGTAATAACTCAATTCTTACATTATCATTTTCTTTATATCTTGTATATGAATGACTATCTTTTTCTAAGAGGTTTTTATTATTATAAGTGTACATAATAATTTGATGCATAAACAACTGTCTCAGGTCCAGTATACCAGATTCGAAAAATAACATATTGGATGTGTAAGTGGGTATTTTATTAAACATTATTTTTAGAATGCGTTTTTGAATTGTCAAGTTGTTTTAGGTAGCAAAATGCAGTACCGCCCCAACTCAGTATAGCATAACGTCTTGATTCAACTAAAGAATAGTACAATATTTTTAAGTGTTTTTGGTCTAAACATTTTTTTAAATATTTAAAACGGTATAAAATTTGTCTTAGTAGTTTAGTTATATTTTAAATATGTATATCACACCTTAAGTGTGAGTCCATAGTAACTCCTAAATATTGTGTTGTAAAAATTAGTCCAATCGTAATGATTTAAATCATTTCTCAAGTTTTCATAATTTGTATTCATTTTTATTAAAATTATCTGGAATTTTTTAAATTTGAATAGGTAAACCTAGTATTGTAGCCCTATGATCAGTGATGTTGTTTTCAAATACCATTCAGATACATTCAAATTCGAAATTTGGAATATTATTTTTCATAAAAATATGATCAAGACAGTTACCTGAACCATCAGATATTAGTCCGTATTTTTGTTTGAAATAAAATTATATTCACTTAATAAATTCAAGTAATTATTTACAGTATCATTTTTTAAGTTATTTTTTATGTTTATATCACCTACCAAAAGATGAGAAAAGACCTGTAACTGTTTGGTTGGTTCCAGGTAATGCCCTTGTTCATCTATAAAAATGTCTTTACTAGCTGATGGAGACCTATATAAACTAGTTATAATTATATTTTTATGTTTTTCAATACATATATTTATCTGCAAAGCTTTACAATAAGCAATAAATATATTTTTGTAAGTATAATCCAATGTTTTTTTTTTTAAATAAACCACTACCCCATCATTTTTGTTAAATTCCCCACCATCTCATTACCTGGCAATTGGAACAAAATAGTATCGATAATTTTAAATGATTCTGTAAGAATTATACAGTCATACCCACAATTTATTTGACGTAATATTTTTAATTCTTCTATGTTTTTATTCAAGCTGTTTATGTTTTGATCATATAATTTAAAATATACCCCATCCTTTCTGTCATCCCAACATGTATTATGATTACTTACATTTAAAATTTCCAGAGTATTAACTGGCCTATAGTTTATATCACGAATATAGTTATATGTATCCATTTCAAAGGAAAAATTTTTACCTTAAATTAAAATATGATTAAAAAAGTTCAAAATATCTTCAAAATTCACCCAATAATATTTAAGTAAATTTAAAAAAAGAAAAAAAAGTTGTCTCTCCAAAAAAAACTGAGAAAAGCTAGATAGCCAGATGCGCATCCTAATTCAAAACTTCTTATCTTCTTTAAAACTGTAGCCTTTATTTCAACCCTTTAGCCACTTGCAACATTAGAGCCTTTGGTTTTTAGAAGCCTAGTTCTTTTAATTAATCATATAGTGAAAACGGCTTGCGTGGAAATATGGGCAACAAATAACCTTTCGTTTTTGATATTTCATTCTACCTAAAATCGATGTACTTTTCAACTCTCTTCGAGGCTTGTATGCGAAAATGGGGCACCTAAACATGTCACTATCCGACGGACTATTTTATGAAAAATAAATTCATGAGAAACACTTACTCTCTCTAATTTTTTTTTATATAAACAACCTACTCCGTTTCATGTCAATTACATTAGTCACTTGTTAGGTTAGCATGAGTCAGATAAATAAATCTGTTACATAATTAACAGGTATATAACGATTTTCTGTCCAAGCCTCTTGGACAAAAATAACTTTGTTTGGAATACTTCTGTCAATTTTTTACGGATTTCTCTGCTCACAAATGGGTTTTCCAAACTTGTTTTTTTCGTGAGGTCTCACCAAAGTAAATCTTAACTCTTTTAAACATTTTCTTCTAAGTTGCTTTACATTAGGATTATTACTATTGAAAATAATCATAGACATCTTTTGCAATAAATAATTATATTACGCGACTGGTTCACTGAGGTATCACACGCCCAGTACCTCTTACTAATCAAAACTAACGGCTATTTTCGTGGTACCTTGAGTTAGCCACATGTCAAATTTGATGGTAGGTGAAGGGGTAAGCTAGAGGTGTGCACAGGTTATGAATATTGCTCGTGTTATTTCGGGTATGTCATACTCCAGTGTACCAACGCCTGCTTAATTTATTTTCTTGGATTTACCTACATTGAGCAAATTAATCAATCACCACAAATATTATTTCTTCTACACCATTATGTATGTTATTTATGTTTTTCACAGACCATAGAATAGATAAGTGGATAATATCAATCGACTGAATGCATATTATTTCATAACCACTCCAATACCCAGATAATTTCCTGAATCTCCATGAGTTTTGAATGGATGTTCATTGGACATCCTTCTTCTATTATTCCAGTGTAAATACCAATTCAGGAATTTCAGTGGATGACTAAAATATGTCCATAATGGCGCTTATAAAAATGAAAAATTTTATTGATATTGTAACGTTCATTTTTGGCCGCTCAAATTATTAGAGAAAAAAACATTACGTTACGTTACGGTCTATACTAGAGAGTTGAAGTGTTTCCAGTACGTTAACGTAAACGTGAACGTCAACGCACAAAAACAATGTTTACGGTATAGTCCAAAATATGAGTTGAAGTTGTTAAACGCATCGTGACATTTACGTGTCATGACAGATAATGACAATTATTATTAGGATTTCTTCTTTCCCAATTAAATAGAGGTTATTTTATTTGCGTTACGTACATACGCCAGAGACCGCAAGCTTACGTATGTACGTAGACGTGAACGTGAAGGATATTTGAATGCGCATGCGTAGATGTCAATTTTCACGTATACGTTTACGTTCATAGCATGACTTCAACTCTCTATTATCATGAGCTCAACCGAGTTGGGCCAACTACCTGCTATAATCCCCGGTAACCGCTTGGCTATTTTAATCCTTTAAACTCATTAAAGGGCTATGTTGAGTTAGCCCAGAAAATAAAAAATTTTATTTGTAAACAATGTTTATTTCATATAGGTTCAAATACATAATAAAGTACAGGTTATATTATACTATTTGGTGCATATTTAAAAGCAATACATTGAACAAAATTGAATCTACTTAACTCATTACATTCCAATTGTCGGAGTTTTTCCGATAAATATAATTTTCTTTTTTCGATGTGGGACCGTAGTTTCTTACATACTTGTTAGCGCTTACAATTTTTACATATGTTTCTGTTTGAAAGTTAAGTAAAACTTAAAAATATTCGGATGGCAAGAATAAAAATGGCTATTAAATAATGAATAAAATGACTCACAAGAATTTGTGGTACGTGTTATCGAATCTGAGGCTAAAGCCCATGCAAACGGCGAAAATGTAACATTTGTCCCTATATAGTTATCTACTAAATAGTCTCAAAATTCAATTACTTTTTGGTTACCTACTACATTATTGTTTTCAAACAAATCATATGCAAAACAGTCACCAACTTCTTCTGGTTTTAGAAATGGAAGATCAAAAAAATATTTCAAATATTTTCCTACTTGATTTTCTGAACGGTAATCAGCGCTTAATCCTAAATATTGAATTTTTCGATACCAGGTTTGGAATAAATAAAAGCGACAGCCTATTATTTTTACGTTTTGCCACATAACTTTAACTGCATTATGAATCGCCAACTCAAAATCAATTACAACAAAAGAAGGTTTAAAGTAAAGAATGTTTGACATTTTGCATCCAATAACTTAAATAATTTAAGATACACAGATTGTGATTTTGAGGACAATAAGCAAAAAACTAAAGGTACATAGTGTCCATTTTTATAACCGTGAATTGTAAAAAACTGCACAAAATATTTGGTCGAATATTGAAATGTACCGTCCATATAAACAGTATCAACTGAACGTAAAAAATTAAAGTTGCTTCCGCAACCAAACACAATTATCTGTGAAGGCCTATCACAAATAGAAAGAAACTCTTCGTTTTTATTTGTGATAGGATTCATCTTACCTAAACAAGTAAAAACATCCTCTTGATTTTTGTGGAGCGTGGGCATAACAGAACGTCTTGTGGCATAAATGTCTTTTCGCACTCTATGAATGTCGTGCGAGGTGATATCGTCACAAAACTCGTTCGTCCTTAATTCTTGATGGATTCATTTTAAGGGTTTTTCTGACAGGTCCTGCAATGCTTTCCTTTTAATACCATTGCTAAGGGCCTGTCGTTGAAGAGTGTCGCCTTCCTCATGGTTGTGATTGACATCACTTTTCTCGTCTATTATTTGGTCACGAAGGATATAAACCTTGGCTGCACACTTGTTTCTTTTAACACATCGCCATCGCACTTCACCATTGGCAAAAGTATTTGCCTCACAGAATTTAAAATTGCCTATAACTAACAACTTTTTCCCCTTTTCGCTAAAAATATATTTGACTTGCATGATCGTAATGTATACTCGGTGACAACTAAAGACAGAATAAAATAGTACTTTCCTATTTTCCTTACATCCGTAATGTATCTACACATCATTCTCCTAATTACTTATTAATACTTCTAATTAATAATTGACAAGGGATTAAAGAAGGTCGCTGGCCTAACTCAACTACCTAGATTACGCCACCTGCAGCGCTGGCCTAACTCAGCTTCCCCGATTATCATTGTTAAACTTAGGTTAAAATAGATAAGTTAAATTTAAGATAAATTGGAGGGTATGTTTGTAATAAGGAGAAAGATGTTGTACAAAAAGTGGTTTCCTTATCTTGACTTCTTATAAACACCAGGCCTCGATTTGGAATTAATAATTTCAAATTTCAGTATTAAATAAATTGTCAAATACAAAAATACGGGTTTTATTTCAAATTAGATAAAATACCACTAAATAAAACAGTAACTAAATTACATTGAGATTTTGACCGATAGATTGGAATTGAGTCTTCCGGCTACCTCCCAACCTAATTTTGTATTTTGAATCGAAGGTCCATTTTTATGTAATTTAATGTAACCACTTAATAAAAGATCGAAATACATTTCAGCACCAATCAACATATCAAGTAATATGTTAAATGAAGAACCAAAAACTATTGATAAATGTGTTTTATCCTAAACTTAATTCCTCAATGGACTGTAAAATGTATGTTGAAAAAGGGATGTTATTTTGTATTTGATATTTAACTAAAATCAACTGTACGAGGATGGGATGAAAAGTTTCCGGCCTAACCTATAGTAGGCTGTGTAGCCTTGCTTGTCGTCAGTGTACGCTCGAAGTTTAAAGTGAGAGCGTCAAGTAGTTTGTGTCCTGGGTATTTTAAAAGCTTATAAAGTGCGCCACTTTTAAAAGATGGAAAAAATCGAGATAAAAGCCGTAATAAAATATTTCCATATCAAAGAATTATCGCTAACGGAAATAAAAGCTGAACTAGATGCTACACTAGGAGAATCTGCTCCGTCATTTACCACAGTTAAAATCTGGGTAGCGGACTTTAAACGTATTCGCACTGATGATGCTCCGCGTTCTGCAGGCCAAAAACGGCAACTTCTGAAGAAATGGTGCAAACCGTTCACAAACTAATTCTAAAAGATCGCAGATTAAAATTGGAAGCGGTAGCTGAGGCTGTGGGCATATCAAAAGAGCGAGTTCACTATATTTTGTGTGAAATATGAGGTATGAGAAAGCTATCCGCCCGATGGGTGCCGCGTTTGCTCACGTCAGATCAGAAGCTTATGCGGCCAACCATTTCAGAGGAGAATTTGGTACTGTTTAGACGTGATCCAGGGGACTTTTTACGTAGATTTATTACGGTTGATGAAACATAGGTTTATCATTATACAACTGAAACTAAACAACAGTTTAAACAGTGGACGGCAAAGGACGAACCAGTTCCAAAAAAGGCAAAGGCATTACCGCCTGCTGGAAAGGTCATGGCAACGGTCTTTTGGGATGCTAAAGGGATACTCCTAATAGATTATCTAGAAAAGGGAATAACAATAAATACCGAGTACTACAGCGACTTTCTAGACCAGCTTAAACAGAATATAAGCGAAAAACGCCCTGGTTTGGCAAAAAAGAAAATACTGCTTCATCAGGACAATGCACCTTGCCACTAGTCCATTCTTGTAATGGCTAAAATTCATCAGCTAGGCTTTGAACTGCTAAACCATCCTCCGTATTCGCCAGACCTAGCCCCGTCAGACTTTTATTTGTTTTCAAACTTAAAAAAATTTCTTGTTGGCAAAATTTTTTCCACGGATTTAGAAGTAATTGCAGCAACAAACGCCTATTTTGACGAGTTGGATAAATCAGACTACAGTGACGGTATTAAATCGCTTGAACTTCGTTGAGTCAAATGTATCACCCTACAAGGAGACTATGTAGGAAAATAAATTCTTATTCAATCACTATTGTGTTGCGTTCTATGTTAGGCCGGAAACTTTTCATCCCATCCTCGTATGTATCAAATGACAATCTGTATGTTTAGTGGCATAACAAGTATAAGGGTAAAAGGAAAACAACAAATCTGCAACAAGACCGTTAAACATTTCCTCTTGGAATGTAGACGTATTATATGTAACCGTCAACAAGCTGGATTGGTCAATGAAATGATCACCTATACTTTCACCACGGTAGAACAGCGAAGACTACAGACTTCTTAAAAAAGAATGAATATAATTTCAAAATCTAATACCGAATATCTAATATACGTTAATATAAGTTAACCTACCTTATGAGCTAATGACTCTAGTAGTCGATGCTCAAAAAAAATAATTAATTGATGATAATAATAACAATTAATTAAATAATATTAACAATTAAAGTGAACGACTGTTGTTTTTTATATTTGAGATATTTACTAAAATGAAATTTTCTATTTCATTAGATCTACAGGCTTCTGTGACTCGGAATACCAGTACAACCGAAAAATAAACGTCAAACAAATGAATAAATAAATAAATAAAATAGCCTGCGCTGAAATGCGAACCGCAGACCTTAATTGTTGTCAAGTCAAATATTATATTCAAAAGGATATTATTGTTAAAGTTTTAATATATGTTGCTAAATTGCTAAACATGCATCATCCGGTGCATCTTGAAGAAATTTATCAAATTGGTCTTTCGTCAAAACTTTTGATTTTTTCGGTCTAAAATGAAAACTCGGTATTATACGCCGACACTCGAACGGCGGATATAACTATTGAAATGTTATAAAGAGTTTCTAGACACTTGGAAACAAACTATGCATAACAATTTTGGGTCCGCTAACACTTATTTAAAAAAAAAAATTTTACCTTAAAATCCTGAAAATCCTTAAAATTTGTTGTCCGGTCTCCATCATAAAACAAATGTGAAATAAACCATTTTCACTGATTTCTTGTTGTAGAAACGGCTAATATCAATATAAGACCATTCATAGAGCAATAAACCGTACCAAGTTTTTTCATAAACGATCAAATTTTCTTATTTTTCATTTTAAGTTTATTAGAAAAATAAATAAACATAAAATTATTTTTAATGACAATTGATGTATCTAGTTTCTATAAATGCGGTGTTGCCAAATCGAGTAAGAAAACATATAAGTCAGGAAATAATTCGGTTAGTGAAAGTTGGCTGAAAAATTACATAGTGTCTGGCCAGCAGGTAAATTTGGATCTCAAAGTGAAAACATTTGTAGTAATCACAGATAACCGTCTTTTTATTTTATTTCATGATGATTGTACGTTAATTACGGCATGTCGGTACTTACCTAATATTTAAAAAAAAAAATTCATTTTGAGCTGTGTCCAGGCCGTTGGAGTTTATGCCGGTAGGCGTAGCCAGGTATGGTTTAAAAATTTTCTGGTGGCGGCGAAGCCGCCACCTTACTAGAAGTCCTTTCTTTCTTTTCTTATTGTATATTTTCTTATTATTAGATGCCCACGATACAAAACACATTCGTTTAAAGTTGTGATCGAGGTTCACTGGCCAGATGCTAATGAGGGTTGGTTAGGTTAGGCTAGGTTTTTTCTTCAATTTGAGCTGTGTCCAGGCCGTTGGAGTTTATGCCGGTAGGCGTAGCCAGGTATGGTTTAAAAATTTTCTGGTGGCGGCGAAGCCGCCACCTTACTAGAAGTCCTTTCTTTCTTTTCTTATTGTATATTTTCTTATTATTAGATGCCCACGATACAAAACACGTTCGTTTAAAGTTGGGATCGAGGTTCACTGGCCAGACGCTAATAAGGGTTGGTTAGGTTAGGTTTTTTTTTTTTTTTTTTTTTTTTTTTTTTTTTTTTTCAATTTGAGCTGTGTCCAGGCCGTTGGAGTTTATGCCGGTAGGCGTAGCCAGGTATGGTTTAAAAATTTTCTGGTGGCGGCGAAGCCGCCACCTTACTAGAAGTCCTTTCTTCCTTTTCTTATTGTATATTTTCTTATTATTAGATGAGGAAGAAGATCTTGATATGGGTATTTTTTAAATTGTTAGTTTTATATAATTTTTCTGATACCGAAGGCAATTGGTTGGCCTGGTACAACGCAGGGCATAGGTAAAAATTACCATTGCTATGTAATACATAATTGATATGGCAACATTGTATTTCTTTTAGACACATGTCACACTGCCGAAGTCAATTGTCATTGCGGTTATGAAATTTGTATCATTTTGACAAAATGAACTTGGTCGTAAATTAAGAAAATAATACTGTTTATGAAAAAATTTGGATGGTTTATTGCATTATGGATGGTCTAGTGTTATTATTTAGCAGTTTCTATAACAAGAAATTAATCAAAATGATGTAGTTCAAATTTTTTCAACATCGAAATTGGAGGACACATTTTAATAGTTTTAAGGTAAGAAAAAAATATTTTATAGCGTTTGCAGGGCAAAAAAAGTATTTTGAAATGTGTTTCAGAAGGTCTAAAATCGTTAAAAAAAAAAAAAAAAAAAAAAAAAAAAAATAGCCCGTTCGACCGTCGGCGGATTTTTCCGAAAACTCATTATTCTACTAGTAAAATAATAGGATAATTCTGCCGTCAGTGTTGCCTAAAGTAATATAGTTATTATTATACGCTTGAAGAAAAAACTATTTTTCGTATATATTTTGTTATGAACCAGCGACAAGCTTGCTTTATGAATTGTATTCTCAAATAGCTTTCAATTTGAAATTTGAATTTGTTTAACAGCCAAGAGAAGAATAATGATCAGAAAGGGAGAAAATTGGCCTATTTTTAAATTTTTGAATATTATGTACTTAAATAAACACCTACTGGGATTTTGTTAATTATCCTAAAATTTTTATCTTTATTCTAAACTTTGCACAACGAAAAACAGTTTATTTGTTGTATTATTTACACCAAATAACTTATCTGATAAATTCTGAAATCATATAATAGCCTCGGCTGCAATGAAAAGAAATCTACATAATACAATATTAATATTTATTAATATCCTATTATATCCCGCATTTCTCAGTAAAGAGTTAACCTTGCTACTGCTTGGAAGGCCTCCGTTTCTTTTGTTGCCAGTGATAAATAGCTAGGGATTCTTAGATCGTTAATACGCATTTCAGGCAAGTATGATTGACAAAGACCAAAAACCCAGACACACATCTGTATAAAAATAATATCTGTCAAAAACACAATCCGAAAACTAATACGAAACATTCTAGCGTAGTTATTAGGAATCATTAATCAAGAGTTGGTCAGGAAATGAGTCAACCCTTCGGTCCTTTCTAACCGAAAATACGGCAGTTTACATACTGGACTTGGACATTGCGGCCGCTGTCTTAAGACACATGGTCATTCTCTACAGCATCTTTTAATGCTTAATGTGTTAAAGATGTAAAAGGATTTGAAGCACCGTTGGTCAGAGTCGCAGTTACCCCAATTTATTTTCTTCATGAATTTAAGGCTAAAAAGACATCTTGCAAGTCTAAATAACTTGTGATTTGAATTATATAAGTGGCAATACACAAAAAGGCATACTTTTTTTATTACGGGGTATGTTTAAAAGCTTTTAAAAATTGATTTTCGTGTTTTTTAAGATCTCCTAGCCCTCCATTCTTAGGTTCAAATTAAAATAAAAATGTTTGAATAAAATTTTATTAATTGAAATCTCCAGGATCATAATACAACCGATTTTTTAATTGGTCGCGAACTGTGAAGGTTTCTTATTTAATTATTTTTACGTTCCTTGGTTATCCTATAATAATAAAATTACAATAAAATAATCAAAGAGTAAACAATGGTAATCCACAGAAGTGGTTTAGAATCACTTGTATTGTGGTTTCGCAATCAGAATAATTTTATTTTCTTTTGTGACTATAATTCAAGTAATTTTTAAAAATCTAGGTAATTTTCGCATATACATATAAACAGCAAAAAAACATAAAAAGGGTACTTTAACAAATCCGGGTAATATTTAACTATAAGTTTAGATAAAAAACATAAATATCAGGATAAAATGCAACGAAAGTACACTATCGCTATAATTTTTATTATTTAACATATAATAAAAACAGAGCGTCGGAATTTTATTTTATGTATAAAGTACACATACTTTGCTAATCAAAGTATGTGATAAAGTACAACGTAACAGTATATAATTAAAAATTATATCAAAAACATCAATGTCAAACATATCTAATTACTATAGTTACAAGTTTGTATTCTTTACACCCCTACTCAAACTTGAAACTTGTAAGCTTTATAGCTCTCTGATTATCCATATACAAAGTAGTATACAGTCTAGAAGTTCGTCATGCAGTAATTTGAGCCAATTACGTTCTCGTGTAGCTTTACTAGTAGCAATATACTCCGATTTAGTTGTAGAAAGAGACACAGACTTTTGTTTTTGAGACCCCCAAGCAATACATTTTTTATTTAGCCGAAAAATAAACCCTGATGTTGAAAGTCTTGTATTTACATCTCCAGCAAAATATGCATCACCAAATTCTTCTAAATTCAAAATACTAAAACTATAAACTGTAAATTATAAAATTCTGTACTGAGATGTACCTATAAGATACCTGAGTATTCTGTTTATATAAGTCCAGTGAATTGTTAACGGATTCTCCAGAAATTGGCTTACTCTGCTTACTGCATAGCATATATCAGACCTAATGGCCACACCTAGATAAATTGAGCTACCTACTGCTTTACGATAGGAAACTATTTCTAATTACCTCTTTATTTCTTGCATCTCTCCTGAATCACAAATAGCTGCTACCGTAACTGATTTAGCATCTGTCATTCTAAATTTTTTATAATCTTTTTTACGTAATCACCTTAATGTATAAAAATTGACCCATCTTCATACTGAATAATCTCGATTCCTAAGAACATTCTTTCTGTAGATAGCTTATTTAGTTTTGAATTTCTGATGTGTCGGAGGCAGCTACCAAACCATCATCCACATTAAGAGCTATGTATATCGTTGATGCTTTATTTTGCCTAAACACATAGATCTGCTTGAGTTTGTTTTAAGTTAAATTTTATAAGAAAATGCAAAAATTTATTATTCGAAATCCTTGGTGCTTGTTTCAAACCATACAAACTATTTAAAAGTATACCAACTCTGTTTGTCTTGTTTTCATATCGCTATAGTAAAGCAAACACGCAGTTTGTGTGAACAAATCTAAATTTGCCTACCAGTTTTTAGTCCCGATAATTTTACTGTCAAATTTGAATGGCCCCGCGCTTTTCTTCTCTTCTTCTTTTTATTTTTCTTCTTTTATATGGCCTCTTACCTGAAAAGGACCTAATTTTAAAAAGATCAACCACGTTTACCAGGTGGCTCTGAAAATTCTATCACCGTTTTCTAACATGGGAGTTACATAAGTGTTCTATGGTCGTGGATGATCTAGCATACAAAGATGTTTGGGTTCGATTCCCGGCTACGTCAGGAATTTTTTTAAATCTCTAAGAATTTGTTTTCATCTTTGGGATTCAGGGATATTCTTAATAATTCGTAAGGGGATTTTTGAGATTCATTTCTGAATTTACAAATATTTCTTAAAATTTCTTTCAATATTTTCTCATGGCCACTAATCATGATATTTATTCCCAGTAATTTCCGTTTTGTTTACCTAAATTATATCGTTTTTTCTCTTTTATAAATATATTCCTAAAGTAAGTAGATAACATGCATCAAATATACAATCGTTTAGTTACCAAGACATACCTTTAACCTATTTTTTATGACCTGTAAACAATATTTAGAAATAAACTAAAAACAGTAAAAACGTATATATCAAATTTATTGATGTATACAGAAAAAAAAAAACTACAATTGCTACGTTTAGAAAGTACCTTGTATCATTTTGTGACAAATTACAAAGAAAGTCACAGTTTTTATATATTTATAATATATTTAAAAAATAATGTAACAAATGTTTTGTAAAGTATAGAATATATCGATACTTTTTGCCAGACTATCATAAGTGCCGTTTGAACAAATGTCGCTTACGTTAGTCTGGCGAAAAGGTATCGATATGTTATGAGTGTTTATTTTAATAGAAACCATGGAAACGAAACAAACACACACATACAAATGTATAAGGCCCGAGTCGAGTAAGTTCCCATCCTGTAAACTGGATCGAAACCTGCTGGACCCATTCCGTACACCCCATGCTAACTCCTCTTAGGGTCATCAAGATCAATAGATGTATATAAAATGCCTTCTAAAAGGGAATCAAGCATGATATACTATCAACAGAACGTTGCTGAAGGCTTACCCCTGTTATGTCGTCTATTTGTGTATCTTGTGCGTGTGCATTCCTGTTGTGTCCCCAGTCATGTAAAAGTTTTCTTAGTCTCCTAATTTGGTGACTAGGTGGACCTTCTCCAACTAGTCGTCTAATCTATTCGATCTGCTCTGCAGCAGGAGGTACTTTTCAAACATAGCAAATAATAATAATAAACGCTATTTAAGATGAATACATTTTTGTAATTTTTTTGTCGTTGTCCCTTACCAGGGTATACCTATTTTTCATACTTTCTTAATTATAGATTACCTTACGATGTTTAAATGAATATAACGTTTTACCCATGAAAAATCTAATTTCGAATTTAACTTTTTTTCAATTTCATTTGAAACAATTGGTACATTACAATTTATTATCAAGGAAATCTTCTGATAAAATTATAGCAGATCCTACTTAAACAACTGGTTGTTCTGCGGGATAAATTAACTTTCCCTGAGATTGATCCCTCTCTAAAATCCAAAACCAACCTGATGTCCCAAAATTTATTTTTCAATGTATCCTGATTTAAAATTCTGCCCTTTTGTGATTAATTTTTTTTTTCTTCGTTTGAATGACTATAATCTTCTAATAGCCACTAGAGTGGCTATTAGAGGTAGGTGTATATGGGTGATTCTCGTGTAACTGCGATTTTTACAATTTAAATTTTTCTAACATTAAAAATGTTTTAAAACGTTTGTTCTGCGCGTTTTTATTTTCTATTTATTCACAAAACTAAGCCTGTGAACTGGTTTTACTACAGCTACAACACAACGAAAACTGTTACAAAATTTCAAAAGTTTAATGCCACGGTACTGGCATTATTTCCACGGTACTGACATATAAATGATTATTTTTTTTACTGATCGAAAAATTGGTATAAAATTGCAATAAAATTCAATGCAGTATGCATTAGATTGTAGTTATAAGAGGTACATTTTATATTAAAAAATTAATTTTAATAGAAATTTATATATTTAATTTTAAAAATAAGAATCGGACATGCCACGGTACCGACATTTCGAGTATATTTAGGTGTAGCTTAAAAAAAATTTGCGAAGGTTTATGACCTAATTCATAATGTCAGTTGTAAAATACCTCTAAATTTACAATATTAATAACTTTTTGATGAGGAAAACTTATGCTAAACGATAAATAAAATACTGGACATAAAAAATCACAGTTATGCAAGAATCGCCCATATATGAAATAGCCAATCTCTATTCATTTCAAAAGTCCTTTGTCAATACTACATGTGCAGAGATTTTTTATTCAGCATACATTTTACGTGTTTTCTAGTAGGTGGGAACTTTGTGCTGCCATTAAAGCTGTCGAGACATTCATCTACCTACTTAATGAACAAAAGTAGCTGTAACAATGGATGTCTGTTACAATTCACCTAAAATAATTATAGCCATTTTGTAATATATTATTAAACACACACATTATAGAGTGGTTTTCTTAATAAATTGTAAATTATTTACCTCTAGAAAGAAACGTGTACAAAAACGCGAGTTCGGTTCCAGAAATTGCTTCATGCAAAAAATAATAATATGCGAAAATAAACATTCCCCCCCCCCTCCAAAGAAAATTAATTAAATAACAAAATCAGACTTAAAGAAATAAACAGGGTCAAAATTAAATTAATTTTAATAAGATGCACACGTTCATAACATTTTCAGTTATAATCTATACGTCGACGTCAAAAAACCAGTAACATCAGCGATCTCTTGGATTGGTGTTAGTTTTATTGGAGAGAGATAAATATATGTAAAGATCAATGTAAAAGAGAAAGAAAGTTATATATATGTAATTTAAATGAATCACCGAACAAATTTTCCTATTAAGTTACACGTCTCTGTTGTCTCTGCCCTACACTCTCCTACTCTACTATTTCATCATCAGTGTTACCAGCTGACCAAAATCAAATTGTTGTTCAATTCTGTACAAATTATCTTTTTTGTTTTTCACAACTTTATCGTATAAAGCTGACCTTACTAGTGTGATGTTACCGGAGGCTGGTTAATTTAGGAGTTTAAGGGGTTAGAGTAAGGGAATTTGATAATAATTTTATTGAGTATACATATAAAACAACAAAAGAAACAATTACACTTAACATATTCTTGTTCAACTAAAGTTTCAAAAATAATTTAATTTTCTTTCTGATTTTGATTTTTTAATTGTTTTTGTTTATACATTTTTAAAGGTGTCTCAAAATGTTATCATTTCATATGTTGGTTTAAAACTTCACATCCATTATCCAAAGGACTTCGCACTTGTTTCCTTATGTAAATTGACGACCGGTCCAATTTTCTAAAACTGTGGTATGTTATTGTACTCAACCTAGTAACCATAAGTGTTCAACTCAATCCTATGACTATCTTTCAACATACAGGCACTTTGGGACCTAATGTAAGGGTCGCACGATCGACCAACATTAAGATATGATATACGTTAAAATTATTTATTAAAAAATTAATTAACTAGTAGGTACGTGACAAAAGACATGAAGAGCTAAAAAAAAGTCCTCTGCGCGTCCATCATCGGGCCAACAAAAAAATTTCGGTTGAGTTATAAAAAAAAAGAATGTCGTCACCTGTCCTGTTGAGTCATAAGAGATATGGTTAGCCTAAATTATAGGAGCGCCAGTAAAAGGTACTTACCCGATCTAAATATGTTCTTTCCGCCGGCACTGGATATAAGTTGCCGACAAACTTCTCAAAGATAAAATTTTACTTATAGGTATATTTTTTTAACTTCAACATAATATAAGGTTTGCCCTCTTATTTGATATAATAGTGATGACGTGAACAGCAAAATCGATGAAAACAACAATACCTTATATATTTTTTGAATTGTTTACAGATTTGCTTTTTAATTATTAAATAGAAACAAGAATTGACTAGGTATATTTTGTACATCTTATCAGTACAAAGTATCTAATGGTTTGAATGATTTTTTCCTAAATAAAACTGGTAATAAAGAGTAATTATTTCTATATTAAAACTTACCTGTTGACAAAAAAAGACAAATATTATTAAAGCTCAACTAAACTCGTTATTTTTAAATATTTAAATGGAAGTAATTAATCATAAAGCAACTCAAATTGATTTGTATATACATGAACGAAATTAAGAACAGTTCTATGTCTTCAGACAATTTAAAAGTAGTTAATACCGTCAACAAGTAACAAGGACCAATTTACACCTTCATTGTTAAAAAAGTGTTAAAAATACTATGACAAATTACTCTAAAAGATCATTAACGTACGTTTTACGAAATCTTTTTGGTATGTACATGTTGATGCTTTTGCTTTTTAACCTCACAAATGAGTTCAGCATAGTAGATCATTTGAAGTAAATCAACACAGAATTATTACATTAATGGTTCGGACCAGGATATATAATTCGTTTAAAAGGGTTTCTAAATTAGCAGTTGATGATAGTAACACTAACATTAGTGGTGTTCAGTCATTCTTCGTCAAGCTTACGGATATGAAGTGTTAATACTTAGTTCTCTTATGGTTTATAGTGCATTTAAAATATTGTGTAAGTTATTGTGTGTGTGGATACCAAGATGGTTATGACAAAAAAGGTACTTACTGACTATTAGTTTAATTTCTATATATTTATCTAAATTTTTTTATGGAAATATTGAATTAGAATAATCGTTAAATAGTTATTTATGCAACAAGTGTTTATTGCACGCGACGTGAAATTATCCAACGAGGCCGTCAGGCCGAGTTTGACAACACGTCGAGTGTAATAAACACTTTTTGCACGAGTTGCATGCAATATTTTTTCTACGTTCATGCAAAAACCAAAGAATGTTTTATAGAACTGCAGTTGTATTATCCAAATCATAGTAGCCGTGATCGTGTACCTTTGTTTGAGGCATTTATTTAGGTTTGTGTTCATAATTTGTAATGACATTTTTAATAAAATACATTTTTTTATTAATTTATTTATTAAATGAATGAAAATAATATAAAATATACAATTGTTTTTAAAACGTAACACAGAAAATGAAAATGGACTAAATATTTGGCATTGATTTGAATATTTATGTTTGCCATGGTCATAAAACGCTGTAGTAAAATGACAGATGAGTGCAATAAAATTTTTATTGCACTAGTGCAATAAAGAACCAGTTTTTTTACTAAATATAGTTCAATAAAGTTTTGTTTTTTTTGCAGGAACGTAGAAAAAAAAAAATTTAACTCTATATTACTTTTTTATATTCAGTCAAGTTTTTGAGACAATTTAATAGACAATTTCGAAATTGTCGTTGTAATGTCCTTTCTGAATTTCTCTGGTCCATAATTTAAATCTTCTAAAAACAATTCGGACCTAATATATAAGTAGTTTGTGTTAAATTCTCCACTACAAAATTACACAGAGAGAAATGCTTGCTCATATTAAGCTTGCTTTTGAGTCAAGCATGGCCACAATCTTTTTTTAAGGTATTTTTAAGCACGCATGCTAGAAAATTGTCTTAAAAGTTTGATTTTAGTATTCAAATACTTAATTCAAGATTGTGCACAGTTTTGTTAGGTACAAGAATGTAATGCCTAATTAATGTTAGTTGATTGATTTAAGTTTGGATATTTTCGTTTTTGAAATGATAGCTGCCCGTTAGTGCGTAATTGGTCGATATTTATATTTGTGTTATAGATACGCAAACAAGTTTTGAATAAAAGTTACATGGATTTGAAAAACACATATTTTAAAAATATTTTTAAATATCTAGGGTGTTACATTTTTGCCTGGAAAATATAAATGTATTTATTTTTTTAATTAGACACCCTGTATTTTATTTCAGTTTTAGAATGGTCTGTTATACTGTGGATTACCCCTTATTTTTTTTTTTTTTTAAATAATTTGGTAGCAATGATTTGAAAATTGTTTAAATTGCAGACTTACAAAGTATTAAACTTACGAATAGTGATGCTAAAACTGGTTCATTTTATATAGAGTGTTTTAAAACTTATCATAAATATGGTATGTGTATTATTTTATCATTAAATTCCTTATCAATTTGTTAATCCAGCGTGTTTAGGGTGTCCCATAAGTGCGTAATTGATTATAGCTGTTTTAATATTGCAAATATAAAGAGATTTTTAATATGAAAATTGTATGACCATATTTAACAATTATTCTTAAATGCCGATTAAACTTATACCTTTTTAAAATAATAGTATTTTAGTCCCGATTACTCTGACATTATATGGATGGTGCCATTGTTATTACTTTCTATTATTTTCTATTTTGAAATATGTAATGGATATCACAAAACATAGTTTAAACCACATACATAGATATCATGAGTAAAATGAGCAAATCAAGTCGTTATAGATATAATTGGCATAATATGATCATTAACATGTAGGTAATGACAGTTTGGTAAAAAATCTGATGTGTCCAACACATGACTTTCCTATCTAGTTATTATAGGCCGGTTATTTTGTACAACCTATTGCAGCATCTCTAGAAATGTTTAGAGGATAAACTAAATATATACATTGTCCACATACATCTACCTCGAAACATTTTTCTATAGATATTCCTTGAAAACGAAAATACTGAAAAATTTAAATTTAGCACTTTTCTATTACGGTCCACTTTAGAAAAATCATGTTTAAACAAAAATTATAGAGATCGATATCTTTAGTTCAACAATTTTCATAAAAATCAGGATTTTGCACATTTTGTTTTTCTCAAATACGGACCATTTCAGGAAATTTTGACATAAAACAAAAATTATAGATAATAATATTAGAAGTAACTTTTATTTAAACAATTTTCTTCTCCAAACATAAATAACAGGTATATTCCATAAAATATAAAAACGGCCTCCCATAAAGTACCCCCCAGATGTTTCGACTTTGTCCAAAATTTAATCATTTTACGTCAGGCCGAAATAAACCTTAAGTTTAAAATTTAATGTTTTTTTCTTTATCCTTTTTTGAGTTTTCTTCAAAATTCGAAATTTACACATTTTCTCAAATACCTCGAATACGGTCCATTTTAGAGAAATTATGTACAAAATAAAAATTATAGAGAATTATATTACAAACAACTTTTATTTGAACAATTTTTATAAAAAATTATTTTTTTAACATTTTGTCAAATTTCTCGAATGCGGACCATTTTAGGAAAATTTTGTATAATATAAAAATGATAGATAATTATATTAAAAGTAACTTTTATTTTAAGAATTTTCTTCTCCAAACGTAAATAACAGATATATTCCATAAAATATAAAAATGACCACCTATAAATCTAATCTAATCTAAATCTAATCAGTTTATTAGACACTGGAATAAAGTTTAAGTTTAAAATTTGGTGTTTTTCTGTGTATCGGTTCATGAGTTATGCGACACACAGACACACACACACACAGACATCATCGCGAAAATAGTCAAAACGGATTCAGGGGACCTCCAAACGTAAAAATCCGTCGAAAACTCGAGGTCGAAAAAAATTATGATTCCTATACTTTCCTTATATCTGTATACAGATAGGAAAGTAATAATTAACTTAACACTCAAGAAGAAATAGTCAGTATGGTGTATGCTTTCGGAACAATCCAACTAACAAAGTAGTTCCATAATTTTTAGTTTACAAGACTATTATATTTTATTGATATTATATTGCAGTTTCTGGAAAGTTAATTTGTTGTAATAAAATTGCCGAATCCACTATTTTGTTCTCTGAAACTAAATTGCTACATAAATAATTTTTTACAATATTTTTACAGCACAATTTTAAAATAGTTTTCACGATAACTATAAAACTGTTACATAAACATTTATACAATTATTCTATACATTTCAGCTAATAAAATTAAATTGCTTTATAGTGATTCTATATTGTTGCTTTGGATCACCTTTATAACTTTTTATTCATACAAATACAATAAATTGTTTCTTAACGCTTTAAAAAATAGTTAATATTAGTGTGATATAATTCCGCGTAAACAGCAATTTGCTTCTGACGAAAACTCTAAAATAACTGTAATGTACATTTGGTAGTACCTATACCATATTATTTTGTATTTTATGTTTGTTTAACTACTTTCCATACCATTTGTATGTGAGTGTATGGACAGAAAATATTAGATTTAAATATGTGAAGAAATATAAAAAATAAGTGGTACCTGCTTTTCAGAGAATAGTAAAAAATAGCAAAACGTTTTGCTGTTTTGTCTAGACAATAAAAAAAGTATCATTCAGCCAGATAATAATTATGTTCTGAATAATCATGCCCCAATACTAAAAGAAAGCCATATTTTTAGCGATATATATGTTAAAATTGCTTATTCTAGCAGTATTATAAATTATGTTTGCTCTATAGAGCTGTAGAAACAAACCTGATCATTTCAATTCTCAAATACTTAAATTGCCAACGATATAGTAGGGTTATGTTATATTTTAATAAGGATAATTTTTTGACCGTATAGCAGGACGATTACAAACAGTTTAAAAAAATTTAAAATAAAAGAACTCCATCTTTCTCTTTCAGCGTGTGAAGGTGTATTCGAATACACGAAGATTTAAATAAAAAAGTTCGGTATTGTCAATGGGCCGAAAACAAATTAGCGGAAAATGAAAATTTTTTAAAGCATATTCTATTTACTGATGAAAGTACGTTTCACAGAAATGGGTTTCTAAACAGGCATAACTTTCATTACTATGCGATAGAGAATCCTCATGAGATTCATGTTAACTACTTTTTTTTAATAACAATAATCGTGTTTATTTACTGTTAAAGAAAATACAATGTAAAGGTATATAACAAAATATTTAACACAATAAATAAACATGTTAAAGCACGGAAGCAGTAGAAATACCGTTTATACGTGCGGTTAAATACAATGAATTTTTAATCCAGTATACCTATTATACATAATTACAATAAAATATATAAACCTATATACAATTTACATGTGCATATCAGGAATAAAAAAAATATGGAGAAAAGATAAAATCAGGAAAGAAGTCGAAATAGGTTATATTTAAAAGTCAAAATCTGGGTATAAGTCAGAATCAGCTCAAAATCGGTCAAATTTAAATTTGATTGTTAAAAGTCATAAATTATAATTGAAATAAAATTTGGTAAGTTTTGTTTTTTTTTGTTTTTAGTGCAATAAATTATCATCATTTTTTAAATTTTAATATTACCTTTTTTGATTTTTAGTAACATTTGCAAACAAAACAATTTCCTAGTAACAAGTACACCAGAATCTTGGTTCAGATTATCACTTGAATACTAACAAAGTTTATTGTAAATAAGCGTAAGCATCCATTTTTGCAATTCGTTTAGATGTTCAAGATAATAATCACTCACCCCGTCCCATGCTATAAGCCATATGGTAACTGTGATTGTAATAGTCCGTAATATATTGTTTTTAAATGTTAAATGTTTAATATCAAGATATTCCTTTAGATGCCTGAATCTGAATAGTAAGCCTCTTTGTTTTTGAACTATGGATGTTATATGTAAATGCCACCTAAGGTGTCCATCGATAATTAGACCCAAGTATTTGATTGAGGTAAATTCAGTAATTTCTATTCTACTTGTCACTTTTAGTGGTCCATAATTAGCAAGTCCAGTTACATAGGAAGAAAATGGTAAATATTTAGTTTTTCATTGTTTAGAGTTAATATATTAGTATTAAACCCGTTGATTATATTTTTGAAGTCATGTTGTGCTTTTAATTTGAGATCCCACCAAGATTCGGCCTGGTAAAATATTACAGTATCATCTGCAAAACGTAAAATATGTCCAGTCGATGGTTGTATCATTAGATTATTAATATATTGTAAAAAGAACTGGACCAAGTACCGTACCTTGAGAAGCCCCAAATCTAACGTCCTTAGAACTGCTAAACATTCCGTCAATGCTCACCACTTGCTTCCTATCTATCTAAAAGAAAACTTTCAAACAAATTTAATGCAATTCCACTGACTCCGATTTGATAAAAAAACAACAAAAAGAAAAGTTGGATAACTAACGGATTAATGAAATCCATTGCACACAGAGATAAGTTATATAAAATATTTCAAAGAAAGCAAGATGATATATCTAAAAGAGAATTTATTGCATACAGAAACCATTTAAATACATTGATTAAAAAAACAAAAATTGACTTTCACAAAAAAAAACATAGAAAACACTAAAAATAATTCTAGTAATCTCTGGAAAGCTATAAATAAAATTAGCAGTAACACAATAAAAAAACAAGAAATTAGACAAATTTTGAAAACGGATAATACAAAAACAAATGTTGAATCCGAAATAGCGGAAATTTTTATCAATTATTATACAAATGTTGGACCGAATTTAGCTAGAAAAATAAACATATCTGGTGCACCACCTGCACCTAGAATCACTTGTAAACAATCAATTTTTCTTAAACCTACAAACGTAAATGAAGTTTTAGATGTAATTAATAATTTAAAGAATAAAAAGGCACCAGGTGTAGATTGTATTACAGCAGAAACTATTAAAGAATTAAAAACGGAAATTGTAATAGCTTTGACTCACCTCATTAATTTGTCATTAGAAAAATCAGTTTTTCCAGAAGAATTTAAAATTGCAATAGTTAAGCCTCTGTACAAAAATGGTGACAAATGTAAACCATCCAATTATAGACCAGTATCACCAACAATTTTACAAAAATTTTAGAAAAAATAATAAAAATCAGACTCGAATCATTTTTGAACAAAAATAACATAATTTCAAAAAAGCAATTCGGCTTCCAAAGTAACAAATCAACTGAGGATTCTATAGCGGAGCTTACAAAACAAATGTACACATCAATGGACCAGAGTAGACCATCAATCGCTGTGTTCCTGGATCTTGCCAAGGCATTTGACACTGTTGACCATCAACAGTTGTTGGAAGCCTTGGCAGATGCAGGAGTAAGGGGTAGTGCTTTTGAGCTTTTTAAAAGTTATCTGTTGAATAGAAAGCAATGCGTACAAATAGAAGAACACACGAGTAGTGTAAAGAATGTAAAATGCGGGATACCCCAAGGCACAGTACTTGGCCCAATTCTGTTTAATATATATATTAATGATTTATTATCATTAAATAATAAGGGCCAGGTACTTAGCTTTGCCGATGATACCGTTGTTTTCTATTCGGCAGATACGTGGAAGGACTTAAAGGTATTAGTTGAGGATGACTTAAAACTCCTTTTTAATTGGTTTGATCATAGACTTCTTACTGTTAATTATAATAAAACACACTTTTTATCTCTAACAAGTTACGAAAACAATCTTCCTAACTATAATACTCTAAACATAATATATAATAGCAAAAATATTGAAATTAAATCAGAAAAAAAAGTTAAGTATTTGGGTATCAAAATTGATTGTCACCTAAGGTGGAATCATCATATAAATAAGGTAGTTAATACATTAAGAACATTTCTATATAAATTTAAATATCTTACAAATATCCTGGATTTACCTTACCTAAAAATGTTATATTATGCTTTGGTGGAATCGAGAATAAACTATGGAATCATTGGCTGGGGTGGAGCAACTAATGTTTATCTAGAAAAAATTGAAACTATTCAAAAATTATTCTTAAAAATTATTTATAAAAAAAATCGTACTTACCCCTCGGACCAACTATACAAAGAATTAAAAATATTAGATCCTAAAAAACACTTTTTCCTTAAAATTGCCAACTACTACTATAAAAACCCAACTAGCCTTAATACTGTTACTCATGAACACGAAACAAGACGAAAAAACAAAATTAAATATAAAGACTTAGCATCTCGCAAAACTGTAGGCCAAAAATGCCACTTCTTCTTAACATCAAAAGTGTTAAATTATTTACCTCCAAAAATTCTAAAATCAAAATCATTATCGCAATTTAAAACAAGAACAAAAAAATTTTTATTAGAAGAATATAGAGCAAATATCAGAAATATTATTGATATGAATATCGATAGATAAATGAAAAATAAAAAAAGAATAAAAAAATTTATTAAAAAAAAAAAATAAATAAAATAAAAAATAAAAAATAATGAAAATTAAAAAAAAAGCGGCAAATTTCTCTATTATTATTATTATTATTATTATTATTATTATTATTATTATTATTATATGTCAGTATTTGTATTATATTAATTAATTGTAAAATAAAACATAAAATAGTACTTAACATATCTCTACACACGCCACGGACAGTTTTTATACTTTGTGGCAATGGGTAGTTTATTTGTATGTACCTAAAAAAAAAAAAAAAAAAAATATTTATATTATTAAAAAAAAAAAAAAATTATTATATTTAATTTTTTGTACATTTTTCAAATAAACTTTTATTATTATTATGTAATTTTTGTATTAATTTTTTGTGAGATTCGGTGTCAAATACCTTTAACAGGAATAGGAATAACGACGGTTTAGAATTATCTAAGGAATTGTATATTTTTGATGTTAATTCGTATAGGTCTTCTTGCGTCGATCTATTTTCTGGAAATTCAAATTGGTTATCGGACAGGATTTTAAATTTATCCATGAATTTTGTCAAGCGGTTTTTAATATCTTTTTAAACGATTTTAGAATTTTATTAAACATAATTTAAAAATTGTTGGAAATACACCTGCTTCAAATGTTTTGTTTATTAAGAAAGTCAACGGAGTTACTATAAAATAAATATTTTTTAAAAGATCTGAGGTAATATTATCAACACCATTTATTTAATTTCAAAGATTTTATTAAATTTGTAACTTCTTCTTCATTAGCTGGATGTAGAAAAATACTATTATTAACATTTTTGTGTTGTTCAGTGTAGTTTTTTGGCTCTCCAATTAAATTTGCTAGGTTGTACCCAATCCCACTAAAATATTTATTAAATTCATCTACTATAAATTGTTTTTTCACTATTATTTCATTTGCTACATTGTGTTTTAATTTCTTTTTTAGGTTTGGATTTGTTATAGATATGATTTAAACAATTCCATAATGATTTTGATTTATTTGTACTTACTTTTATCTATTTCTCTTTGAATAAATGATTTTTTTGCATTTTTATTGGTCTGCTTATTTTATTTTTGTAATAGTTGTGGTCTTGTTTTAGTTGTAAATTATTGGGGTTTTCATTAGTTTTTTTTTATATATTTTACCTTTTTCTTTAATTAAATTCAAATGGCTTGACGTAATTCAGTGTTTATTTTTTGAATACTTTTTATTTTTATTTATATATTTTTGTTTAAATGAGATTTTAAAATTTTAATAAAGTTTTCTGAAATTTGATTCGTATGATTAGTTGCATATAACTTCCTCCATGACTGCCGTTTTAAATCCGTTTTTATAATTTATATATTTTTTGGTAAAAATATTAGATACATTGTTCTCTAATTTTAAATCAATTGAGTGACACCGGACGATGATCACTGATTGTATCGTGAAAAATAAACGATCTTGTTTGTTCATGTAACAGTGGATTGGTTTTAACAAAAAAATTGTCTAAACAAATCTGGTTACATCGTTAATGTAAGATATCTAGTTATGATACTCTATAATGTTTTGTAATTTTTTATTTGTTCGTCATTCACAGTTAACAGGTCGATATTAATGTTACCTGTAATTATGTTAATATCAGCAATTTCTCTGTAATTTACAAGAAAGTTTTGTAGGTTATCGAGAAATACATGTATTGAGCTATTGGGCGACGATAAATTGAAGTAATAACAAGTTTTTTAAAATCTGTTTAAATTTTTGTTTGCAAGATTTTGACATTTATAATTTCAATACTATCAACACAAATGGATTCTTAATGTTTAGGTTGGGATTGTCGATAATTATGTTGTTGGGCCATACTTTTATTAAAGAAAATTAAATGGAGTAGAATTTTTACGATTTCTAGGTGAAGAATTTCCTAATAGAACATTTACCCGGCTATATAAAAAATAAAATGTGGTTTTAATTAGATGGCGCACCACCACATTGTTCAGCGGACCTATAGAATGAGCTTAATGCAATATGTCCAAATAAATAAATACGAAGGGGGGACCTATGTCATGGCCACCAAGATCACCGGATTTGACATCCATGGGTTTTTATTTTTGGGAAAGGATAAAATCAGAAGTATACTGTACAGCAAGTACGACGAGAGACGACATGAAAACAAGAATTGAAGAAGCTTTTAGACGAATTACCAATGCGGACTTAAGTAACGCAAGAAGAACATTTAGAAAACGGTGTCAAAAATGTATTGAGGAAGGTGAGGATGGTGGTAGACATTTCGAACATTTGTGCCGCCTTTTCAATAATTTACAGATTCCGCAAAAATTGTTAATTGCAGCTCATTGTCTATCTAGATATGCTTAAATGACTATATTAGGCAACCTCTTATGCAGAAACAAAGACGGTTTATATTTTCTTCAGTTATCACTAAGGCGTTGAAGTATTAGGTGTTGAATTTACGGCATTATGTGCCGTATCGCGACCGATCACGTATTTAAATTAATTCTGTTTTTTTTTCCAGTTATATTACACTGCTCAAAACAATTATCATATAGTTTTAAAATGTGCTTAATTATTTTGCATTTACCAAGATTAGGACGTTTTGAGATGGCCCTAGTCTTCTTGCCTCAGCCTGCGAATTAGTGATTTGTTTGTATCCTTTAGTATACAGAGTGACAGCCGTATGTGCCTAAGGATTTTTTAAATGTCTAGTAACATGTCTATTGTTTTTATTCATATCTCTAATTTTAAAAAAATAATAAATTTTTTCCATACTTACACACTGTCAATTTCTCGAAGTAAAAGCCATCCTATTTTGCAGTATCGCAAAAAAGACCACAAATAAAAAAATACACAAAAAAAATTCATATCTGCATGAAAAATATCTAGGCCTTTCGCACGAATACTACTTTAGTTTACTAATTTTTCGAGATCATTATTTTATCCCATGTTTTCAAATATGGTACAATTGTTTTGAGTAGTGTATTTGTTTGCAGCAGAACAAATTAAAATTTATTTCCTTTGCTTTGGGGATAAAATACATTAAAAAACATTTAACAATTGAAGAATTTTGTACTTTATTAGAAACTTAAATTTGCTGTTTTAAATTAATATGTAGTTTTTCTGTTTGCGGCATGCAGTGCCGTACGCGCCCGCTAATGTTATTTTGCGAAGAGCGCCCGTTTGAGGGTTAAACTAGTTTATATCATTAATTTATTGGTAAAAAGGTTATTAAATTATTCATTTTATTATTTTACATAATTTCGTTACTATAAAGTATTTTGTTTATTAAATCATTTTAAAAGTGACTTATTTTACTTATAAAGATTTACGTTACTTACAAAAATAATGCGTTTCAATATAGGGCATGCAAAAAACATAATTAAATTGTATAACGTGTCGAATATTCCAATTGAAAAAAATTCCGAATATCGTAACGTCGTGTTTTGACACACTTTGTTTATATCATAGGAAATGAATGAAAATGCAAAACATTTTTATGTCTATTAAAAACTGTTTGACAATGTAATAACGGGCGGAGGTAATTTGCCCACAAAATATTTAAAGCTGCTAATCCTATAGGTAATTTGCCCACAGCAAGTAAAAGGTCATCTTAATCCTGTTGGTATTTTGCCCAAATTTATTTCTAACTGAATAAATCATAATAGATATATCTTTCATTTATTATTTTTTATATATTATCGAAAAGTAAAAACACATTATTAATTAAACTAAAAATTATATTAAACACTAATTTTTATTATTATAAAAAAGTAAGTATACATAAGTTATATTATATTTTTTATATATTTATATTTTATTTACATATTTTTCAACTGGGAGGGATAAATGTAATACAAATTTTATATACTCTAATCTGCTGATTTGCTGCAGATCAAATCGCTGTATAAATTTTTCTAAACACTGAATTTTTTGTTTTACACTTTTGTCTTTGATTTTCTTAGGTATACTTAAGCTTTGTATTGTGACATACGTGCCGATTTGAAAGTCTTTAAGCTTTTCTATAAAAATATATACAGAAGGATGTGTACAGTAGAATGAAGAATTAAACCTTGAATGAAACGACTCACAGGCATTCGTAGTTCTTGTAATTGAAGCTGTTTTTTCTGCCCATATACTTGGAGGAAATGTAGAATTTTCTTTAATATATGTTTCTAATAGGTAATCGGCATACCTATCGAGAACGGCATTTTCTGGTTTACTTGCCATTAAGTCAAACACAAAACAGTCTCCAACTTCATCGGCGTTTAAATATGTCAACCCAAATGATGTTTTAAGCCATTTTCCGGTATCACTGTTAGTTGTATATTCAGTCATTAATCCCAGAGACTGAATTTTACGATACCACGCTTGATGTAGATGAAATCGGCAGCCATTGATTACAGTATTAGGCCACATATAAATTAACGCCTTATGAATTGCTATTTCAAAATCAACGAACACTTTAGATGGATTTAAAGCAATACTGTAAGTTTCCAAAATTTTATAATTCAATAACGAAAACAAATGTTTGTATATATCGGTAGATTTGTTTGGTAATAAACAATATACCAGGGGCACATAGTGTCCATTACACAGCCCATGAATGGTAAATAATTGTAGAAAAAACTTTGTACAATACGAAAATGTTCCATCCATATACAAGACGTTCATTTTACACAAAGTACGAATATTTGTCTCACATGTAAATACAATAATATTATTTTCTCTGCTATTTATTAAAAGAAAATGTTCACCTTTACTGGTTTTAAATGTATTAGAATATAAGTCAACTGCATCATGCACTTCTTGTATATTTGTAGGTAATGGACCTGGTAGTATTTTGCGACGACTGTTGTATATAGTTTTTCTTATGTAGGACACATCAATTGTAGTTAGTGACTCTGGTAAATTAGTAGCAAGTACTTTACGGATAATTTTAGAAGGTTTTTCCGAAATATCATCAACTGCTTTTCGCTTACACGAATTAGAAATAATTTTCCTGTTTAATTTCGGTTCATTTGCTTCATGGCTATGAATTAGGTTGCCTCTGGATACTAAAAGTTCAGGACCAATTGTAAATACAGTGGCATTACAAGCATTTGTTTTTCTTTGGGAGCATCTCCAAGAAACTTCTCCACTTTTCATTTCTCTATCTTTGGCAAACGTAAAATTCTCCAAAAGGAGTACATCTTTCCCGCGTGTGCTTTTAATCAATGTAGCTGACATTATAGAAATAATTATTGTTTATAAACACTCGAATTACAATCATCAACGTATAAAAACTGACTGAAATATAAACAGTAAACACCCAAAGTAGAATAGAATTATTAATAATCAGGTAGGTACCTATTTGTGGGCGGATGTAATTTGCGGGTTTAGGTACCTGAATTCTACTGTGGGCAAAATACCAGTAAGATTAACGCACCCCTTTACTTACACAGGTAGAAAACAGAGATTTGTGGGCAAAAAGGACCCGCCGGTAATAACAACCAATCAAATCTGTTATGCATAATTACCTAAAAGGTGCATTGTTTAAAAAAGTATACATTTGGTTCGTTTCTTCAATAATGGACTACCCTATATATTTAAGAATAATTGTTAAATATGGTCATATAATTTTAATATTAAAAATGTCTTCACATTTCCAATAATAAAACAGCTATTGATCAATTACGCACTTACGTATTATTGGCCAACATGGTGGTATCGTTGGATTTACAAATTTATAAAGAATTTTATGCTAAAATAATATACAGGGTGAATAAATTGAACTTAAAATGTGTCATATTTATGATAAGTTACAAAACACTTTTGGCAACCCCGCAATATATAAAAAAAAATTCAGGGTTGACTACAGTATTGACAGACCATTCTAAAACAAATAAAATACAGATGGTTTAATTTAAAAACTATACAATTTTATTTGTCAGGCAAAGACGTATTCAAGAACATTTTTAAAATATGTGTTTTTTAAACCCATGTAACTTTTATTAGAAACTTGTTTGTGTGTCTATAACACAAATTGAAATATCGACCAATTATGCACTAATGGAACACACTGTATAAGCACTATCATACTTCAATCAAGCACGTGTACTCTATATTTAAATATGCAGCGTGCATAACGAGAATATCTGTTACTTAATGTAATACTTAATTTATTCATTTGATAATAGAGAAATCTTAAATAAGTATTATGCTTATTTTGAGTACTTTAGAGAAGCTTAAATAAAACAAGTTTATTCTTGCTATAAGTATGAGTTGTATGTAAAAGGAGTTTCTTTATAAACATAAACATTTTGTTTCAATTTTTGATTAAAAAATCAATGCTTCACCAGACTAAAATTCTAAAATTCGCTAATATTATTATGTATTTTCTTATGTTATAAATAAATAGTTATTTAGTAAAATAACCAACGGGAAAAATCAAACAAATATTTATTTGATCATTTTATTAAAAGGAAAAATGAAATAAATTATATTGTACTTTTATATCAAATATCCTAATATGAATTTGGGTGATTTAGATCCATATCGAATAAATAATAAGTTATTTGTACAAAAAAAAAAATGGTGGACAAGCGCTATGACTGTATTAAAAAAGTATACCACTAATATATTACAATTACGAACGACTCCCTAAAAATCAATGATAGGGATTACATAATTATTATTTGTAAACATGAAAGGCTCCAATTTATTTTTGTGATCAGCCACCATTATAATATTGTGTTTTGTGTTGTTGGCATCGGGTTGTCACATAAGTTTACTAAACTAGGGATGTTTATATCTCTATAATGGTTTTATTTATAAAGTTTATATTTAAATCGTATACTGATTTGTTAAAAGATGACAAACGTATTGTAATATTTGTAGGAAGTGGAATTTGTTGTTTGTGTAATTGTGAAATTAAGTAAGTCGTCTCATCTCTGTTCTTGCTGCTCTCGAAGAAAATATGATTTAGGTCTCCTATGGTCACGTTATTGCAGAGATAAAAGGGAGTATAAAACGTATGTCTTAAAAGTTTTAGAAAAAAGTAATTTGATAATTTTTTTAAATTATTTAGTATTTTAACAACATGACTAAATAACTACGTTAATTCCTTACACATAACGGATAATGAGTCATTCTCTTTTATTGCACGTAATATGGTCCTTACATGGGCCATCAGTCTTTGGACGGTAGCGATGTCGACTTCCCGGATTTTCTGGTATATTCTGCGCCTTAGTTGTTCCTCATTTTTGGGCTTCTCAACCGCCATCGTACAGTTTCTGCTCACTATAGACCAAAAATCTTCAATATGCCTCGCCTAAGGCACATTTGGAGGGTTGTCGACCTTGGGAACAAAATTAATGCCATTTGCAGCTAACCAGTCTGTCGTTCTGGCGTAGAGAGACGACGCTAAATCATACCAGAATATTATTTGGTCGTTACGTTGATAAGAATCAATTAAATTCCATAGCTTTGTAAGACATCTACCGATGTAAATGTTAGCATTGATGGCTTTACCACGAACACGTCCAAAATTCGGCTGTGAAATACCATTAATCGATATGGCGCACCACGCCAAGATTTTGTCCTCAAACTTATGTTTTGCCTTTGCATTTCACATTATCAGGGGCCCAACTCCTGACGGCGTTCGTCTTCGTCTCGCTTGCCGTGACGTATGCGAGTAGAAAAAAATTGTATTCTTGAAAGCCTTTGTTGAATGTGGGTGATCTCACATGCGTTGTTTGGCGAATGATTAGCAACGAACGGTCTTCACCATTCGACAACTTTATCTCGCATGCGGTAACTATGGGTATCCAAGCATCTTACTTGTCACTGTCACAGAAATAATATAAAATATCATTATTCTTCCTAGTTTATATTTTTCATAAATTTTTTATAATTACTAAGCATTATTTAATAATTATTTCACGTTTTTGTTGTTTAAAAGTGTTCATTAGTCATTAATTTGATTTAGTTATTGTATTTACAAGTGTATATTTTTTATAAAATGGACGATATAAAGGAATTTGACCTTATAAAAGAAATAAAAAATATTAACGGGGCAAAATTAGATACAAAACTGCCACCTCTAAATTACAGCGGGTGGCAGGATCCATTTATTTTACCAGATAGACAGTTTATATAAAAATATTTTGCTAATTTTAATTTTTTTTTGTTCATTCTTAACCTCCACATTCAAATACCTACTTAAATTTATTTTAATAATTAATTTGACACTTATTCGCTAATTTTTTGACTTTTTTAGCCGATAATGC